>JAHHFK020006000.1:0-348253 GCA_024533555.2 Aedes koreicus
CACGTGTTGCCAAAACGTTTGACGGTATTGTTTAGCCTGTTGATTCGCAGTCTGATCGGGAACTGTAGCCGTTGGCGCATCTTATGGTTCTGTGTTTTTCATCGCTTTTGCCTGTTGTTTGACCGATTCAAACGAGTTCACCATGCGTGTTAGCTGTGCCAAATTCAGTTTTTATTGTTGCAATAATTTCTCTCTCAATTCAGTGCGAGCATGGTAAATTACCTTGTCGATTATACGCAAATCGCGACTTCTGGCCTCCGTCTTTCCGAAATTGCATCTTTTCGCTTGATCTGTACAGCGCATCAAAAATTTTCCAGGCGACTCGCGTTTTCCTTTGTGGGTGATCGATGGTGATAGTTTGCTAAAATTCACTCCGCTCAAAAGAGTCGTGTTTCTTCGGTGCGAAATGGCCATCGAGTTTGATTATAGCTACCTTATACGGATCAATTCCTTTTTCTAGATCTTCGGTGACATCTGCTTCTTCGTCAATAGAATAAAATAAGTCTTGAAGCTCCGAAGGCCCCCTTTCGCAAGAAGAACGTTTTTAATCTTAGTGGAATTCTTTTCCTCGCTAGCCGCTACAATTACTTCAAAGTTCCGCTTCCATCGCATCCATTCCATTCGAGTTGGCGTCTCGGGAAGGTGATTGAATTTAAACGGACTTATGTTCCATCCTTCTATTTTCTGAAAAAGCGCAAATTATACATAGGAATGGTTGTATAGAAACGGTTGCCATGTTAGCAACATCTGTTATTTTTCAAACAGTTTTCAATTTTTTTTACTTTTTGATTTTTTTTATTTGCTGCCTTAGTAGCAGAGTTTCCTGCCTGTAGCAGTGGATCTATTTCATTTTTATCTTTTTCCCCCACGATAGAGGCTTTACACCTTTCCCTGCTTCTAGCAGCGGAGTGTCCCTGCCTATGGCAGTGGATCTATTTATTGGTTTTTTTTTACGTCAGAGGCTTTCACGCCTTTCCTGCTTTATGCAGCGGAGTGTCCTGCTATCAGCAGTGTGTCCTGCTATCAGCAGTATATTCTTAATCAAGTTACTGACCGATTCTTTGTGACTAATTATGCTTACCAGTTTCTGTCTTTGTGAAGCGTATTCGCGTTGGATCACCCAATTTCAGATCTTTATCCAGGGAAGCAGCTAGAAATTCCAGATAGGATTTATCCTCGTCGCTAGATGCTACACCTTGTAGTAAATACTTCCGTACTCTTTGGCTACACACAATAATCTGATTTATTTTCTCTTTTTTTATCATAGCCTACTTACATAATATGATAGCACAGGTCCCATCCCGTAAAAAAATTCTCATAGATTTACAATTTAATGTATTGGAACCATACAATAGAATCAATAGTGTGCACAATTGTTGGTTAGTTTCATGTTAAGGGCCTACAAAGCCATTTGTAAACAACGACTTTAAATGTTCGATTTCTCTTGAAGCTTAAATCACTCTCGTGAAATGAAAGCAGCATCTTGTAGAAGAATGTTAGTTCTACCATATGGAGTAGCTGGATATAGTAGGATTCTCGTGATTCTTGAGAGATCAACGATTAAAGTCATTGTTTACAATTGGCTTTTAGGCCTCAATCATGAATTACTCGAGAATGTAAGATGATTGTTCATGACAATACGATGACAATTGGAGATATTATTGTTCCACAATAGAATCTAATGTTAATTGAGTCATCTACAATAGAATAAGGGGGTTGTTATGTATCTTAACTATAGAAAAAAATCATTTTTTTTCCGAACAAATCTGAGTCAATTACTATTGATTGTATTGTTTCACAGGTGCCGAAAATTCTTGCATGTAGGGTGAATAGTAGATCTATTGTAATAACAATACCCAAGTAACCACAAGCATTATATTATTGCACTTATTCAACCCAAAATCAACATGGGTAGTGCGGGATCGCATCAAGTCAACAGTTGTCAAGTAATGAAGCGTTAGATTAGCTTAAGAACGTAGTGATGCATTACCAATGCAATAATGCTACTTTAGCAATGTCTTATGGCATTACAAAAGATATAGCATTAGTTCGATCTTAGTGGGGCCTTTTTTAGCTTTAATCCAACTTCAATAATGCACTAGACGTAATACATATGCCCTATATATGCATGCTATTACAGCCTCGATTCATCCATTCGTGACATGATCATGAAATCGTTGTTCGGTAGAAGCAAATGCTGAATCTGTAGACAAATGAATTCTTCTCGGAACAACACGGAAGGATCTTGATGATAAGCTAGCACTATTGCCACTGGTATAGAAGAATTCTGTCGTGGGAGGTTTTGAAAAACAAATCTTAAGAAATGGATCGGTTTGTATTGACAGTTCTTACCTTTCGGGTCCGTAGTAGATGCTAGCAGTGCGGTATCCATGCGATACGATTCGACGAACGGAAGGTCAAAAACGAATGGACCGTGCGAACCATCCTGCCTTATGTGATTTGAATGGGTGCATCTGCCGGACGAATTAAATTCGGAATCTGTGGATGAGTGAAGGAGTGAGGGAATATGAAGGTTCTCATATAAATAGAAAGAAGTGGTGATGAAACCGTGTATCGTGTCGAAAAAATATACGGATAAGAAAATTTGAATGTAAACAGTATTGATAAATTACCAAAATTATGCAATCCGAAGAAATTTGTTTTAAAGGGAAAAAAAAGAGAAAGAATAAAAAAGGGAAAAAAAATGGAAAAAAAATTGTGAGATAATCAATAAATAAAGGAGAAAATATGTAAGAGATGAGGGGACCTGCACGTGAAGGGGGTGGGGGGATAAGAAGGGTCTCATACATATTTTCCCACGTATGCACGCTGACTTCGTGTGGGCGGTGGACCCGCCGGCTGTGTCGGTGCTCGCTAATAATATATATGTGCGCGGTAAACACTCGTTGGTATATAGCCAGCTTTGATTTGTTATCGTCTCGTCTTGGCATTTTCTTATCCGATCGAATTTGTTTTGTGCGGCGCGAAACAAAGTCACACGCAGTTATGTTTGCACGTACCTCGGTGTGGCGAAAAAAGGAATGAAAACAACGCGTTGGGGCAACTTTTCATTCCAATATAACGGTAGAAGGAGGGAGAGTGACGGGTGCGTGGTAGGGAGTAGGGGGCTGGTTTACAGTTCGGGAAAAGTATCACGGGATTTGGAAACGGGATTTCGCTCGGGATTTGGCTCGGGAAATTTTCCAGATGACGTTTCTCCACATTTCTCCACACTCAGTAACAAGCATGTTTTGCGTCTCAGGTTTTGCGTATTGTTTACATTTGTGTAAGTTTTTTCTTGCAGGAAGCATTGAAAAAATGGACAGTTTTGAAGACCGCACTGGATTTATCACAAATTTTTTGGAGTTTTACTTTATCAAAATAAATTCTAGAAACTTACGAATAACTTTATTTAAGTTTAATTTAACTGTTGCGTTAATGATGTATGTTTTTACCTGATCGATTACCTCAAAGCATCCCAGCACTGAATAAGCAATGATAATATCTATGTGTCCCACACATGAATTTTGCAATTCAATTTGATAAACAAATGATAGCTATTTGTAACCACACATACTTCCTTTGTGTACAAATAACCACTATGTTTGGCCACACGTATTTTTCATTTGCCACATAAACTTCATATGTGTATCTCAGAGCGTTCTGTTTATGTGTGAACAAATGAATATTATGTGGAATTTTAGATGGTTTTTTTTTCCAATAAATATGTGTGGATTTTTACCCGTGAGTACTTCCTGTACTGATGGACACTGAGGGATTTATTCAGGGACGATGAAATAGTACAACTGATTTGTTGCCAAATAGCATCTTTAGCTACTTTTTTGGAATACTCTTGCTTGTTATTTGGTACAAGCAAGAATGTTTTGAAATTTCTTGGCAAAGAACAACTTTAATGTCAATCTCCTTGTTCCGTTTTGTCGTTTTTGCTACGCGTTTCTATTTTTTTTTTTTTTTTGAACGAACTCTATATTTTCTTCGACCAATATTTCATCCTGGGTTAGCTGTTCATCAATTTTATCATGACTGACAAACTCATCAAAGTCTTCGAGCACATCAAAATCGAAAAAAACTGTTTCGAAACTTGGCTCCATTTTAATATTGTTTCCCTGTTCGAGTTCAAACTTGCAAAATCCGCCCGGAAACAATTCGGAATGATTTGTTCCCGCCGAAGAAGTAGTGTGTAGAGATGAATTTTATTTCCCGGAGTAAATCCCGCGGTTGGGTTTACACTTCAGGAAAACTGTAATTTTTGTGTAGAATTAATTCCCGCCACGGGAAATCAAATCCCGGGCTCCATTTAAAACACACAGGCGCCCAAATCCCGTGACGCGTTTCCCGAACTGTAAACCAGCCTTAATGGTTATTTTAAGTTTATAAAAAAAAGTATTGAAAAAAATAAGGAAAGTGGGGAAAAGGGTTGGTGGGAAAGGGGGGGAAAAGAGGGGAGAATTTTTGGGTTGTGGTGTGAGTGTGGTTATAATACAATATGATTTGTTTACATTTTGGTTCTTCCACCCTTTTCAAATCTTAGTCTAGATATGGGACTGATATGCGTTTCACGGCAGTATATGCAGCTTCAATTTCATCAAGCTCCACATCCTAGCCTTTGACGCAATTAGCCACTGCGCCTAAGGCTGGTTTATCCGCTCCATTGCCGAAGGTAAATCGCACAGTATTTTTCAACATTGCTGCTATAACAAAAGCGACTGCCGGCGTCGGTGGTGTAGTGGTAAGCGTGACTGCTACTTGCCACCCCAGTGGGTCTGGGTTCAATCCCAGTCGACGTCGGTGGTTTTTCTGAGGCGAAAAAATCTGGTCACGTCTTCCTTCGGAAGGGAAGTACAGCCGTTGGTCCCGGCTCATATTCATGAGTCGTTAGGTAGGGTCCAGGTGGTGGAGTCGTCTTCCTGGCGTCGGTGATTGTCACCATGTGAGGAAATAGGCCGACGTAAAATAAAGTAAAAAAAAAAACAAGCGACCGGGTTGATGAAACGAGAACAATGCAAACTTATACCAATGCCGTAGAGAAGCAGGCTATCGTGCGAAAAAGATAAAACTCTCAACCGTCCCAAACGAAAGCAAAAACAGAACTGAAGAGAAAAATGATGTCGACGTTTTGAAAGAAAAGAAAAGAATGAGATGAGAGCGATGCAGGGAAAAACATAAAAATATGGAAATCATAATCGGAAAAGGACCAGCAGGGAAAGCAAGGCAGGGCGCGGTGCTAGAGGGGGTTGCCATAAAGTGCAATGAAAATGGTCGTTCACCACGTTCATGGCATTTTTGAATACGATCATGGTAACAGGACTATTCGAAACTTATGATAATAGTCGGTTCAAAATCACTATACTGCAATAGTCATCCTAACCCCCAATAATGGTAAAATTGACCATCAAATTCCTCTCTGTGTACCGATATGCTGTAGCAATTCGACAGTATTGAATGTTTTTCAGTTTTATTAACAATTTTCGAGTTTAATCAACATCAACTGACTTCTAATGTCCCATAATGGTGGTATCATAAACATAAAAACACTAATTTTTAAAGCCGAGAAAAGTAAGACTGAAAGCGTCTGTGAAGTGTCTGCCATGGTAGGTGAAGGGTTGCGCCCCTCGACGCTCACCATACCTGCCAATGTTATAACCTTGCTACGAAAGAGAGTGTGAGAGTAGGAAATAACGACAGGGCAGATATGCTAGATCGGTCGAAGACAGCGGACGCTATATATACGCTATAGCGAACGGGTGTTGATTATGTGTTGCATTAACAAAGGCAATAAGATTTATTAAACGATTGTGCGTGTTATTATTAATTGAAGGAGGACATCTCAACAACCTGGCAACGAGGATTACAAGATGAAGGCAGCACGTCAAATATCATGTTTTCGATGTGAGTCGATCAAATAACGAAAGTTGTCTCAGGAATAGGGTAATTGGAAAGTTTCCATAGGGTATTAATTCGAGGTGTATGACATAACGGGTCAGAGAACGATGGAAGCAATATAAACACATCTTGATGGTGTTTTGAACTGCAGAGAGTATTTCGCAGTTTGCCTGGTGACGATAAGGTACCGCTGGTAGCCGTAGATCCACGAGTGTACGATTTGGCAATCGAACTCCTGGATGGATATTTTCAAGCAGGACGTCAATACGTGAATAAAGCTGCGACAGATTAAACAAAAATAAGGTGAAAAGTTTTCACATGTTGTCCTGAGGCTTCACCAGCTAGCGAAAAGTTGTGGATTTGAGAAACAATCGAGAAACAATCAGCGAGATACTGAAGGAAGTATACTTGGAAGTATATATACTGAAGGAAGTATACTTGATAGATCTACACGCAAAAAAAACCGCAATAGAAACTACCATTTCGAGGGTTAAATTAAACGCAAACACCAACAATTTTCAGCTGACTATAAATGCGTTTGATATTTGTTGACTAGTGTAATGCTGAATATAACCAATAACCATGAAACGAAAAATGACCACAGACAAACACGAAAATACAGGCGGAACCCAGGAGGAGAAAATAAAAGGCGGAAATAGAGCCGACAGCGGAGCGCGGACCGAGCGCGCGGCACAGCACGGGGACGGCGAGGCCGAGAGACAGCGCGAGCAGCGAACGAAACAGGCGCAGGAGGAGGAAGCAGGCGGAGGGAAGGCGGCGAGAAAAACGGCAAAGAGGGCCGGAAGGGACGCAGAAACGACAGGAACAGGCCGGGAGACAACGGCGGGGAGCGAAGAAAAAGAGAGAGCGTAATAAGCGGGAGAGGCGAAAACGGCAAAGCAAGCGGGAAGAAACAGGAGCGGGACGACGGAAGGAGACGAGGCGGAAGCAAAAAGTGTGTGACGCCTCGAAGGAAAACATTTTCGACAGCCGTTCAACAACGAAGGCACACGAGCTAATTTCCGAAGTGCTAGAGCTAGTACACTCGGACCTGTGTGGTCCGATGGAGAAAGAGTCAATCGCCGATAGCAGATACTTTCTGTCGCTAATCGACGATGCCAGTCGCAAACTGGTCGTGTACTTTCTGGGGTCAAACAGAGGTACTTGACTGCTTCAAGGAATACAAAGCCCTAATGAGGAACCAGACTCGGGCAGAGGACTTAGGCACTTCGCAGCGACAATGGAACCGAATACGTCAACAAGGAGATGAAGCGTTTTTTGCGCAGTTGCGGTATTCGTCACGAAACGATTGTACCGTATAACCCCGAGCAAAACGGGCTGGCGGAGCGCATGAATAGGACCGTTGTTGAGAAGGCTCGTTGTTTGTTGCTGGACGCAGGCCTGGACAAGCGCTTCTGGGCTGAATTTTCAGCGATGGCGACTTTCTTAATAAACCGATCGCCCACCAAGGGTGTTCCGGTGACACCGGAGGAGCGTTTCACCGGGAAATCGGCCGGATCTATCCGGACCGAAGGTTTTTGGCGCTAAAGTGATGTGCTACATTCCCAAGCAGCGCAGGCAAAAGTGGGATGCAAAGTCTGAGCCGGGAATCTTTGTTGGCTTTGCATACCAGTCGAAAGGATATCGAGTATACCTACCGAGGACGAAATCGGTTCAGATTGTTCGAGATGCAGTTTTCCTGAGCGAAGAGGAGCAGTTTTCGACAGAAGTTCCAGTGGATGTATTTCCGGAAAGTCAAACAATGGTGCAGCAGATGCTGATCAGTGAACCGAAAGCAGGAGGAGTAGACCGACCACCGGTACAGCTTGATGACGAAGTGGGTGACGGAGCTGATGAAGAACCCGAAGATGATGCAGAAGCCGATAACGATGATGGCTACGGGCCGTTGTACATCAGTGCATCCGAATCTCTGGAATCACCATCAGCAGAAGCCGTCGCGCTCCCTTCACAATCTGTAGATCCGCTCGCGATCAGGCGCAGTGAACGGGAGCGCAGTATACCAGGCAAGTATCGCGATTATGATATGACTTTCAGTGTTATTCCTAAAAGATTGTCCGTGTCTCAGGAACTACCGACCGATGGCGGCGCTGGTTTGAGCACTGCCGAGCCGCAGTCCTTTCAAGATGCGATGGCATCCGGTGAGAAGCAGTTGTGGCAACGCGCTATGGAGGAGGAGTTCCACGCACTGATGACGAACAAAACCTGGGAGCTGACAAACCTACCACCAGAACGCAAGGCTCTGAAGTGCAGATGGGTGCTGAAGAAAAAGATGAACTCCGATGGATCATTGGACCGTCACAAAGCTCGTCTCGTGATTAAGGGGTTTTCTCAAGTCAAGGGCATTGACTACACCGAGACGTACTCGCCTGTGGTCAGATATGCCAGTGTCCGGTATCTGATGGCCATGGCAGCGCAGCTGAACTTACGGGTCCATCAGATGGATGCAGTCACCGCCTTTCTGCAAGGGGACCTGTCAGGAGAGGAAATTTTCATGGAACAACCGGAAGGGTTTGTTCAGGGAGATCCACGAAAGGTTTGTCGACTAAAAAGGGCGCTGTACGGCCTTAAGCAGGCCAGCCGTGTCTGGAACGTGAAACTCGACACAGAGCTGAGGAAGATCGGCTTGAAACGTTCCAGCTATGATCCATGTGTATATCTCATGACGAACGGGAAGCGGATCATAATCATCGCAGTATATGTTGATGATTTACTGCTCTTCACGAACGATCCAGAGTGGCTTAATGCGGTGAAGCGTCAGCTGTCAGAAAAGTTCCATATGAAGGATTTGGGTGAGGCCAGACAGGTGCTCGGAATGCGGATCAGCAGGACTTGTGACACCATTTCGATGGACCAGCAAAGATACATTGAGGAGTTGCTTGTAAAGTTCAACATGGTGGACTGTAATCCGACGTCGACGCCAGCGGAAGTGAACCAGCGACTTGTGAAAGCAATGAGCCCAAAGATGCAGCAGGAGCAGGAGAGAATGCAGAACATTCCGTACCGTGAGTTAGTGGGCGGACTGCAGTTTTTGGCGCAATGTACTCGTCCTGACATCGCATACGCGGTTAACGCAGTCAGCAGCTTCTGCAGCAATCCTGGTGAAGCCCATTGGACGGCGGCCAAGCGTATCTTACGTTACCTTCAAGGTACGAAAACGCAGGGATTGACCTTCCGAAAGGTGTCTGATGCGGCGTTTGAAGGGTACAGTGATGCGGACTGGGGAAACGACCCCGATTCACGACGATCGGTCACGGGATACCTGTTTCAGTTTGGAGGTGGGTCAGTATCGTGGAGCAGCAGAAGACAACCAACTGTAGCGCTCTCTACGATGGAAGCCGAATATATGGCGTTGTCAGCGGCATCGCAGGAGGCATTGTGGTGGCGTGGCTTTCGTGCGAAGATACTCGGCAGAAGAGAACTGATAACTATTCACTGTGACAACCGTAGTACAATGTGCCTAGCAGAGAAGGAAATCGGATATTCGCCGAGAAGTAAGCACATTGATGTGCGACATCATTTTGTGCGAGAACAGTTGGAGAATCGTACAATCCAATTGAGGTACATCAGTTCGGGTGACCAGAAAGCAGACGCGCTCACAAAACCCGTTGCTGGTCAGATGAAGACAGTGTTCGGGATTTCGAAAATTCACAGTTAAGGGGGAGTGTTGACTAGTGTAACTGCTGAATTTATGTTTACTCATTATAACCCTCTATTGAATACTCGCTAATAAACGTGTACCTTCAATCAGTTATTCAAACCTACCCAAAACACACGTGTTTATTTTTCGCTCTGCAAATTCCCATAAATCTCACCCCCGGACAAGTTACGAAAATACCCAACAGGGGGTTTGGGGGGGGACGGCAGGGAGATGACCGGCCGACGCCGAAAATCCCGATAAACCAGAAAAAAAAAAAAAAAAAAAAAAGTGGGGGGGGGGGGGGGATGGTTTTGGTATGAGTTTGTTGTTGTGAATTGATTATTATTATGTTGTATTAGAGCAAGAGAACGCAATGCGGAAGGTGGAAAAGCCAAAAAAATTAATGAAGCGTTAATAAAAGTTCTTATATGTATTTAGTAAATATTTTTGTTTATGTTTCTTTGAAAATAAATAACTAAATAAAACCTACAGTATTATTTAAAGTTAATCATCCAAGTAATTGGCAATCGGTTCTCTTACTGATTGCGCAGTTGGATCCATATCCGTTATGGTTACTACTTGTTCCGGTTGTCTCGAAATGTTACTTCCAATTTCCTGCAACTGTTTGATCCAGTTGGTGTTAACCTCATCGTTTTGGCAGTTCAAAAATTTGTGCATAATGCAACAAAATTTCACAATAAGTGATACATTTGCAATATCGTTATCGATTCCTTTGCCAATTCGTCTGAATTTTGTCTTTAAGTGGCCAAAGGCATTTTCTGCAACCCTCCGAGCCTTTGAAAGCGCTTAATTAAAGTTCCTCTCTTTTAAGAATGTGCATCAGCCCGGAAGGAATACGACTTCATAACGTTGATTTGCATTCGATACGCCGAATCTCCAATCAAGAGAAATGGTACATCTATGCCATTTATTTGTATAGCATGCTGTTGAACGTCAAAATAATTCGTTTCCCGTTTCAGTTTTGAACTTCAAAAAATTTCAGAGGTGGTTGCACCTTGCTGGACTTCCAACGTATATACTTTGAAAACTGAATCTATAAAAAGATTTGAATGAGACATTGGTACTGTAAGTGTTCGCGTATCAGTTCCGAGTGTTTTTGAGATTGTCGTGTTCAATATCGTGTAGTTGTGAATACATGTGCAGGAAGTGATCGTATGTGGTTGTAGTTTTCTCCGTCATCAAAGCTCCCTGGCGAATATCGTTACCACAGAACGCAGCCACCACCCCACCGAAGTCTACACAACCCACCACCAGATGGACGGAAAACGTCTCTTTTGGGCGGCCATGCGGGGTGGCGATAGAGAAGGCCATTGCGAACTGCGCGATAACAAGCACAATGAATGCGATTGGCTTGGGTCACTGGCCGTATGCTGAGGGCGGTGACCCCATGACCCATTAGACTCGCATATCCAGCTCGATAGGATTTTTTAATCAGTAATAAACCATCTAGTTGAACGGTCGATAATTCTCGATCCTAGTGAAAACACAAAACCGTTTACGAAAGCGAAAGATATTAGTGCACATCTGTAGAAGCACTTAAGCAGTGAACAGCAGGTAACTTGCCCGTAACTGCCATGAAAGACAAAAGTCTTAACGCAAACTACTTGTCCGTTAGGACCCCGCTGTATTTTTGTACAGAGTCCCTGGAATCCCCGGTAGACGTACCGGAAGCCTGCACCGTTTCTAGGGCATCACACTATTCATCGTTCCGAGTCCGTCAACATACTCGGTGGCCCAGGACGGTAGTAAGGAGAAGAAATCGCCATCCCTACCCCATCAGCATCCGGAAGAGCGAACGCGCATCGTCAGAACTGGAAACCCGAAGCATTAGGAAAACCAGCCGTCGAGAGGAGCAGTCAACGTGGATACATGGTGGTGAAACTGCAAGGGAACCGAAGAACAGAAGGTCAGATAGACATTAAGAAAGTGGGAGATAAATATAAATTGTGAACGTGAAGTGCTCTAGGAGTTTTTATACTAATCAGTGCGATTATTCCCTGCTTCGTGTAACATTGTCCGGTGACCCTGAGGCCATTGTAGTCGGGAAGTCTCAGAGGCGCTCCCGATGGAGGTGGCTAATACTTACAGTACAAAGGGGACGAGTAGATTTTTCTTCATCAATATACAGTCTTTAATTAGGCATGTACATACCTGTAGCAACAATTAATATGTAACTAGCCATTTGAAATTGGTTAACTGTTGTAGAACCCCTAGGTCCGTAGTATACCTTGCAGCGTGCACCTTGCTATACACTCTTGCGCTTTTCAGTACCTTTCGGTACTTGTATCTTTGGCCTTGTTTTGATTCGCTATGTTATTTTGGCAGAATATTTGAGGGTGTGTTGGTGAGAGTTACGTTATTAGGGGCGAATCATTAAGCTTTGGACCGAGCTTGGGACCGGTGTGCTAGTACTTCCTGAGCCAAAAAATATATTCATTTTCTTCAGGACTATCCATCCGCTGCCTGTAGTCCACACAGGCAAAAAGCACCATAGAGTATCATCCTTTATAATTATGGTAATCTACCACGTCGTCTGCCACGGGACGTACTTCAATGTGGCATTCGTCTGAAATAATAGAATAATTTGATCTAATTGCTAACTAGTTGGCGAACGAAAATAAGTCACCATAAGCGTGAAAACTTTGTGTTAATGATTTATTAAGTAGAAGTTAGCAAAACCCCTTTCACTACATTTTCGTGACTTCAATCAAGAGGAAAACAATAAAATCTGCGCATAACGTTACGCTGAACCAAAGGAATCCAAGTAGAAATTTTGATTCAGGTACAGAAAATTGCCGAAGCTGTCATATACCCTATTCAGAAAATAAAACTTAAAAGAGAACTTACCGATTGCACCGTAGCACTGTGGAAATTCGAATTTCTGAAATCCATTAACGCATTCTTCGACACTTTCATAGTAAGAGGAAACGTGGAAGTTTTTTTTGAACAATACCTCTGCGTTTTTTGAGCATCCTCTCCAAAAAACGACAATGTATAATTCTGTAATTATTAGAGATATATTTACAAACATGAAACGAAAAATGAAATTTTGAACCTAAGACCAGCGTTTAGACTCATAAGAGCCTATCTGCTATTTTCAGTTAAGTTCTGTCTTAAGCTTATGATTATTTGTATACGGAAATATACACCTTCTTCCGTATTGATTTGATCCCACGATTCCGTATCAACTGAACAGATAAAGCAACTGATTTCTTTTGAAGTTTTATGATCCCCAATATGTGCAACCGCCGCTTTTCTCATAACGTTCAGTCGTCTCACGTGTTGCGTAAGAATGATTCTTAAATTTTGTTTACTCACTCTTATTTTTAATCTCTTTTAGTTCTCAAATAAAGACGATGCTTACAATATTCACCAACGATGCTTACAATATTCTCAAATGTATCCAAACAACGGTTCTTCTCTCTGTTTTTTTTTCATGAATGTCAAATTATATCATCTCGCTGTAGTGTGAGTACTTCAATGTAATATTGATATCATCTCGCTATATTACGTGATTTAGAGTGTAATGTGAACATACTATAAGCCAAAAATATCAAAACAAATTTATTGAACTTTATCCCGTTTCTATATAAAACTCGATACAAACGATCCCCACGGTACAGTAATGCAAAAGACAACCCTGCGCATTTCGTTCGTTGTTTTGTTGTGTGCGTTTATCTAGTTTCATCTGACGTTTTATCACTGCGGCCGCATGTTGTGTATCATCTGGGTATTTGTTTATAATTTCATTAAAATGACTAGGTGTATTTGAATGAGTTATGTACCATTCGATATCTTCATATTCCACAATAAAGATCGGATGTTAATTGGAACTATCCTATTGAGTTTGAAGTGTTGCATCATTTCGCACGTGCGTAGTGCTAAACTGCTTGGTGATTTGAACTCGGTAGATTGTTTCAGTAAACTTAAAGGTAGGTGGCAATAATTTCTCATTCCAACAATCAAACAACCAAAACATTAACAATTCCACATTGAGTATAGAATATGAAGAATAATGTATAGCACGAACGATAGAGCTCATTAGAAAACAGTGATGAATCAATAGAAATAGATTCTGCTGATAAGTAATCAACCGTTTAGTTTTTAGAACTATGTTTTTTTTTTCCGCTGAAACAATCAGAACCCGGTGAAAGGTGATCCATTGCACTTGTTTCTTTCTGGGTCGGACTCGTCGCCTTGGCAACTGAGAGCATGAATGAATATTAATGATCACCATTTGAAGCACGTGCTTGCGACATCGCCTGCAGGGCTTCGAAGTTGTTTTCTTAATAATAAGAAGACGAAAACAAGTTTCTTGTTTGCGTTGGATTTTGATGAGTGGTGGATGAGTAGTTACTGCTGTGAACCGCATATCAATCCTATATGGATGGGAAATCAAGGAAATATGGGACTGATATGCGATTCACGGTAGAAGAGTTATTGCGAGTTAGTTTGGCGCGGTAGCTAGTGGGGGTATAAGAAATACTCGTAATTGAAATTTACTGTTGACTGTTGCCTAGCATGGAAAACTGAGTTTAGGGGAAAAAAGAGTTAATAAATATATTTTATTTATGTAGCATTTCATTGATGTTGAGTGAATAGATCTAGTTTTGACCAAATTGAGGTAAATCCAATAACACTATTTTCACATTGGTTATGTGTTTCTATTGGTCTGCCAACAGATGTCGCCCCACCAGTGGTATAAAATATTTTATATCATGTGGGGAAAACTAGAATATCGGTTAATTCTCTACAACTCTACAGCCCTCCAAGAGGGTAAAATTATTCAAAAATCATACATTGGGGTTTTAAGAGTATAGACTTGATCCCTTGGGAGACTCGATCCTCTTTTCGTATCTCAAAGGCGGATATGAAAATTTTAGTTTTATATCCGGGAAAAATGTGTAGTTGTATCTTAAATTATATTACAGTTACGAAGTATTAGATAAACCAATTGTCGTGACCTGAGCAGCCTTCCATCGGGGATCGTGTCGGAAGGTGCCGAGTATCGATAATCGGTATCGCGGACTCTCTGCTTTCTCTGCTTATTTTACTAAGATCTCTTCGTTTAAATGCATTGAAGACTTCTGGATAAAGGTTTCGTAAGAATATCTGCTTCCATGGTCACGGTCTTACACTGTATTTGGCCCTTCTGAATTTGATCACGAAAATATGGTTCGCGTTTTCGGCGTATTCTTCTTTGAAGCATAAATAAGTGAAATAAATAAAAACTGTTTAAAGGGAATTCCCCAGGAGAATCTAGTTTAATAGCTCATGTCTTTATTTCTACACCACCGTACACCGCATTGATCATACCTAAATCTAAATTACCACGTTTCTTGTGATTCTTTGATGAAGACCGATATGGGTTTGTCTTTGGATCTATCGGAAAGCCCCTATGAATATCAGAAATAGAGATAATTTGTTGTGAGACCTGTTCTTTTTCACGCCAATCTGATGCATTATTTTGAAGGCTTGCACTTGCATTGGGTATCTCTATCTAGTGCTCATATATGTTTTAGTCCTTCTTACAAGTTCAACTTCCTACTCTTCAAAACGGCTTAATCTCATCACCAGCATCTCGTTAATCTTTGGACGCCTGCATTGCATCAGCCAATAATCTTTGTTTGTTATTTCGAAATTTCCTCCAACAGCGTTACAAGTTTTGACTAAGACGGAAAAGAGAAAGTTTCCTGAAACTAACACAAGCTTCTCCGTCACTGATTACGTCTTCCCATCGACCATGTGTAAGCTCTGCACGCTTTAGAACTATAATTTACAAGAAAAAAAAATGGAAGGCCCGTCTCATTGATAATAACGCTGGAGATTGACTCAGCCCATAGAACGCAAACATGTTGCTATTTTGAAACGTTTTAATGTGCGATTAATCGGATCGAACCGGGCAAAACAAATAAAGAAAAAGGCTAAGCCTAACCACAACAACTGTCCTCCCCTTTTTCTCGTGCTTCGTTATTGCCAAGATTAGCGAAGGTGGCGGACGATGGCAAATGTTGGTTTGACCCTCGAGAAGGCCCTTATGACGACAATGACCAGAAGTGGATCGAATACAATAACAACGTCGAACGTCAGACTTTACCACTACCAACAACAGCAGCAACAACAACAACAACAACGACAACCGCACATGATTAGGACAGCACGGGTCGAGGCTAAATGGAGCGATCCTCCGGGAAAAGGATTCAGTAGCGAACGAGAAGCGAAACCGAGAGGAAGTGCAAGTAACTTAGAAGAAGGTTGGACAAAACTGAATACACAGAGGACAAGTGATAACGGTTGGAAAGGGCTGATTTACGAGAGAAAAATATATTTTCATAGTATTAAAAGTTGTGCTATTGGTGGATTAATTTCCGGAGGTAATATGGTTCATACGAAAAACAGCAAGAGTTTGGCCAGTCAGAATGGAGGCGATATTTTATCGTTTCAAAGACACTATCATACCGACACTAAGGACAGGTGAGCGTTTTTGATTTTGCTCGTAGCTACGAGCGTTTTTCTTTGTGTGTTTTCAGTTTTTTTTAGTATTAGTTGACAAATTATATGATGCAAGAGTGAATTTGATGGATTTTGGTTTTACTTAAATATGTCTTTTTTATGTGCCTTGCATAGAGCTTGAAGTTTGTTTGCTGTTACTGTCGGTTTATTGATATTTTTTTGTTAATTTTGTGTTTATGGGTTGAACTTAGCAAGTCCTATTAAGTGAAACTTGAATATAAGGTTTAATTAAATATCTATATATAAAGAAGTGTTTGCTTTATCCTCTAAAATTTTCGCACAATCACAACAGCTTAAAGTTTTTGAATAATTACGTTTTTTTACACGATCACCTGCTCGTTTAGAATGTTTACACACAATGCTTTAAGATTTTTTTTAGTAGTCACCCAAATAGTAGTCAGGTCAGGTCAGTAGTAGGTCATTTCAAAATAAAAATGAATAAACTGGTTTTCCGGCAATGAGTGAAATCTACCCAGATTCTGGGTAAATGATAGTATTTTTTCTTAACTTCAAACTGAAGCTGCTCAGAAGTGATAGTTGTGCAGTGAATCGGCACTTAAATTTTACAGGCGAATCAGAGAAAAACAAAGCCATTTTCTTATTTATAAACATCAGTTATCTTAGAACTACACAGTTCGAACGAAACCTGTAAAATAATGCTGTAAAATTACTCGTTACTTTATAGGAACTGCACATTCAAAACCTGCTACAATCTTCGGATTCAGATTTTTTATGGTTAGCATTTTGTTGTTGTTTTTTTTTCTTCCGATATAAACGAAATAGGTAATTTATTTCAAGAATTTTTATTATTGACTTTTTAAAACAATTCTTCAAGCTAATTCTATTTGAGTATCTTTTTCCAATTATTCCTAAGGGATGTTGAGCTTTGTGATTGGCAAAGCTTTGTCGACACCATTGTCGGCTGGACACTTGAAAAAATGCAGGATTTCTTGATTCCACAGCCTGACACATATTTTTCGTACACTTTTAAAACGGTCTTCAATATTCTCCACGCCCGAGCGAGCATGCACACAATATGGCGCTCACACGGTGATTCTGACTTGACAAGCTAATCGGTGGTACTGAATTGTATCGAGATCATGTAAAAGAAGAACAAAATATGTAGGGTACGGGACGGGTTTTAAGCAGTTTAGTCAGCACCTGAGACATTTGATGAAGCTGTATGTAACCTATAATTAGAACTGCCAATATTCGGACATTAATCCCTCTGCTTACGTCTGGTCGATCGGAACACACCTTCAGCAACGAACATTAGGCTCAGAAAATTTTATAGCCATGGAATAAAGTTCCCAATTGCAGGGACTTCTTAAACGCATGCGGATTGCTTTCCGATTAAAAAAATGTTTTCTTCAGCTCCTCAATTTGTACATAAACTAACAATATTGGGGGGGGGGGTTGGGGGGGGGGGGGGGGGGGGGAAATGAAATAGGCAGTTCACGTTTGGTGAAACGTCTTCCCCCGGCGGGGTCCCGAAAAAAAACAACAAAAAAGTCTACACTGAGCCATCTTTGTCAATCAATGTTATATGTTAGTCATATAATATTGCACTATTGGAATTTCCTATAGGTTTTATCTTGGAACTAAAATGTCTTTTACGAGTTATATGCAACGCATATGGCATGGCTCTCACGCGATCATCTTATTCTTATATGCAATAAATTTCATTTTAACTAACGGTTAGAGTGTATGGACATCATTTGCCTGTACCATGAAAACCGATACTGCTCGTTTAGCAAAATATATGCAAAATCAATTTGTTTTATATGCTGTGCATATGCTTTCGATTTGTACTTCATGTGTCAATTATAATAGAGCGTTGATATTCAGTATAAAACAAAATATTCTCTATAGTTGGTTTACAAAATGCGCGTTTATTAGATTTATTTATACATCAAGTAATACATATCTTTACCAGTTTTATACATCATAGATCGTAGTTTTTTTTCGTAAAAATCATAGTTTTTTTGATAATAATATCGATTATTCAAAAAATATGTGAAATATGTGCACCGTGGACATTCTCAAAACTCTCTTCCCTCTCCCTACTTGGATATGGATGGCCTCAAATATAATTTTCTTTAAAGGTTCTATACACGTTGCTATTACCTTCTTTTCCGATTTGAACACTGACGTTACAGTTACAGCATATTCCTGAAGATCCTCTTGCAACAGTCTTGTTCTGTTCGCCAAGTGCCATTCGACGATTATTCCCACTAACTCGTATTTTCTTCCGGTCGACAACTCTCATACTTCAGATCGACGGACAATAGCCTTACCCAATTCCGATGAATTCAATAAGCGCATTAAAACTGTCGGACTGAATAATTTTCGCCCAACGGTATTCTCGTCCACCACAGTACCGAGACCGCTGCAGCCGGCAGTATCGTGATTACTCAAACGCTGCCAAAGAGAGATAAACTGTTATTCATAAATACCTTAAATAGGTTTGCATTGTAGAGCTTTCTAATAATAGACAAACATTGCTTTAAGTACTGTCCGGTATTTGATGTTTATATTCGCAGAGAATGAGTCGCGGGGATGGTAAATGTCTCCACAGTATTTTCTGTATTTCCTTCCTGGCTGTCGCTACTTTGAGTAGACCCGAACACATTTTCTTCTTCCACAGGAATGTGATCCAGCGCTTGACGAGGTTCATTCACTATTCTGTTTGGGACTATCCACGGTGCAAGGGAAGCTTGATTGTTTTCACATTCCAAAAGTTGCTGAAGTTCAACTTGCTGTGGAAACAATCGCTAAAATAATAATTATATAAAATTTTACAAATAAAAGCTTACATTTCTCTGGCGCCACTCCACTATGGCATCATAGATTTTTTGCGAGTTCCAAACAAATCCTTCGCTTAAATTCGTCAACTGCAAAACTTCATTCAATCTGGCGGAGTCTATGGTCGATAGCTCTTTTATTCCAATTCTGCATTCAACTAACAGAAACAGTTTTATATTCAGTTTGTTTTAATAAATTAAAATAACACACTTACCATTAATAAGATCAAAAAACTTAGTGGAACTCCGGTGTCCAGCAACGCTCACGTTTATCCGCCATGTTTTCATTCTCACTTTATACCTACTGCTAAAATGATATACGGGTGATATGACATACACACATGTGATTCCGCAATGAAATCGGGTCTGTCAAAGTTATGTGCAAATCATGTACTGAATATGTTATATGCATATAATTTCAGCGTGGTATAATGTGATTAATTTTTATTTGAGCAATAGTACATCCGAACAGATTTACGCATAATATGTATAGGGATTCATTTGAAAAATATGTTCCAAGAAAGGAGTTGATTTTATATGGCATTTCTGATAAAATTTCCTTATTGAGTTATTTGAGTGTAGCAGGTTATGAGACAGACCTACACGAACAAATTTTTAGTTTGTTTGTTTTTGTGGGATGTGTTTTTTTTTTTTTCCGAATGGGAAAGGGGGGGGAAAACGGGGGTTGGGTAAAAAAAAAAAGAAGAGAGGGGTTTGGTTCGGGGGGGTTTTGTGGAAAAAAGGAGGGAAAAAAGGGGGTAAAAAGCATAGCTGCCGCTCAACAGCGAGGCATTATTTATCGTTGGGTACTATTGGACAGCTCCAAAACATATTTTTTATTGCAAATGATAGTGCCAGATGATGGACAATATAATCATAAACATAGATCAACCTCAAATGACTGTAAGAAACATGAAATAAATAGTGATTTCAGATCATCTAAATATAAAATAAATTCAAACTCAATTATCAACATCACATTCTGGCAACGAGCCTAAATGTGAGAGAGAGCTGATGAAGACATGCTTTCCGGGTACATACGATCAAATGCAAAATGCGCAAAGGCAAAATTTAAGCGAACTTCTTCAGCAGGTAAGAAACTGATGGTTTCTAGATGATGTATTTTAAATCTTCAAAATGACAGTAATAAATTGGTAATTAATCATGATTCATACATCGAATCATTGACCCAATAGATAAGGCTTATGATCGTATCATTAAAAGTGAAATAATTTGGAAAATGTAGGAGTTATAGACCTATTTCCTAACAACTGATTAAAATAGTGACCCCTGATTAAGCCGTTCCCTACCCTACGTGTTGTATAATTATATGTAATCGATTGCAAATATGAATTCAAGCTCCAAGATTGGTATGAATAAGATTTTATGAATAATTTTCAATGAAGGCAGCGCTTCTTGTTGTTTAAAGTATTTTAAATTGAATAATGCATTCGGCAATTAATTAAGGCGACATATTTTCAGTGAAGGCTCAGATAACATCGTGAGCAATATTAATTTTTTTTTGTGTAATGTTAGAGGGATAGAAATATAGACACTGTATATAGACCGCACAACAATTGTCTTATGCAGGCAAATGACCTGTCAAAAAATGCAGCCAAACGGACTGTCAACTTTTGATTCACTTTAAAGGAGCAAGTATTGTGATCAAGTATTGCCAATTATGAATAAAAGCCAATTATGAACAAATAAGGGATTTTCTACTTCCATATTCAGTAAATGTAAGTATTTTCGGTGTATTATTTATTGCCGTTTGGATTCTCTACGCAGTGCCGAGCATAGGACCACCATTTCAACGTGTATTTCACAGCACTATCAATTATCGTTTTTACAAATGATACATTAAGTCCAGAAATTGTAGTTCAAACCATTTTAGCTGTTGTTGAGGCTATGCCTACATTATTTGAGGTTATTACGAGTACCAGAAAATGGCCAGCGGAAAGACTTGAAGTTTATACCGGAAAACCTCTTGCAGCCTGCTGGCCCTCAGCATCGGATGATACTTGAACGCAATCTACGATGAACAGGACCCGACTTACGAATGCGACGTGTTCTAGCCATAGCGTATGAAAAATTTGATCAAAACTAGTGAAGACCATCAATCAAACAAAATTCAAACAAAAGAATCTGTGTAAACTTTGGATATGCTATGAGCTTGCCTTTTCTTCGTTATATTATCTTTCTTTGGAAACCGGAAGAAACTCACAGAATTCACTTCACATCGGGGGTTTTGGCCACTATTTCGCCCCAAAAATTTTTTTTTTTTGGCGGTTTTTTTTATATATTTTTTTAAAAAGAAAAAAAAAAAAAACACAAAAAAAAAAAATTTTTTTTTTTTTTGTTTTTTTGGTTGTTTTTTTTTGTTTTTGTGAAAAAAATGGGGGGTGACAAATTTTTTTTTTTTTTTGTGTTTTTTTGTGGGGTGGGGTATTGTGTTGTGTTGTGTGGTGGGTCACGGAGAAAAATGAGTCTAGTTTGAAACAAACACATATTTGGTTGTAATTCAAACTACAATTCTGGTTCTACAAAAGTCAACATATGTTCGTTTACAAATCCTCGACATCGGTTGAATCGAACGAGTTTTCCACGTTATTTACACTCGAAAAAATTGCATTGATTCAAACTAAAATTAAGTTGATTCAAACTAACACTGTGGTTTTGTTTCAACCATAAACAGATTTCTTTTCATCAAAAGTTAAGTTGACATAAACAGCTCGTACAAATTGTGATGATTGGTTGAATCAACCTAAATGCTCAGATAAAATTAAACTGATTTTTTGATTAGGCAAATATCAACATAAAAACTAGTTTAAAACAAACTAAATGATAAGTTCAGTTGAGCTGTCAGCCAGATATCACAAGAGCTTTTGTTGGCCACTTGTTACAACTACCAGAAAAGCGAAAATTATGTGAAATTTAAAAGTTTAAAATCTTGCAGCCGCATCGGAACTTGCCGAACTTCTGCGCAGCGATGACGTCTTGAGGGAGTCATTTTTGAAGGAAGCCAAAACTCTGCCTCCACGATGGTTTGTTCACTTTATTATTAGGGAAAATCTTTTTCGCTATCATCAATATCAGTACGAATGAAAATAGCTGAAACATGTTTGGACTCCCATTTTTTATTACATATTTATTAAAACCCTGTTCTGTTGGCATGAGTTGTTGTGCTGAAAGGATTTCAAATGCGTTGTGCAGTTTTGCATCCATCAATGGTGAAACGAAAAAGAAAATAAATAAATAAATTCAAGGCATTCCGCATCGGATGTGAAAAATATCTATTTGATTGTAAAAATATTGTTGGTTGTTTCAACCAATATCGTTGGTTTCATCAAGCATTTTGTTGTTTATTCCAAACAACTAGTTGGTTTGATTTAAACTGAAAATCGATTAAAACAAACTGCTAGTTATGTTTGAATTTGACTAAGATTTAACAGCTGTCAAAATGGAACAACCAATGTTATGATAGTTTCAACCAAACTTTTGTTGAATTCAGGTATGAAACCAAACCAAAAACAACATTTATTTCTAGTTTATTTCAAGCATTGTACTTTGTCAAAGCAAACCGAGAATTTGTTTAGGCAAATTTCAATATGAAATTTTGGTTGAAACAACCTAAAATATGATCGTATTTACTAAAGTTTTTTCTCCGTGATACAGTGTCTATAGATATATCTATAGAACCAATTACTTGCGGCCGTCTCAAGGTTAATAGAAATAACAATTTAACGGGTGGGAATCTAAAGTATGGTTTGCATACATAACATAACTTGTTTTATATTCTAAAACGTCTAATCATAACTCATAACTTTAAAACTTTTGGTTTACTTTTGACTTGGAAATTTTCGAGAAAGAAAAAACAACTCAAACACACACAGAAAAAAATCTTGTAGTAAAAACTACCATTTTACCCGACTATGCCTATCTTTAAAACTACCATGAAATTTCAGTCAAATTTACTACGTTTATGGTAAAACCTTCAACATTTGTGGTATATTTGACAGACCTCATATTGATATCAACCGCACCATGGTCGATCTAATCGCAGGCATGAAAATTGTTGTTGTTTGCGCTTAATTTAACCCTCGAAATGGTAGTTTCTACTGCTGTTTTTTTTTGCGTGCAGATAAAATCTAATAATAAACGTACAGGTTGTACAAACTACAATTTATGGCTAATGTTAGTCAAAAACACAAAAATAAGTTTCAGGCCCACATCTATCCCCCAACCCGTGTTAAAACACGTTGAACTAGAGCTTGTTTTCGCGAATTTTCTCTTGGATTGGTTGGTTGGGGGGTGGGTGAAAAGTGGGTAATTGTTGGCAAAAATTTTTTTGTGGGTTTTTTTTGGGGGGGGGTAATGTGTGTAACTGTTTTTATTAAAATTGTTGTTTATTATCTTTCTTTATATAGTGGGGTCAACTCTGACCGTGGCGCAATTTGAGTGTTTTTTTTTTTTTTTTTTTTTTTAGGTGTTTGTTTTTTATTTTTTTTTTTTTAATTTTTTCAGAAATTTTTTTTTTTGCATATATTTTTTTTTTTTTTTTTTATTTGGGTGGGTGTGGTAAATGGGATGTGACATAGGTTGTGTGGTTTGATTTTGTTCTTTGCTCTTTTTTAGTTTTTTTTAATTTGTTTTGGGTTTTTATGTTTATGTACAAATTGAAAGTTCTGGTCGAAAAAATGCATTGAAACAAAAAAAACAGGTTCAGGTAACATTGTCCACCAGGAATCTGCTACACAGGGAAGGAAGTTTTAGTTTGGTTGTGTTAACAGAAATGCATATAAACGTATATAGTTTTCACGAACAAAATTTTTGCTGTACTCTACGCACTTAGTTTTTCTTTCGCCGAGAATCCAACAGCAGATCTTTTCGGCATTTCCATTTACTGAGATTCAGTTAATAAATAATCGAGATTCGGCTAACAAATTAAAGTTTTACCGATACTCAGTTAACAAACAAACATTAAACAGGGATTTTAGCAATAGTAACTGCCGATAGTCAAGCGTGTATGCCAAAAAGTAGGTAAATAATCCAGACCTAGTGCAGACAATTAAAACCCTTTCAATGACAATATGGCATACATTAACAATATGTGTTAATGTAGAGGTTATACTGTGAAAACGCGATTAAACTATTTGTTAATAATAACATAAAATGTGATGATATATCTTACATTCAAATATAGTTTTGACTATATAGCAAATTGTTTTTCATTATGCGGAACTGAACAACTTTGTCGCAGACGGCCACACTCTAGAGCTTTATTTGACAAAAATATACTGCAGCGTAATCTCTGCGGCACAATCTGGAACTAATCTGACAACGCCAAATGACTGCATTTTGTATACTGAACAACTTTGCCGAAGACGGCTACCCTCAAGAGCTTCATTTGGCAAAGATAAACTGCAGAACCATCTCTGCGGCAAAATCTGATAACATGATAATTACAAAAGACGACGTATTACATAACGAAAAACTATGCCTGAAACGGCAACTCTCTCAAGTTTCATTTGACAAACATAGACTACAGCTCCATCTCTGCTGAAAGATCTGGGACTAATATGATAATGTCAAAAGACGACAAATGACATTTTAAGAAACTTTGCAGAAAACGGCATCTCTATAGAACGTCATTTAAATGTAAGATAAACTGGAGCGCCATCTCTGCGGCAATATCTTAAACTAATAGGATAACCTCACAAGACGACAAATGGCATACTGAGAAACTTTGCGGAAGAAAACGCTCTAGAGCTTCATTCGGCAAATACAGACTGCAGCGTCATCTCTGCGGTAATATCTGAAACTAATATGATAATGTCAAAAGACGACAAATGACATTCTAAGAAACTTTGCCTAAGACGGCAACTCTCTAGTGCTTCATTTGACAAAAATATACTGCAGCGCAATCTCTGCGGCACAATCTGGAACTAATCTGATAGTGTCAAAAGCCGACAAATGACATACTGAGAAACTTGGTCGAAGATGGCAATTCTTTACAACTAGTCTGGAATGTGTTGTATGCAATTCCGTTCACACATCGAAACCAAAACCTCCTTCCCTCTGTAGCAGATTCTCGGAGACCAATGATACTGAAACCAGGTTTTTTACCACCAATGCATTTTTGAGACCATAACCTTTCAAATGGGGTACAAACATTGTTTCTAGGTTCAAGTTTCATAATTCTAAAAAGGATTGAAATCCGGGTCAATATTGACCCTAATGTCAGTTTTTTTTTAATACCCGAGGAAGGTTAATAAAATGAAAATAATGACTAAGGTTAGTGAAATGATAACATAAAAAGAAGTAATTTTAATATGCACAGAGGTTAACACCTATTATGCCGACAATAATTTGTCTTGCATATCGTTCTCACAGATAATCAGCGAGTGATTGATTTTTTTTACTCCCTTCATATCACTTTCTAGGGCAGTCATGATGGCTTTTGTCATAAATGGTTGAATGAGATCGACCTGTTGTTGAGTGACATAGTATTTGACCATCATTCGTGAGTTGTAATGATCATAAGAAGATGATGGTCATAGTCTTATAACTGTCATGAAAATGTACAGCACTGGTGACTGTTGACGATAAATATGGAAAAAATCATTGATGGCGATTTTTCGATCATAAATATCGCCTTCCATAGCGCCCAGCTTTGCAAGCAAGTCCACTCTCTCACTGCCCGGAATCGAACAATGAGAAGAGATCCATACAAAGATGATGATTGAATAACGCGAAGATAACGCTCTTAGAAGCTCCTGTATTCTCATGAGAAACCGGTATAGAACTGAGACTGTCCGTAAAAATGAAGTACTGATCCGGGGTCAGTTAGCCAGCGGACTCCTCAATCAATGACCCGCCAGTGAAGAACGTTTTAGTGGAATCAACTTGGCCAACCTATGCAGCAAATATCGCCGGAGCAATCATAGGACGATGCATCAAAAGGCGTGTTTGATTGAATTGATTTTGTCGTCTCTTTTGGCGTATTCTTATATCTCAATGGCCACTAGCATACGTCGGTCTCAGGTCACCGAAATTTACATGACTTTTTGGTGCTATGTAGACAGTGAAAGTTAACATTGACTTGATGGTAGTATTTTGTGCGTTTCTTTGGTTGTTTTTTTTTTTTTGGTTTAAATGTTTATTTCTACATTCATTCAAACAAGTATACGACAACTATTAAAAATGACTGTCCTACACTGAGCGAACAAATCGTGAGGAATTCATAGGAATATCGAATGGAAATTTGCCAGAAGATATTATTGCAAATTGCATACGATTCTCTAATGGAAAGAAGTTCATAGGACGATCGTATGAAAATTTTCCTCACAAAAAAAAGTTACAATCGGGACTCGAACCATGAACCTCGGGATCCAGAGGCTACCCACGCGCTTGATAAGTGATGTCGATTGAAAGTGTATACTAGGCATGTTTTTCTCGACTAATGCAACAGTTATCATTTCCAACGATTTCGTATGGAATGAATCTTGGACCCTTGCTTTGTGGTTCATAGTTCCGATCGTATGAAAATCGTACGGATAATTTCCTGACTTTAGGTGTGTCGTTTAGGTTTTTTCGCATTTTGCACGAATGTTTTGCTTGAATGCAGTCTTTTCGCCACATCTCGAACTGAACTCAAGCTGAACAATGCATTAGGTCCTAAGTAACATTGAGAGATTCTTTTCGTCGACATCCTCTTTCGTTAATAGTTTGTCTATTGAACGATTTGCTGATGATTTTCACGTATTCGATCCTTAATTACACTTTATATTACCGTACTGTGTTGAAAATACTTGTTTTTACATAGTTGTAGGAACGCAATGAGAAAGTCGACGAAGAGAGTCTCCCAATGTTACTTAAGGAGTGTATCGAAAATAAGCTATCCACAAACTTTCTTTCAAATTATGTTGAAAACCGATATTTTATTCATACAAAAAATTGATCCTTTATTGTACGGGGTTAAACTTGAACATAACGAAGACCGGATGAAATTTAAGTAATTCCTTCACGAATTTTCGAACTTTGGATCGAATGCTCTTCATCAAGTTCCGGACAAGTGTTGCATCGCATTTTTTGGACGCTTGAGCCCAAATTTTTTTTTGAACTCCTGCATGTTCCCAGCTGCCTTACCAGTCTTCTTGAAGACCCTTTTCACGATTGCCCAGTAACGTTCGCTGGGTCAAGGCTGAGGGCAATTTGGTGGATTGATATTTTTCTCAATCTATACCCTTTTCCGCAAGCCAATTGAGAGTGGTTTTGGCATAGTGAGCCGACGCTAAATCCGGCCAAAACAGTGGAGGTGTACTATGCTTCTTATATAAAGGCAACAATCTCTTCTGGAGACACTCAGATCGATAGATTTGCGCATTTATAGTTCCGGTAGTGTAAAAAATGGTTGACTTCAAACCACAGGAACATATTGCTTGCCATACAAGTACCTTTCGACCGAATTTCTCCACTTGAATCGACCTGTCCGCATCGCTCACATCCTCCCCAACGACGGCAGTAAAGTATTGTGGACCTGGAAGGGTTTTTGAGTCCTCCTTTACATAGGTCTCATCGTCCATCAAAACGCATGCATCCGGACGCTGCAAAAGACGCGAATACAATTTACGGGCCCTTGTTGCTGCTCGCTTCTTCTGTTCTGCACTTTGTTTCGAGATTTTCTGCTTCTTGTAGGTCTTCAGGTGGTTTCGCCTCTTGATACGCTGGATCATTCCGACACTCGTTCCTGCTTTTTTGGCCAAATCACGTATTGACATTAATTTGTTCTTCATGATTAGAGATACCACATTCTGCTCCAGTTTCGGGTTGGAAGAACCGGGTTTTCTGCCTCTTCCTGGTAGCTCATCCAAAGAATAGTGTTCCCCAAACTTATTAATGATGGTTTTAACACTCGCATGATGAATTCCAAACCGCTTCGCCAATTTTCGCATAGTAATACCCTTCTCACTTAGCCATGTGTCCAGAACCTTAATGTTCACTTCCATTTCAAGACGCGACATTTTGAAAACGCAGAATTTGAACCGCACAAACAAGTAAACAAAAGAAAGCTGACAGTCAAACGCACAGCATGCAGTGTTCAGAGCATAAAAAACCATCACAAATACATGCGTACAACGCAAATGTATGTGGATAGCTTATATTCGATACACTCCTTAGGACCAAATGCATTGTCTCTTTCACTACCCGCTTGTGATCCTATACACTATACGGAGATCAATTTTGGCCACACTTTTCCTTTCGATCGATGATCCAACGTTCGTTGTACCGAGTTACCGTAGATTGCACCATTCCCAGCATCATTCCAGTACCTCAGTACCTACTGATGGCACGACGAGAGAGATCCGGATTTTTGTGACACCCATTTTTCTTTTTGAACCTCTGCAGTTTTTCCAACTCCATCTTCGCAACGATTGCACAGCTACTAATATAACTGATACAGTGTAAACAATACACATTGAACTAAGGCTGTGTACCAATTCGCGAATTAATTTTATTTTACTTAAACTTGACAGTTGGAAAATAATCGATTAATCGATTAAAATCCCTTTGAGATTGGTCAACAAATGATGTTTGTCAAAATTGAGTTCCCGTCTGTCAGAAATAAGTCAGCAAGAGCAGCAGACTTAATCGATTATTTTCCATCTGTCAAGTTTAAGTGAAAATTAAAAATAATTCGCGAATTGGCAAAAATTTCTGAAAATTACACTTAATGTAAATTGGAGCAGTTTGAAAAATACATCAATGTACTCCATTAAAGTGGTTGAACACATGCATTATCAAAGAGATATGCACTGCAAAGTATGTTTCAGTCGTGTTTTCAATTCGAATAAACATAACGTCTTATGTAATTTTCACCTCGTGTAGTTTATTTTTTTTTCGACTGTAATTTTCAATCTTTTTTAATGCTCCAATTATGTGCATGAAAATCAATTGAAAATATCAAAATTTTATTAACTGTGAACAGTCATTTGAAATGATGCAATTTGATTCCGCACACCCTTTAATAGTGCTCATCTTGCCCCGTATGCTCATTATGTCGTTAATATCCCTATTTGTATGTTGTGGTTTTGTGACTAAATTGAAATATATTTTCCTAGCCAAATTGTAATTTAAAGCTACATATTGGATCATTTAGCTCATTCATTTTATAAGTCATATCTTGCTAAGCCTTTTCCCTACTGGCTCATTCACCCTTTAGCTGTTTGGTAAAATTTGTAGTATAGCATAAGCACTAATTATAATTTCACGTTCATGTTTTTATTTTATTTTCGGATTTCATCAAGAATAATCATGTAGTTAAACTATGTTTGGAAATTTCAAATCAATGTTCATACAGTCGGATGTTTGTATTTGTTTACTGCCAAATCTTCGCTATATTTGCAAACCATCTTTTACAAAGCACAATGCATTTATTGCAATTTTGCACGTATTGAAGCCAAAACTAGACGTCGATCTTTGTTCCAAGCAACGGTCGTCCATTGGTGTGTGCTAACTTTCTGTAATTTGTGTACCTATGCCACTCCAAAGCGAGAGCAGGCAGTAACAAATTGATTCACCACTTGAATTATATCTAACCATTTGCTGGTGAGCTCATTCGACGAACAGTGTGTCGACTTTTCTGTACCTAAAAGTTGTTCTACCTCGCATGTTACAATTTAAACGATTTCACAACTTTTTTCATTTATTTTCAGTTCAAACGAAATGGCCAAACTGATCGACGGGAAGCAGATTGCTGCCGACATTCGAACGGAACTGCGAGAGCTGATCATAGAATGGATGACGGAGGGTGGGCACCGTGCTCCACAACTGACTGCTATCCTGATCGGCGATGATCCTGCGAGCAACACCTATGTTTCAAACAAGATGAAGGTAAGAATATCAAATTGCATCACAACCAACATCCGAAAGTTAATGTTTAATTCTTCCAAAAGGCCGCAGCTGATGTCGGTATCACCAGCAAAACGGAGCGCTACGGTGTGGATATAACAGAAGAGCAGCTTTTGAAACGGATCGAAGAGTTGAACAACGACGACTCAGTAGATGGCATTTTGGTTCAACTACCAGTTCCGGGCCACATCACCGAACGCAAAGTATGCAATTCCGTGTCGTGCGACAAGGACGTGGACGGATTCAACGAACGCAACATTGGGCGACTGTGTCTGGATATGAACACACTGATCCCGTGCACACCGTTGGGTGTGCAGGAGCTGATCAAGCGAACCGAAATCGACACGTTCGGTAAGAACGCGGTGGTTGTGGGTCGCTCGAAGAACGTCGGGATGCCAATTGCCATGCTGTTGCATGCCGATGGGCGGAACGACACATGTGCCATGGATGCTACAGTTACCATCTGCCACAGGTTTACTCCGAAAGAGGAGTTGACCCGTTTCTGTCGATCGGCGGACATAATTGTCACGGCCACTGGAGTACCTGGGCTGATCACAGCTGACATGGTTAAAGAAGGGGCAGCAATAATCGATGTTGGGATTACCCGCGTGCCGGATACGGTCACTGGAAAATCCAAACTGGTCGGAGACGTGGACTTTGAAGGTAGGCATCTAAATGCATTGTATTCTAGATAGGTAGCTAACACGTTTGTTTTGTTTTTATTTTTGCAGAAGTCCGCAAAGTGGCAGGCCACATAACGCCAGTACCAGGAGGGGTGGGTCCAATGACCGTCGCTATGCTGATGAAAAATACGTTTATTGCAGCGAAAAATTTAGCTCAAAAGAGACGAGCAGACAAAGAGTGAGAAGCACAATTATAGTTAGGTCTTTTATGATGATTATGTTAGGCAGTATTTTGAGGAGTGTTCTATTTTCACTCGGATCTAATTAGGTAATCAAACAACAACGACGAAGAAAAATTTGTCAAATTTATGAAAACTATAAAATATAACTTATCCCCAGCATATTTGTGTACCAACATGTGAACTGATGACTTTTTAGATTTCCTTTTTAAGCATTCATCTTTGCATTTATTTATTTTTCTCCAACGACTGTTTGAAATCATTTTTTTGATTCATGCACATCTCCTTTTTTCTTATGTTAATTTATTACTTCACGCTTGACTTCGCGGGACCACAATCCCCACAGTACTCAATCCGCATAACTGTTTGAATTAATTTAGTTTTATTAATCAAAATTGTGTTAATGTTAATTATATGTGCATCGAAAATTGGACTGTATACAGAAAAAAAATCTTGTAATGGTCTTGTACTACGTTTATGGTTTTGAGTGGTTGTCTCTGGGGTTCTCCGAAAGATTGTGAATAGTTTTTATGGAAAAAACAAAAAAAAAAGGGGGGGGGGGGGGGGGGGGGGGGGGGGGGCCGAAATGAGCTGCACTTCAAAAATACAGGCAACTCGTCTTGGTTGACGGTGGATCTACAACAATCGGTGTCGTTCTCAATTCCGGGACGACTGCGTAAGGCAAATCTTCCGGAATCTCAACTTCGTAATCAGCGCTCTGGAGGAACTTGGGCCCCGTCCACCAAAGCTCATTGGTTCGCAAGGCCTCTGGCAACAGACCTCGTGACACGATGGCTGCTGGGTTCTCTTTCGTTGAGATGTATCTGCACTGTACTCCTAACGGTTCGCTGAGTAGACGTATTTTATCGATACGGTTACGCACAAAGACTTGCAGGGTTGCAAGTGGCTTCTTCAGCCAGGCGAGGACTATCTGGCTGTCCAGCCAGAAGACCACGTTGCTGACGTTGAGGTCGAACGATCCCAGAACCTTGGAGATCAGTTTCGCTAGAAGGTAAGCCCCTAGCAGCTCCATGCGTGGAATGCTAACTTGCTTTGTTGGGGCGATGTGATTTGACCTCACGACGCACCGATGGATCCTAATGCTGTTTACGTTTTGCAGGGACGTCCGAAATTCCTGCAACAAATTTCCTTCTAAGCGGGTGTCCCATAGTAGTTCCGCTAACCAAATCTTTTGCATTATGAGCTTGGCGATGATGATGACTGGCGATATCAGACTACCCGCGTCGAACAGCTTACTTATCTCGGACAGGACAGATCGTTTAGTTGGTAATTTCAACTGGTCAGCGAGGTGATTAGTGACGAATGCAAATTCATCTCATGTTTTTTGAATTTAACAAAAAATCAGTATTTTCAGTTGCGGATGGGGTCAATTCGAAGGAATGCAGCCCTCTACCCATCATACTACAAGGTGACAGAGGCGAACAAAAGTTTCTATCCGGAGAAATGTGCCTTAATAGTAACTGAAACATCTGCAGAGGTCAAACTTGGACCTTTACTGTCACACACTGCGCGAAGGATAGTGGAGGCGAACGTAGAATTGTAGGATAATTTGACGGATGAGGAACTACTGAGCGTAGTGTTGATCGTGAAATGGGGTTTCGATGGGACTTCAGGCCTCAGCGAGAACAAAATGAAATTTCAAGAAGATGATGGTACATTTTCCGACAAAAGTGTGTTCGTGACATCAATGGTGCCTATAAAAGCTGTATCGAACGGAAAAGTACTGTTCCTGAATACATGTCCTTCTTCTACCCGACTATGCAGACCAATCAGAATCCAGTATGTAAAAGAGACTGTTTCAGTAACAGTACAAGAAAAGGAGTGCACCGTTGAACAGATTGACAAACTTACCCCACTCGTCTGTGACATACAGGGAAGAACGGTCAAACTACAATTCAACATGTACTTGACCATGGTAGACGGAAAAGCTATCAATTCGATGACGTCCACAACATCAACGCAAAGGTGTTACACCTACAAAGTAACACTAACTAAAATGAATAACTTGGATCGCATCTACAACAAGGTGGAGGATACAAGCGCGTTTCAATACGGTCTATCACCGTTGCACGCGAAAATAAACTTTTTTGAGTTTTTCTTACATTTGGCATACAAATTACCGGTGAAGAAATAGACAGGTCCAGTGAGCTTGTGGCTATCGTAGAGGAGAACAAGAAGCAGATCCAACAAAAATTCAGAACTGAGATGAGGCTCTTTGTGGATCAACCTCGTGCAGGAGGAGCAGGCACTTCCAATGATAGGAATACTGCCCGTAGGTTTTTTCAAAACCCGGAGAAGGTGGCCGCAATAACCAAGGTGAACTTGGAACATATACAACGGTGTGCCATCCGAGGTGCCATAATTCTGGAAACCCTGGAATCCGGCATGGAAATCAACGTTCAGAAGTTCTACGATTACTGTCGGGAAACAGCGAAGAAGCTTGTGACACAATACGGTTGGTACTACATGCCGGTGACTGTTCACTAAGTTTTGATCCATGGTGCTCATGTGATCGAGCATTTCTTGGTTCCGAACGGTGAATTATCAGGATAAGCGCAGGAAAGTCGGAACAAGAATATAAAAAGGCAAACTATTATTATTTGCAAAAACACCTTTACTTCTTCCATAAGGGAACGTCCATTAATTACGTCACACAAAAATTGACTTTTTGTAACCCCCCCCCCCCCCACCCATGTCACGTTTTTTGTATCGACCTTCAAATAATTTTTTTGTATGGATCGTCACGTTTTCTCGAACCCCCCCCCTCCCCCCTACTGCGTGACATAATTAATGGACATTCCCTAATTTAAATACAGGTATCGAAGGGATCATACCAGAAAACATTCAAGAACAGCTGTGAACCTAGATTTACTGCACCGGCTCCTAGAGTCTTCTGATCCGTACCTTACAAGCTTGAGAAACGATTGTTCCAAGCCTGATATGAAACTCTCTGAGGACGCTAAAGATCTGTTGGTTTTTCAAGATCAATTTGAGGAAGAAAACAGTGATGAAGATCAAGAATTAAGATATCTGAAAATTGAGCTCAGAATGAATCAAGTTTCATTTTTGAATATGCATTAATAAACCATTGTTATACAAACTAAGAATCATTCATTTTTTCACTTATTTGAGCCATGACCATAACTTTTCGCTTGTTCATCATTGAGAACTTTTTTTTATTGGTTAAAAAATGTATTTTTTTTTCATAAATAGGTAAATAATTTCCTTCAATCGGTCCTTAAAAGTAGCGTGTTTCGAATAATGTTTAATAATTAATAAAAATACTAAAATTAGATCAGTTTCTACACGATACTAGCAGCGGGTGGATAGTCATGAAGAAAACGAATTTTTTTTTTGGCTCAGAAAGTACTAGCACACCGGTCCTAAGCTCGGTCCCAAGCTTAATGATTCGCCTATAAGACCGTAACGCACACCAATGCTCTCTCAAATATTCAAAATAACATAGCGAATCAAAATAAAAACAAAGATACTTGTACCAAAAGGTACTGAAAAGCGCAAGAATGCATGGCAAGGTGCAGACTGCAAAGTGTACTTCAGAACTAGGGGTTCCGCAACATTGAACCAATTCCAAATCGCTAGTTGCACATTGATTGTTGGTATAGGGTTGTTAATTGGGGGAATTTTTTTGTTGTTTTTGTTGGTTGTTTGCTTTGTTGTATAAAAGAGGGCGCTTTTGTGGGGGAAAAAATAGAAAAAAAAAAAAAAAAAAATATAATATATTATATTTTTTTTTTTTTTTGGTTCTGGGGGTTTTGGGGGTCCCCTTCCCCGCACAAGGTGAAAAAGTGGGGGGCGTGGCGCGGCCTCGTCTTCGGAAATTACGTTTACACCGAGAACGCGGGACAATTACCGACTCTTTGCCACGTTCATTGACGACTTCAACTCACGGTCATTTATCTTCTGGAGTTCAAGGTGCAGTAAAAGTTCGAGGAGTTTTGTGCTCGAGTGATGGCGTTCTGTGGTACTCGAGTGTCTCGGCTAATGTGCGACAACGGAGGCGAGTATACTGTAAAATTGTTCCGTAAGTTCTGCCGTACTGAAGGCATCTGCGTGGGAGCAACCACCCCACACAGCCCACAGCAAAACGGAGTGCGGAAAGGATGAACCGGACATTATTGGAAAAGTCGCGGTCAATGATACACGAGGCAGGGCTGAACAAATTCATGTGGGACGAGGCGATGTTCACCGCATCTTATGTGTACAATCGGAGCCCTACAACGGCGCTGAATGAGAAGTAAATACCGTATGAGGTAAGGTATTGGCAAAACCTCAACATCGACAAAATGCGATTCTTCCGTTCTGCGGCACTTGGATGCAGAAAAAGAAACGCGGCAAGTTGGACCCTAAATCGAAAAAAAAACGACATGGTTGGTTATATTAAAGGGTGTTCCGATCAAAATTTGGTCAAACAGTAATGTGTGTGAGTCGATCCAGGATTTTATGAATAAGTCAATTTTTTTTTTCTTTTATATTCTTATAATATAGAATAGAGGAGAAATATTCTTGTTTTTTTTTTTTTCCGGGTTGTTGTGTATTCTTCCTTCTTTTATTTACTTTAAATTTTTTTTTTTTGTTTTTGTTCTTTTTCTTATTTAAGAACCATGGACCCAAAGGGAAGGACGTAGTTGTGCCGAAGAAGCATTCAAAAAATTATGGATCATTATCGTACTAGAGCACCGGCTTCTAGTACTGTCAAAGTGCCACGTGTACTAGGTTACTTTCGATATTGCGTAGGTGTGTTTCAGTATACATGTAAGTTTTAATGTCAGCTGATTTTATTTACAAATATTGGTTAGTAAATATGATTGCTTTTTTTTCTTTGTGATTGTCTTCGCAGACGGCTAAGATCAATTTGGTCCATCTCGCTGATTGCTTTTTATCAACCTCAGGTAAGTGGCCAAGTGACGATCAATCAACAGACGGAACAAAAGGAAAGTCAAAACCCGTGATGAACGGCAGAAGGAAAAGCATCGATTATCCATGTTGGCCAATCCATTTTCGGAATCGCACAAATCCAAGGATTTTGCTCCAGCATTGGGATCCAGATTCGGTGCTTCACATTCTGGGTGCTGACCATTCAGAATTCCAGTGCAATGTTCAATGCAATGTCAGTAACCGAGTGTGCGTTCACATTGTCTGGTTACATTGTCTGGTTATTAATCGTACATTCTTTTTTTTAGAAGTGGGGCGTTTATAATAAGGGTCGCGCGGGCGGTCTTTGTTCTCTGTGGGGGAGAAATAATTAATAAGGGGGGGGGTGGAGAGAAAAAAAGGGGGGGGGAGTAATTATTTTATTAGTTGGTGTGTGTTGGGTGGGGGGGGGGGAGGGGAGAAGAAGGAAGAGAGACAGGAAGGGGGTGGGGGGGTGGTGGTGTGGGAGAAGAAAGAGACAAAAATAATGAGGGGAGGGGGGTAGTAGGGGGGGGGGGTGATGGCAGCACTGCACCATTCAGCACCGCGCAATCATTCATCAGTGTGAAAGAGACTGACAAAGATCATTCACTAGCTTTAAAATGGAAATGAATAAATATCACTCTTGTGTGCTAACTCGATCTGTACAGACGTGTTTTATTGTTTGCTCTGCTAGATCCCATCTAACAGGTTATGGGCCCAGGGAAAGTAGCCATTTTGTTTTTGTACAAAGTGAACACGTTTGAATAAGTTGCGAGTGTGTTTGTTGAATTTTGTTCGGACATTTTTTTTTGAATTCAACAAAATGGAGAGAACCGGTATTGCGAAATTGACGAACGATAATTACGATTCGTGGAAGTTGGAAGTCGAGTTTTTGTTAGTGAGGGAAGGACTTTGGAAGTATGTTTCGCCGGGAGTGAGGCCGCAGTCGGCTGCCTCCGGTGCGTCGACCGGTACGGATTCGACGTCACCCGGCGCGAGTGCGACGATTCTGGCTGCTTGGGATGAAGGAGACCAGAAAGCGCGAGCGACGATTGGTTTGCTGTTGTCCAAAAGTCAACACGGTCACATCCGGAATACGAATACCGCGACGGAAGTGTGGGACAATTTGGAGCGGCAACACCAGAAGAAGACGCTTACGACCAAAGTGCAGTTGCTCAAACGTATCTGCGACTTGCAATACCGCGACGGGGAAAACATGGAAGAACACCTGACGGAGTTCGAAGATTTGTTCGACAAGCTGGCCAATGCTGGAACAAAACTCGACGAGGATTTTCAGGTGGTTCTAGTGTTCCGAAGTTTACCCCGTTCGTTCGATGCCTTGACAACGACGCTGGAAAACCGAGCCGACAACGATCTGACGCTGCAGCTAGCAAAGGGAAAAATTCTCAACGAGGTGTGCAAGCGTCGAGAATCGGCGGTAGTGGATTCGGTTGTTCTGAAAGCGGACGATAAGAAGAAAAGTGTTGTGTGTTTCTACTGTGAGAAACCCGGCCACAAGAAAACAAACTGCAACGCGTGGCTGAAGAAAAAGAAAGAAGAAGAAGGTGCCGGTGGCTCGAATTCGAAAAAGCAAGCCAAAGCTAAATTGGCAACGTCGGGACAGGATTCTTTTGCGTTTGTTGCCAGTGCGTGTTCGGTGAATGACTGGATTGTCGATTCAGGCGCGAGTTCGCACATGTGTGCAAATCGGAAGTTTTTCGTGTCGCTACGTGAGCCGCGTGCGGACACTCCGAAATCGGTGACGGTTGCCGACGGTAAACGGGCAGTAGTGAAAGGCGTCGGATCGTGCAAGATTTTTTGCTTCGGCGCTGCTTATGACGAAAAACAAATTTCGCTCAGTGATGTGCTATTTGTTCCTGAACTCGACATGAATCTCGTGTCGGTCGGCAGGCTCGTACAGAAAGGTGCGACTGTAATCTTCGATCAGAAGGGTTGCACGATTTCGAGCAGGAGCAGAGAAGCTGCTGTGGCGCCGGTCAGCAAAGGCTTGTACCACCTCCGAATGGTGGAGCGAGCGAATGTCGTGTCGGATCAGTGCCATGTGAAGGGCTGTATACACGAGTGGCACCGGAAACTTGGACACCGTGATACTCAAGCTATCCTGGATCTCGAGCGGAAAGGCTTGGCAACCGGTATAAAGGTACGTAAATGCTCCGTTAATTACACCTGTGAACCCTGTTTGGAAGGGAAGATGGCTAGACTGCCTTTCCCTAAAAAAGCGGCGCGGAAGTCAAAGGAGGTGTTGGATTTGGTACACAGCGACTTGTGTGGGCCAATGAAGACAGTCACACCCGGCGGTCGGCGGTATTTTTTAACGCTAATCGATGACTTCAGCCGCTACTCTACTCTCTACATCCTGACGAAGAAGTCCGAGACGGTGGATGCAATTCGCGATTTCGTACGACAGATGAAAACGCAGTTCGGTAGGCCACCGAAAGTGATCAGGTCAGATCAAGGAGGAGAGTATACCAGCGCCGAGCTGGTTAGGTTCCTGAAGCAGGAAGGAATTCAGCAGCAGTTCACGACAGCATACACGCCACAGCAGAACGGTGTCGCGGAGCGCAAGAATCGTTCGCTGGTAGAAATGGCGCGCTGCATGGTGATTGAGTCGGGATTGCATTATCGTTACTGGGCTGAGGCGGTGAACACGGCCAACTACCTTCAGAATATGTTGCCGACGAAGGCGGTGCGGCTAACACCTTTTGAGATTTGGCACGGTGTTAAGCCGGACATGAGTATGGTCCAGCTGTTCGGATCGGAGGCGTATGTGCTTATTCCGAAGGAGAAGCGGACGAAGCTGGAACCCAAGGCAACGAAAATGACTTTCGTTGGATATTCTCTGCAGCATAAAGCGTGGCGATTTATCGACTTGAAGACAAACAAGATCGTTTTCAGTCGAGATGCTCGTTTCGTGCAGTCAGATGGTGTGGTCCAGGATGCGGATAGTGTCGAATTCTTCGAGCTGCCTCCATCACCATCGAAGCCTAGTAGCAGCGTAGAACAGGAGGAGTCGGATGAGTCCGATGAAGAATCCAATGAATCCGATAAAGAGGATGAAGATAGTGATAGTGATTTCCCCGGTTTTGATGACGATTCTGCTGAGCAACCGGTGGTTGGTTTTGACAATCCGGCAGAACAGAGTGTGTATGAAGATGCTAGTGAAGTGGTTCGCCAAGACGGCGAATCTATCCCGATTCAGGAGGAGTCGGCCCATTTCCAGGAGGAGCACGAGAATACGCCTCGTCGTTCTGAGAGGTCAACGAAAGGGATTCCACCCGAACGTTTCGTGGCGGATAGCAAGTTGTTTCTGTGTCAGCAGGAAGAGCCGCGTAGCTATCAAGAGGCAGTAAGTGGTCCTGAGCGTGACCATTGGAAAACAGCTATGCAGGATGAGCTGAAGTCTCTTCGGGAGAACAGTGCCTGGGAGCTGATATCGTTGCCGGCAGGAGCCAAGACGATCGGATGCCGTTGGATCTATAAAAAGAAACAGGATGAGCAAGGTAAAATCGTACGGTATAAGGCAAGATTAGTGGCGCAGGGTTTCACGCAGCGGCATGGCCTGGATTACGACGAGGTATTCGCACCCGTCGCGAAGCAAGTGACGCTTCGTACCTTGTTGACCGTCGCCGGTCGTGATAGGATGCAGGTCCGGCATGTCGACGTGAAAACTGCGTATTTGAATGGCGATTTGGAAGAGACCATTTATATGCGAGTACCACCCGGACTGCGATTTGGAGGTGACAAGGTTTGTCGGTTGCGCAAAAGTCTCTACGGGTTGAAGCAGTCAGCCAGAGTTTGGAACCAAAAGCTGAACGAAGTTCTGAAGCGACTCGGATTCAAACAGGCGGAAGCGGACCCGTGTCTGTATGTGCGTAAAAGGAACGGCAGCACAGTGTACATCCTAGTGTATGTGGATGATATGCTGGTCGTCACATCCAACGACGCGGAGTACGATGAAGTGGTGAAAGCGTTGGCGAGTAAGTTCCAGATAACCACCCTTGGTAAAGTGAAGTATTTTTTGGAAATAAGAGTGACGAAGGAGAACGACGCCTACTGCTTGGACCAGAAATCTTACATCGACAAGTTGGTGGCGCAATTTGGACTAACGGAAGCGAAGGGATCACGGATTCCCATGGACGTCGGTTACCCACAGCAAAAGGAGGAGCTGGAGAGTCTTCCGAACAATGAGAAGTTCCAGAGTCTTGTTGGCGGTTTGCTGTATTTGTCGATGAATACCCGGCCGGATATTGCTATCAGTACATCGATTCTTGGGAGGCAGGTGAGCAAACCAACGAATGCAGATTGGACGGAAGCAAAACGAGTTCTGCGTTACCTGAAGGCGACAAGCGAGTTGAAGCTGAAGTTGGGTACCAGTGAAGAAGTACTTCAAGGATACGCGGACGCAGACTGGGCCGGTAATGTGAAAGACCAGAAATCGTATTCGGGCTACCTGTTCCGATTGGGCGGTGGTTCGATCTCGTGGTGTGCCAAAAAGCAGCCGTGTGTGGCACTTTCATCGACCGAAGCGGAGTACATTTCGTTAGCTGAAAGTTGTCGGGAGCTGCTATGGCTTAAGAAGCTATTGAAAGACTTCGGGGATCCTGTGCAACAACCCGTGCAGATCTTCGAAGACAATCAAAGTTGCATACAAATGTTGGAGCAAAATGCGGGGCTGAAGCGCTCGAAACACGTGGATACCAAGTTTCACTTCGTGCGCGATTTGGCTGAGAAACACGACATCAATGTGACTTATTGCCCATCAGCGGATATGTTGGCGGATGTTTTCACCAAACCGCTGAATAAGGTAAAGCTAGAGGACATACGTAAGAGGATTGGTCTACGATCTCTGCGCGATGAGGAGGAGTGATGGCAGCACTGCACCATTCAGCACCGCGCAATCATTCATCAGTGTGAAAGAGACTGACAAAGATCATTCACTAGCTTTAAAATGGAAATGAATAAATATCACTCTTGTGTGCTAACTCAATCTTTACAGACGTGTTTTATTGTTTGCTCTGCTAGATCCCATCTAACATTGACCTGGTTGGACCATGAAATCAATTCGACCAAACATAACGATGATACCTCTTCAGTCACTTGCGTTACATTCCGGGGGGCCGAGAAAATGACTTCCGAAAAAAGTTTCCGGGGAGGGGGGGGGGGGGAAAAAAATAAAAAAAATAATCACGGATCACGGAATACCAATAAGAAAGATTGGCTCAGGAGCGACTGCTTGGAAAACGATCAACAATTTTCGAAGATGTTAGGTATGTATTGTGAAATATTTTGTGGTTAAATGTATGGTTTCCTGGGATAATTTTCAGATGCCAAACCCATCCCAAAAGAGCTGTTTAAACAGCGCGAGTAAAAGGTTGACTTGTACTCGAAGCTGGGTAAAAGCATGGTCATTAAAGAAGTATTGAAATGTATTATTCATCCAGGAGTACAACGTACATGATTTTCAATAAATTTACTGCCTTTGCCGTAGGAACCTGAAACAGATTTCTTTTTTTACTGATTGTGTTACAAAACAATGATTGTTTTCGATGAATAAGTTTTATTATTTTACATTGAAAATTGCTGAACCAGCAAGGAATAACTTCAATCACTATAGCCGACCCTGCTTATTCTTACCCTTCTTTTACGTCTTCCAGCTTCGTTTTGCTTCTTTTCCTCTTTGGCGATATCTTTACCAGCTTTTTTGCTTGAGCCACTTTCTTCAACTTTTCTACCCCGTCCTTCTTCATTCGCTTGTGAGTTTCTTCAATTGCCTTGCGTTCTTCCCTCACCTCTTCCTCTTGCTCTTCCTCCTATAGCAGCTCCTTTAGTTTTTCATCTACATCACCTTCCCACAATTGATACGTTGCGGATGCGTTTGCATGAATTTGACAGTTTTCCCATAGGTTTTCCGTCAAATTTACGTCAACGCATCCACAACGTATCAATTGTGGGTCAGCCATAAGGATACATCGGCAAAGTTGTCAAAATCGTGGTGCTTTCAATTCCTTGTAAGCTCTTGCAGATATTTTTTCTTGGTGGCCTTCCGGATCAACTGTTGATTTTTGGCAGAGCTCTGATAATTTGCATATTCCCTAATGGGAATAAAGCTTGCTTCAGATAGAATTGGAACAAAAACAATTGCCTGTATTTCAGTTATTTATTATTGAATTCAAGATCTTTTTTTATACAAATGTAGCGTTTTCTTCATACTTTTAAGAAAAAATACGGATAAAATTATTCGTCACGGTTTCGAAGGAATTCTCGAATTTTTCCTGTAACACGGCTCATTAGGCGGCGCACACCTTGTTCGTCCATCGTTTTAGCTATCTTATTCCACCAGGTCTTCATCTGATTGATGTCTTTGACAACCTTTCCCTTTGCCTTGAGTCTCCTCTTCATGATTGCCCAGTATTTCTCAATAGGGCGGAACTGGGGGCAGTTGGGTGGGTTAAGGTTTTTCGGAACAACCTGTACCCCTTTCTCTGCATACCATTCTTGAACGACTTTGCTGTAATGACAGCTTGCCAAATCTGGCCAAAACATTACGGGATGGTTGTGGGATCGAATGAACGGCAAAATTCGTTTTTGGAGACACTCTTTTTGGTATAGTTCCAACGTCATTGTCTTATTTGTAACGAAACTTTCGTTTTTTTTGCCACAGCTGCAAATGCCCTGCCAAATCATGAATTTTCGTACAAATTTGTCGGCAAAAACAAATTTAAATTTGGCTGGAACATCCCCCCGAGCCGTTGCCAAGTAAAATTTTTGACCTGGGATTTGCCCGAAGTCAGCCTTGACATAGGTTTCATCGTCCATCAGAAGACACCCGTCGAACTTGGTCAGCACCTGGTCGTATAGCTTCCGAGCACGGATTTTGGCCACACTATTCTGTTTTATGTTCCGATTTGGCTGTTTGCTAGCTCGATACGACTTGATTCCTTCCCGGAGTCGAGTTCTCCTCTCGGTACTATGGGCAGCACCGAATTTTCTGGCCAAATCACGGTCCGACAGATTGGGATTCCTCTTAATCGTCTTCAAAATCTTACCACGCAGTTTCCGGTCGACAGTTCCACTCCGACGATTGGCTCGAGGCTTCCGAATCGTCGTCAATGTTTCCTTATACCGTTTGATAACGCGCCATACGGTATTTCTGGGCAATTTTAGCTGTTTAGCTAGCCTAGATGCAGACCACAATGGATTTTCCAAATAACTGTGCACAATTTTTTCCCTTCTTTCGGCTTTCATGTTGATTGTTTACAAAGTACAGTCGATTTGCTGAATGTCAAAAATACAAAAGCTGACAAAATTCCCGACACGTGGGCGCCAAGAACTTCCAAATCCGTCCACCAGGAGCGCCACAATATGAGCAAAAGTTTGTTCCAATTCTAAATGAAGCAAGCCTTATTTTCATTGGATTCATAACGCAAGACTTTGGAAAGACCACTAAAGTCAGTCAGAATCCGAAAATGCTGGTATGCAATTGTTCAGATAAGTGCAATTGATCACACGATCAACGAACGTTAGACTTTTTGGATGGCGATTCGGGACACCAATAACTTGGGCCAGAAGTTGTTTGATTACGCCAGATTTGATTAATTAGAAAACTCGACAGAATAGTTACCTTTATCTCCCCTATTGTGTTAATGTTTTCAACCAGTTACTTAACTGACGATCCTTTTCCAACTTTGGCCACATGTAAAGATCTCGCTTGCGTCGATCCTCGAAGAGCATTTCCTTATTGCAGTGCTTCATTTCGCTGATCTCGTTCGATACAGCGTTTTCCAAAGTTCCATCTTCGATTCGGACCGATCATGAGGCATCAACGTTATCAATTCCATCCGGATGCCGGTCGCGATGGTTGATTTCTCTGGTGGACATGACAAGAACGCGTTGTTTGTCTGAAAGTTCGTAAAATGATTTTTTAAATTTGATCTAAAATGTAATGTCTCCACTAATCAAACTACTAACCTTCCTAGGAACTGGTTCAGAAAGTCTTCCATTTGAATTCCTCCATCTTCCGGCGATGCATCCAGATCTTCCAGTTTGCGCTTCTTCCAAACAGCCTAAAACCAACACTAAAACGGCTGACTCGCTTTTGACAAATGCACAGTGTTGGCGAAGTTTCGACAAACTTGTAAGCAGTGATGCTGTATTTTTCTAGTACTGCTCTGATAATGATACTCTAGTATATATGGAACTTGATACACTGAAAATTTTAACCAGGTGCGTCATGAATAAATTGTCAGTTCGAGGTCGGTAATTAGTCCGTGGCAGAACGCCAGTTTGCCTTGAACTGTTTATCGCTCACAACAGCTTTTTGAGTCTTTTTAAGGTTCCGCTTGACGATGGGCCAATATTGTTCGATTGGGCGGAGCTCTGGCGTGTTGGGAGGGTTCTTGTCTTTGGGTACCACTTGGACGTTGTTGGCAGCATACCACTCCATGGCCTTTTTTTCCGTAATGGCAAGGTGCCAAATCCGGCCAAAATAGAACGGAACAATTGTGTCGCTTCAGGAAAGGCAGTACACGTTTTTGTAGGCACTCGCTTAGATAAACTTCCTGGTTGACGGTTCCAGTCACAATGTAAACGTTACTCTTCAAGCCACAGGTACAGATGGCCTGCCACACCTGATATTTCTTCGCGAACTTTGACAGTTTAATGTGCTTGAAAATATCTGCCACCTCTCCCCGTTCGGTTGCCGTAAAAAAAATCCTGTCCAGGAAGCTGTTTAAAGTCTGCCTTGACGTAAGTTTCATCGTCCTGTTCCACGCAATCAAACTTCGTCGTGTACACTTTCGCGATCGTGCTTTGGCCGACGTGTTTTGTTTATCGTCGCGATTTGGAGTCACCACTTTCTTGTAAGTCGACAGTCCAGCTCGTTGTTTAGCTCTATCCACGGTTGAAGGCGCCACTCCCAGCTTCTATGCGACATCTCAGACGGAGAGGTTTGGGTTCCGCTTGAAATAGCGGGTAACTCTTTTTATCGTCGCTGTGGCCTCCGGCATTCGATTTTCACCCGATCCAGCTTTCACCGAACACTTTTAATACGCTGGTAACAGTTGATTTATTCACATTCAACAATTTCGCCAACTTGGCGTGAGAGTAGTTTGGATTTTCGCCATGCACGTGCAAAATTTTGATGCGTTGCTTCTCTTCCTTCGACGACATTTTGATAACTAAAGAGCTAATCTCAAAATCAAAATAGAGCCATGATGCTATACGCACACATCTTGAAAATGAGGGGTGTGCAAAATTTTTTAATGCACGATGAAAGGAAATGCGTCAAGTTTAAGTCGACCAAATTTTGATCGAGACACCTTTTAGTCAAGGGCGTAGCAGAAATTTCTTTCGTTCTACTACGATCAAACATGTCCATTTTTTTTAACTTTACCAATTGCACTTTATTCATGAAATCATCTAGTTTGTCGGTTCACTTATCCTACTTTATCAGAAAAAAAAATCCCTATCCTTCAGTTCAAAGGATTCCTGATTACAAACTGAACAGATCCTTTTCCGTTCCCTTAACAAATATGACTTTTTCAACAACAGACATCAGTTTTAAAGGGCTTACGTGTTTGTGATTTTAGTAAATAACTAGGAGCGCAGCGCTGCACAAATAAAGCATGGTTCGCGGTTCCATACATGTAGTAGCCACTTTGTTGGCTTGATTGGCGTAGTTTTTATTTTTTGGTTCCTCACAACGTTTCTCACAACCGTCCGATGATCAGAGAGTTTGCGTTCCCACTGGGGAACTGTTTGCTTGACAATAAATATACTTGTCAGGATTTGCTTCTATTCTTATCACCGGTTGAAGGCGTTTTTGATTTCGTTATTTTGTTTTTCAATACGACATATTGAATTGTCATGAGTGGAAGATAATCCGTTACTATTTTCCTTTTTTCCTCCTATTCGAATGCACACCTTGTTTGGATCGGAGTTTTCGACTGACTTAAGCTAAAATGTATAGTAAAAAGTACGAGGCGAAGATTTCGTGATTGTTTAACTTTAGGCGAGTTTTGTGAAAGATTTGCAATATTTTGTTCAACGTCAGACGGGTAAAACTAACAACAGTGATGGTTCGTTTTTTGTGTGGTTTGTGTTCTGCTCTTAAATGCTCGAATTTAGAATCAACTGTCCATTTCAAACTCCTTGTGCAGGCCATTTCAATCTGGAAAAATGAATTATTGATTAGGTTGTATCCACTGAAAATAAATGTCACTGCGAAAAACTTTTCAAAATCTAAACTAAAATCAGTAAACGTAAACAGTACACTTCTTGAGGTTAGGTTCACTCAAAACAACACTCCGACGAGGAAAAGGTCAGACAAGGTAAGGGTTTAGTAAGCATGTTCGGGGGGGTTCGGACAAAGCTTGCTCATGCAAAATCTGAAGCTCAACACTTAATTTTCGCTTTCGGAGACTTACTTGGGAATTTTGGATTTCTTCAACTAAAGCAAATGAAAGTTTTGATTGTATGCAATTATAGCAGGAAATCAAAGGGGTCCCTATTCGTAAAATACGGGTAATGACGCTCTTAGGGAACGAACGAAAAAAGAGAAAATAGGTTCAGATGGGAGGAAAGCCTCAACGAGTTGTTAATGATGGAAGGCAAATATCGATACTTACAGTTGTACCGAAAGGATTTTCGGATTGGAACACGCTTGTGGAGTTCGCACGTGACATGGCTTGTGGCACTGGATGAGACAATCGCGACATTCGTAGCCTTGTTTGCCGGGACGGCGCAGGATGCTGCGGTTGCAAACATGGCATAGGACTCCACTAAAAGGAACAGAATTTAAATTCGAGAAAGGAATATACCAGGTCCGACTCAACACTCACCCTCTGATGTGTTTCGCGATGAAGGTGTGATCATTGTAGATGTGCAACTTGACACCCTTGCGCTTCCATGCCTTCTGCCGCAGAGCGATCTCGATTGGCACCAGATAGTGTCGCAGGACATTATTCTCCAACGTTTCTAGCAGCAGCGTGGACTCCTCGTGGACGAAGGTCCGCCCACTGGCGTTTGAGATTCCCGACACGGCAGATGATTCCGAGATCGACGACTTCCGAGATAGGCTTTTGAAGATGGATCCTGTGAAATAGGTAAGAGTATGGTGAATCCGTAATTTTTGGTTGCCGTCGAACAGTAAGTGATCAGATTGACACTAGAGAGGATGAGAACGAAAGAAGGTTCTTACGCTGATCCATTGAGGAACCACGGCTGAGCGTCGAGGAAGCACTGTGAATCTGTCCCACTTGCGTCGGACTGTACTGGGAGTTGTCCAAGGATTTGGACTTTTTCGAGAGCGATAGTTTGTTCCGCAGGGTACCGAAAATGTTGCGTGGCTTCTTGTCCATCTTGCTGACATCATACGGGGCGCTGCTGCTCAGGGTGGCACTGAAGGACTGCGAAGCCGAGGACAGCGCCGGTGAAACCGGAGTGGATTCGGACTGATGCTTAGTGCCATTCATGCCATAATCGCCTACTGCGGGGGGCTTTAGGAAGGAGTTGTTCTGGAGATGAGAGACGAAAGAAACGCGGGAGGAACATTGACGGATTAGCACAAAGAGTGGGGGGTGTCATGCTGTTTATTTGTGTCAATAGGAAGATATGTGATGCATTTCCTCTGAACTGATAATTTCAGTGGAGACGCATGGTTTGACAGTGAGAGATTGATAGTGTTAACTGGCCAAGGTAAGCTATGAGCACACCAAGGTTTGTGGATTCGAAGTAGGCAGTGTCATTGTTTACTCACCAATCGATTGGTATTGGCTGCCAAGAAGCGCTTGTTTCGGTCACTGAAGCTGGAACTATTGGTGAGACCTGGACCAGTTTTGGCGGGTGACGTGGGTGCCGAAGAGACGCCGTGTTTTCCTCCAGCTCCTAACAGGGCACCGGCAGTATAGGGTTGGGTGGCGTTCGGTCCGGTAGTGGTCAAATTGTCAATGCCATCTGTGAAATAGAAACGGTCGATTGGTTTCAACTTTTAGGTGGGCTTTTTTTTGGGATGATTTGAAGCGGCACTCTTCTTTCGTTAGAAAAATAAGACAAGTCAACGGGTTTAGTGATTGTTACTGTTGCGAGATGAAATAAATCAATGAATGAGACAGAATTTTTCAGTGATTTTAATTTAGTTAGGCCATAATCAAGAACGCACAAGAAGCATCCTGGAGTGGGTGACTTCTTAACTTTATATTTCGTAAAATTTTTCAATCTGTCCAACCAGTTCTTGAATCAAATTTCCCATTCGTCGAATGCACAGAATTACACAGTTTGAAAGAATCATGTAATTTTCTGCGTTATCAAATACACATATCTGGAATGCTGGATTTGGCATAAATTTATAAGTTATTGCATGTACTTTTTCCTCAGATATTGCTAAATCAGGCCTATTGTACGAAAGATTGCAAACGATTTCTCTCTTTACGCTTGCTTTAGCTTGATATTGGACGAGGTGAAATTGTATGCGTTTGTTAAATTTCATTAATTTTTTTCTTTGGTTGTTATTTTTGATAAATATGGTAAAAAACAATTCACATTATTTTTTTTTCCTACGCATTATTTGTTGTATTTTTAAACATTGATCATTGATATCGCTTATCAAACCCAGCATAGTATTCGCTGTCATCATCATCATCATCATTCGTAGCTTGCACCAACAGCTACCACCTTCCTCCTTTTCTAACGATTGCATTGAAAAAAGAAAATATTTTCACTTAAAATGTCGACGAAAATATTACACGCCACTGTATAGAATCTTCTCAATTCTTACTGTGAATAGTCTAAACAGTTGATATTCAAATTCCTCAGTAAGATAATTCAAGATAATGCGGAATTGTTTGGAGATCAAATTGATGAGAACATTCCTATTTGTTAATTGTATCATGATGAATGTATCATCAATGAACATCGTTTCTGTCAGTAGGATCACGCAGGCGGTGATTTACCTAGAATTTGTTTGCAATATATGGATCCATGCTTTTCAACAATTATTTCCATAATGAAAAATGATCAACATTGATAGGACTGCCACTGTATAAACAAACTAGGGATTGGAAAAGTGCTTTGTTCTATAATTGTTAGGTGTAGGGTCTAAAGGTCGAATGCCATTACGCCGAATGCCATTAAGCCGAATGCCAGTAGGTCGAATGGGTCATTAGTTCGACTTTTGAAAAGTGTAAGACTGAAGCATTTCATGAATTTGGTTTTTCAGGTCTTTGTATAGCATCTGGCAATCGAAGTGCTAAATTGAAAACAACATGCAAATCCGACAAAACAAAACCCTTCTAATTCAAATTCACACCAACTCACTTTAAACAGTTCGCTGTTTGAAAAATAATCGAGTAAACTCAAGATGACCTTTGAGAGAAATGACCTGCTTCAAATGATCAAAAAGTATGCCCACCGACAAACCTACACGAATGACAATAGAAAATGTTTTAATATTTCTGTTCAAATCATATTACTGGTATCTATCCTCGTGTTCGCTGAGAACGTTTATTGAAGCCACGAACACGCTTGTGAACTTGATAAGAAGGTTCAGGTCCGAGCAGTTCTTGACAAATTAATTTTATCTAGATAAAATGATTCTATAGGTTTTGACAGATGGGATCGCTGCACATTTGAATTGGTCGTTATGGATTCTTGATCAAAAGTGAAGATTGAGTTTCATGTCGGTTTGTCGGTGGTATGCCTCCTGGTATTGTATCCCTTTCAGCCACTAGATGCAGCATCGTCAAGTCAACCGGGACGCACGCACTGAAGCCCTTTGGAAGCCCCTTCTAGCCCCGTAACAGTCGAGCCATCAATTCCTGTTTCCTGCCGTCGCAGTCGGCACGGCCTGTTTAGGAAGGTTTGGAAGGGGTCTTCCAGCCTGCACCTCCCGGCAAGCATGTGCGTTATGTCAATCGATCTTTTCCTGCTGCGCCTCCAAATTATATTAGCACCCTCGACATTTGTCATGATGATCAACATGCGTCATCGTCAAGCCAACCGGGATCTGTTCATGAAAACTATAATATTTCCAGTCCTGCTGGTGGCCCCTGTCATTATGTTGATCGAGTATCATCCGCTAGCCACTATATTGATCATCCTGTCGTCAATAATCCTAGCATTTCGTCACCTGACCGCACTCTGCAAGGCGTTTTGAAGGCCCCTTCCACTTCGAATATCAGTCGAATATCAGCTTGCTTCAGTCTACCAGCAAAGGACTTGCCCTTCGTCGTGCTCCAGCCATCCCATTCGCTCTGGACCTTAACTCGAGGATTTGGAAGTGGGCTTCCAGCCTGCAACCTCAGATCTACAGGTCTACTACCAGAATGCTTGCGGAATTAACACCTGTATTGACGAATACCTGCTCGCCTGCTCAGATGAATGCTATGACGTGATCATGTTCTCCGAGACTTGGCTCGACGAACGGACCCTATCGAGCCAAATTTTTGATACCTGTTATGACGTTTTTCTAACCGACCGTAACCCTAGCAACAGTTCCAAGTTATCTGAAGGAGGAGTCCTCATTGCTGTTCATCGGCGTTTTAAGGCACAGCTAATTGAGGATACATCCTGGGCCAGTATCGAACTAGTCTGGGTGCAAATCAAGCTAGTTGGATACTCGTTATTCCTTTGTGTATTATATCTTCCACCGGACAAAGCGCGTGATGTTGTGTTAATCAAAAAATATGCTGAATCGCTATATACAATATCGTCCCAAGCAGATACTGTGGACGAGGTTATAGTGATAGGCGATCTTAATTTTCCAGACCTGAAATGGTGCTCCTCGTGTAATGGATTTTGGTACCCGGACCCGAATGTATCCCCAAGCATTCCACGTAGGAAATCTCAGATTGCTCGATAGCTATAATTCAAATCTTCTGCGGCAAATCAATTACGTCACCAACGAAAGTGGCAAGCTTCTCGACCTATGTTTTGTCAGCAACTTTGAACAGGCACCAAGGATATCCGTTGCTCCTTCCGTTTTAGTTAAAACGGTTCCTCTGCATCCTGCTTTGCATCTCACGCTCGAGGTTGAGCATCCAACGAATGCACTGAAAATTTATTTTCGTAAATTAGCTTTCACTCGCTTCGTAATCATGGATTTTGTACATAGAACAAATGTCTCGTATATTGTATGAAACATTCATATTGCTTTTTATCTAGTGAAATGCTATCATTACACCTTTTTGTATAATGCACGAAATAGATTTCGTGAAGACCAGCCAATCGCTGCTTCGCTGATGTTGCTGCTGGGATGGGCGGGAATAATTTATTTATCCCAAAATACAAATTGAAGCGCTGTCGAGAGTTATAACTTCATACTCATTATTCAATTATCACCTCACGAGTCGCCATGGCATAGTGAGATCAACCGAGGATGCAGTATCAGCTCTTTCCAAAAATACAGGATCGAATCCCATGTCAGAAACATTAAAAAAAGACGCTGGACAACTCCACGTGGTTGCGCTTTTTTGTCAATTACATTTCGAGTCGATAAAGTAGATCTCTCAGTCATTCAGGCAACCATCAGAGAGACGTTTCTTTTAAATTGGTAACAAAATATTCGTAGCTCTTTGTATTGTTTTCGTACAATGCACGAATGTTGTTTCTGTGTCAACAAATGCTTCGTGCTTTTGACAGTTGCGCGTGTGCCATTAATTACGAATGTATCTTCATAAAAAGAACAAATCAGTTTCGTTGCTGAAAACAACGAACAGATTCGTTAGTTCTACCTTCGATTTCGTAATATAAACTAAAATTAACTTTCAGTGTCAAATGCCAACACAACTTGTCAGGTATGTTTTGTTCGTGTTGTATTGGACGTCAAATGACTGTTCCGATATGTTTATCTATGACTTTAAACTATCAAATATCTATATATATATATATCACATTTATGTTTACCGCTGAAACATTCAAGAACCTAATTCTGCTATGTCAGTATGATGAAAAAAAAATATTGCTATAGCCTATTTCTTGTACAATCGACCATTATTTGCACGGGTACAATTGCTAGTATGATGATGTATTAGCAAAAACTGAAGTGTAATCAACCGATCATCAAAGTATGTAAATCAATTTAATTCAAAAGATTACTTTCTTACGCCTGAATTATCCTATGTTTAAATGAGCAATCATGCCCCCTATCACATTGGCGCTAGTTTATATAATGATGGTATGGCTTAAGAGGATTCTAATTGTTCTATTTCTCATATGTTGAAATGGTCGAGTGGTAAGAAGAGCGATTTAGTAAGCTTAGAGTTCATGGTTCAAACCTAGTAGTTCATGAAAACCTTTTTGAAAATCGACAATTGTTTGTTTTACTGAAGCCTAAGATTTTTTTTATTTATGACCCTTCTCAAACTTATATTATGTTTCACAGGCTCCACCTTCTGCGCTATTTCAATTTTATAGTAGTATCCTAAAAAGTTTTCAATCACCGGAATGGCAACATTATTATTTGTCATTTTAAAGCAAAAATGCATACAGTTAAACATTTCGTGTTACTTGGGTAGAGTCGACGCAGTACAGCGAAGGTTTGTGCGATTTGCTCTCCGTCGTTTACCATGGAATAATCCACGTGAGCTGCCTAGATATGTACACTGAATGCAACTTATTGGCCTTGACACACTAGAAATGAGGACTGAGGAGAGATCTATCACGCGTCATGTTGGTCCCCGATCTTTTCATGGCAAAATTGACTGTCCGATGCTGCTTAATCAAATCAACATTCATGTTCGTTCTCGTGCACTTCGCAACAACATCTTTCATCGAACACCATTTCGTCGAACAAACTGTGGCTCCAACGGAGCTCTTGTTGGTATACAACGTGCATTCAATCGAGTTTCATCTGGGTTTGACATTTACCTGCCTCGCCATAGAATTTGAACTGAGTTTGTGAATATTCTTATTTGAATTTATTTATTTCGTCAATCATCATTGTAGACTACATATACATCTACATTTATTTATTAATATTAACATTTATTTAAAGTTAGTATCTACGGGGTACAACTCTTGTAGTCAAAATTTTTCTTATTGCCGCCTTAGGCATAGTAAAATCAATTATTTCACAATATTAATTATAGATGTTCATCATTCTGTTCATTGGTCTATTCTTAGCATAAATTGTTCTCTGAGGCCTTACATGAAATAAATTTCTAATTCTTAAAAAGCGTGATGATGCATAAAAGTTCAAACTTTCTAAAAGGTTTGCCGAATTTATTTGCTGCGAGATAACATTATTAATAAAAGAGATCATAGCAATTTCTCGTCTTTTCTTCAGTGATTCAATATCAATTAACATACAACGAGACTCATACGAAGGAATAGGAAATGAATTCCAGCCTAGTTTTCTAAGAGCAAATAACAAAAAAAAAATTTATACAGATCCTATACGAGTAATGTATGTTTCTTGGTATGGAGCCCAAACAACAGAGCAATATTCGAGACTGGATCTTACGTACGTTACATAAAGTGTTTTGATAGTATATGGATTAGGAACTATCATTAGGACCACATTGTGTCTGTTGATAATAACAAATAAAGATAAAGATGTCACTTCAGGTTTTCCAAACTTTCATGTTTTCTAGAGCAGACTGTTGTCTCCATCATACTCCATACAGAAAAGTCCATTGGATTCAAGTCAGGCGAATATGCTGGCCAATCCGTGCTGGAAATGAATTCTGGAAAATGTACAGCAATTCACAGTTGAGCCTGTTTCACTTTGCCTGCCGGTGCGGACTCCTGTCCAAGGTATTTGACCAAAATGAGCTTGTGCCCAATAACATTCTGTAGAACCAATTCTCGATAGGTTTGTTGATCGATTTTCACCCCTTCAGTAACAAAAATCAGTGGGTTCGACCAGTGGCCGTCAGCAGAGTGGCCGTCAAACCGTCGGAATTTCTTCGGGATTATTCTGTCAACCTAACCCTATCATTTTGTTTGTTTACGAATAGCTGAGTTTTCGTCCGTACATACGATATTTGCCAACTTTATTTCCGCGGTCCTTTGCAGCAATGCCATAGCTCTTATCACTCGCTCCTTCTTTTGCTTGATTGTAAGATCCTGTACTTTTTGGATCTTGTATGGCTTGGTCTTAGGTCTCTTTTAAGGATTCGTCGGATACTGCGATATATTAAGATACGTTTAATGGCACTCCGACCCGTAACGCTGGTAGATCACCTTTTCGTGGTGCGTTACGGGGTATCAGATCTACCACCGAACCCTAGTCTGAATTAATTCAAACTAGGGAACATATTTGTTTTTGTAATCAAAGGAACATATATTAGTTTTTATTACATTTTATGTCTTGTGAAAAGTGACAATACTCGGATTGAGCCACCGAGGATGAGCTTGGAATAAGGAAAACATGGTTAGTATTCATTTATGTGAATTCTCATTTTTCTATTTGATGTTCTATAGTTTGAATTGGTTATGATTAGGGTTCTGATGCATGGTCAGTATCGGGGTCATTGTTTGTTTTGTTTGCAATGAATCCGGTTTTGACGGATAAAGGGGCGCGCCTTTGAAGAGTACTGTCGCTCACAAAGGGTTTAAATAGCGGAAACTTTCAATAAAACTCGATTCATAGCCAACAAAACAAACAATGACAACTGTAACAACACCGAATACTTCATCATTTCTCAATAGTGATGAAGTAACTCGACATGCACTAAACAAAGGATACGAGATATACTACAATAGATCAAATTACTGGTCGCAGTGGTTTATGTCCCGAACAGAGGGAAAAAAATGGCACTCCGACTGCAAACGGTTCTTCACCTTTCATACCATGGCAGGTATAGTTGCTGTGGCTTGACGTCCAACACCATGCCGTTTTATTTTTTAATAGAGCTGGTCTCCAGGTACCTTTTGATTGTACGGTTTACAAACATTCTGCACAAGCTTTAACTGGCTAGCTCCCGTACAATATCCTTCTGGCTTTCCCCCGCTTTGAACGAAGCAATATCTGCACTACGTTTTTCTTTTAGATCAATTTTTCAGGTTCACATACGATTACGAAAACAAGTTGCTCGTCAGCTTACAGGTAAACCCAGGGTAAACAAAGCGACAAAGGGAGGCCGATATAATTTTCTGTGCAACATCGAAATAGCTCTAAATGTGTTGTAGCAATTTAATTGCCGGATCCTGTATTTTGGATTGCTTTCATAAAGAAGGTTGACAAAATTAGGCAACAATTACAGTTTGATCGAGTATTAAATTGATCATATTTTTCGAGTAGTTCCAAATCATGTTTCGCACCCTAGGGGTCGGACTACCTGATTATTTGATCAGATCTATTCATTTTTCATTCCGATCTATGAAAAAGATCAGAAAAATTAAAATGTTTTATGGCAGTTTCACACAAATGACTGTTTTATTGCAGTGTTCCAAAATAAAAGCATACTTGTTGAGCTAATATTTATTAGTTCTCGAATAACGCTCAATGAAAACTTATTAATTCTCATGCGAGTTCAGCTACACCATTAATCATAAATTATGATGTTATATTTAACATATAATTATATTCATTTAAACTAATCATGTTATTTGTTGTTGCACGAAGCACGTTATCAGTTATAATGTTTGAAAATTGGAAATATCATTCATATCAACATGCAACCCTAGGAGTGGACAGCAATTTCTGCCAGAACCAAAGATGTGAAGAGAAAGTATTGATAAGTCTATTCAATTTCACAACCTGCCGTGCTCTTACGCACCTATCAATAACTTCTCTGCACATCTTTGGTTCTAGCAGAAATTGCTGTTCACTCCTAGGGTTGCATGTTGATAAGAATGATATTTCCAATTTTCAAACAATATAAATATATGTTAGACTGAAGAAAATGTGTACGTTGTTTTCTCAAGATCACCCAATCAGTGGCCCAATCTTGTCCGACCTTTGGAAAAGATTTGAAAATGTTTAAAGATTTTAAATTGACCCCTTGTTTGCACCACTCAAATTTCGCCATGGAACCGAATTTCAAAAAAATTCTCCGAAATTTGTTAGATAAAATAATTTATTTGATAAATTATCGGTCTCATCAATGCTTTTTAAACGATTATGCTATGTGTCAGTTATCAATACAAACACTTAAATTTGTTTCATCTAATTCATAATCCATGCATATTTGTTAAAATTATCTTTAGAAAACTTTTATGTGCTTTATTTGAGTAATAAGTTCTCAAGAAACTGCAATCAATCGCGTCATGTTGCTTGAGAAATACGAGTAACTACATAGAGAATAGAGCAATATTTTTGGTATCAATTTTGCTTGAAGAATAGATATGTTATTAAAAATATGGTCGAAATTGGGTTTATAAGTCTTCTAACACTTCTGTAAACTATGAATTATAAAAATATAAACTGATTTCAGCGATTTGCCATGCAATTATCCTGGTGGTAAATTCACCTATACATCGTCGATCGTAGCAACCCTGTTGTGTACAAAAAAAATACAGCTTTATTAGTTGATTTGCAGCAGCCATGGCGGGCACTTTATTTTGTCACTGTTTTTTTTTCAACACAAATTGATTTTTTTTTCTTTAAGTAAAACTCCTTTTTTTTCAGTATATCATAAGTGAAACTTAAAAAAAATATAAAAAATAAGATAATAAAAAAATACAATGTGTTTACTTTAATTTGAACCAAGTAAATGAGAGAAATGGGCACTTTATTTTGCCTATCAGTGTATTATACAGTTAATAATATTATAATTCGGAATTTAGTATAATAATACTACATCATACACTGAAATTCATAATACTGCTATTTCATTTTATGCTAGCTTAAGATGTCTACCTCCTAGGACAAGACCTACACTGAAATACACATTGCACTACACATTAAATTTCTTTTTTTTTTTGGAATAGAGGGGGGGGTAAAAAAATTTTTTTGTTGTTTTCTGCATCTAATTTGTTTTGTTTTTTTTTAAATATCTCTTTGTTCTTTATCCCCCCCGCCGCAAAGCTAAAAACGACGAATCTGTTGGTGATAATAATATTTCGTTGCCGCCGGCCCGGCGGTGCCGCGGCAACAACATGTATGTATAGGAGTGAGGAGGAGAGGCGGGGGGCGGTTTTTTTCTTTTTTTTTTTTTTGGTTTGTTGAAAAGGTAGTTTTATTGCTATTCATCAAAAAAAAAAAAATAAATATATTTATATTAGGTGCGCAACTAAGTTCTCGCTGTTTTTGGTGAAAAAGGAACTTTATTTTGAAAACAAAGGTTACAAACGAATTATTCAAAGTATTGCCCATCACTAGCTACGACTTTTTCCCATCTTTCTGGTAGAACGTGAATACCATTTCGATAGAACTGTTCGTCTTTTGATGCTATCCAAGAATCAAGCCATTTTGAGATGTCATCATATGAGTGGAATTGCTGACCAGTGAGACCATGTGCCATCGAACGGAACAAGTAATAATCGGACGGTGCAATATCAGGAGAATATAGCGGGTGGGGTAGGACTTCCCATTTGAGCGTTTCCAAGTAGGTTTTCATGGGTTTCGCAACGTGAGGTCGAGCGTTGTCATGCTGAAGAATCACTTTTTCGTGTCTGTGCTCGTATTGTGGCCGTTTTTCGTGCAGTGCTCGGCTCAATCGCATCAATTGAGTTCGATACCGTTCCCCGGTAATGGTTTCGTTTGGTTTCAACAGCTCAAAATAAATAACACCAACTTGGTCCCACCAAATACACAGCATAACCTTCGCAGCGTGAATATTTGGCCTAGGCGACGATGTTGAAGCATGCCCGGGCAGTCCCCATGAATGTTTCCGTTTTGGGTTACTGTAATGAATCCATTTTTCGTTACCCGTCACAATGCGATGTAGCAAACTCTTCCTTTTTTGCCGCTGGAGCAGTTGTTCACAGACGAAAAAACTGTTGGCTTCAAATCTTAAGGAACCCAAGTTCCTTGCTTTTGAATCATTCCCAACGCATGCAATCGCTTAGAAACGGCTTGGCGGGAAACTCCTAATCCTGAACCAAGCTCTTCTTGCGTTTGATACGGATCCTCATCGAGCAATGCCTCCAATTCAGAGTCTTCGAAGTTTTTTGGCCTTCCTTCACGCGGACGATCAACAACACTGAAATCACCGTTTTTGAAGCGACGAAACCAATCAAGACACGTTGTTTCACTCAGAGCAGCATCACCGTCAACTTTTTGGAGCTCTCGATGTGCTTCAGCCGCCGTTTTCTTCGAATGAAAGAAGAAAATCAACACTTCCCGCAAATGACGATTATTTGGCACGAAATCAGACATCTTCAAACAACCAAAATATATAACACTAAACCAAAATCACTGATTTGGCAAAGCGGTTTGTTTACCATGTGTCTGAGCTTGGTTTATGACGCTTGAGATGTACAACATTCGACCAGCACTTACTACTGGCGCCATCTATTGCTAAACAGCGGGAACTTAGTTGCGCACCTAATATAATTTAGCAGACAATTGTTCTATGTACAAAATCCTTGTTTACGAAACGAGTGAAAGCTAATTTACGAAAAATAAAAAATAAATATTCAGTTTCTCTCGCTGCGGGCGCTGGTTGGGCACCGGTTTTTTGTCCCCGGCCGGGGGGGAATGTGGTTTTTTTTTTTTGCCTTTGGAGGGAGAGGTCTGTTTTTTTTTTGTTTGGGGTGGGGTGGGGGTTTTGGGGGGCGGGGGTGTCTTTATAGGGGGTGGTATATGGGCCGGATTAGCCTCGGTTCATTATGCCCAAAGACCAGATCAGGACATGGACCGACTGAAGATGTCCCCCAGCTGCGACTGACAGAAAATGTTTGAGCGAATTCAAACGGAGAATCTACTCCAATAATTTCATGGCCAAAACTAGGGAGCAGCTGATTGCCAAAAGCTGAAGGAACAAATGTGGGTGGTACAAAAAAGAATACAAAAAATACGTTAAGACATCGAGTTTGTGGACCGATTTTAATCAATAGAAAAGATGCTGTTAGGACCACATAAAGCTCGATTCAAAGTAAATCTGGACGCACGGTTTAATACACCACCGCGCCCCTGGTAGTTGGAACAAAAAACGTTTGACAGGCATTTGTTGATGTTTCATTGACGAAGAAATTGGTGAAAAAATTTTCTCGATTGATAGACGCATCTCGAAATTACGGATCATGGAACTTGAGAAAAGTAAATTAATTGTGCACAAACATCTAGAGAATCCTTCGTGGTCTGCCTCAAAAATAGCAAAAGTGTTTAAATTCCAGTGAACAGTCAACAGTGTGTCTTGTAATAAACTGTTACAAGGATACTCTGAGTGTGGATAGAGCACAGCGCATCTATCGTAAAAGTGGCACTAGGGGCAAAGAGCTGAGGAGAAAGGTGTTGAGGTACGTGAAAGGCAACCCAGGTGTCTCCATAAGTGATTTGGCAAAGAAATACGATTAACCAACTTTTCCACCGTGCGTACCATCCTTTCAAGAGAAGGATATAAGTCTTTTTGTGCCAGCAAACATCCGAATCGCTCCCTGAAACAAAATTTTGTGGCCAAAAAGCGAGCACGATTACTATACGAACGAGTTTTGACGAAATTTGATGGCTGTATTTTAATGTATGACGAAACATATGTCAAAATGGATTATAAACAAATCCCCGGACGAAAAATTTACCTGGAAACTGGTCGTGGGGATGTCCCTTCCAGGTATACATTTGTTTTTGCTGATAAGTTTGCTCAGAAACTAATGTTTTGGCAAGGAATCTGCAGTTGTGGCCTTAAAACCAAGGTTTTCATCACATCTCACACAATGACGTCGAAGGTTTACATTAAAAAGTGTCTGAAAAAGCGGATTTTACCCTGCATTCGGTAACACAAGACCAACGTTATGTTTTGGCCGGATCTAGCCAGCTGCCACTAATCTAAGGAGGTACTAAGGAGTGTATCGAATATAAGCTATCCACATACATTTGCGTTGTACGCATGTATTTGTGATGGTTTTTTATGCTCTGAACACTGCATGCTGTGCGTTTGACTGTCAGCTTTCTTTTGTTTACTTGTTTGTGCGGTTCAAATTCTGCGTTTTCAAAATGTCGCGTATTGAAAACGAAGTGAAAATTAAGGTTCTGGACACATGGCTAAGTCAGAAGGGTATTACTATGCGAAAATTGGCGAAGCGGTTTGGAATTCATCATGCAGGTGTTAAAACCATCATTAATAAGTTTGGGGAACACTATTCTTTGGATGAGCTACCAGGAAGAGGCAGAAAACCCGGTTCTTCCAACCCGAAACTGGAGCCGAAAGTGGTATCTCTAATCATGAAGAACAAATCAATGTCAATACGTGATTTGGCCAAAAAAGCAGGAACGAATGATCCAGCGTATCAAGAGGCGAAACCACCTGGATACCTACAAGAAGCAGAAAATCTCGAAACAAAGTGCAGAATAGAAGAAGCGATCAGCAACAAGGGCCCGGAAATTGTATTCGCGTCTTTTGCAGCGTCCGGATGCATGCGTTTTGATGGACGATGAGACCTATGTAAAGGAGGACTCAAAAACCCTTCCAGGTCCACAATACTTTACTGCCGTCGTTGGGGAGGATGTGAGCGATGCGGACAGGTCGATTCATGTGGAGAAATTCGGTCGAAAGGTACTGGTATGGCAAGCAATATGTTCCTGTGGTTTGAAGTCAACCATTTTTTACACTACCGGAACTATAAATGCGGAAATCTATCGATCTGAGTGTCTCCAGAAGAGATTGTTGCCTTTATATAAGAAGCATAGTACACCTCCACTGTTTTGGCCGGATTTAGCGTCGGCTCACTATGCCAAAACCACTCTCAATTGGCTTGCGGAAAAGGGTATGGATTTCGTTGAGAAAAATATCAATCCACCAAATTGCCCTCAGCTTCGACCCATCGAACGTTACTGGGCAATCGTGAAGAGGGTCTTCAAGAAGACTGGTAAAGCAGCTGGGAACATGCAGGAATTCAAAAAAATTTGGGCTCAAGCGTCCAAAAAATGCGATGCAACACTTTTCCGGAACTTGATGAAGAGCATTCGATCCAAAGTTCGAAAATTCGTGAAGGAATAACTTAAATTTCATCCGGTCTTCATTATGTTCAAGTTTAACCTCGTACAATAAAGGATCAATTTTTTGTATGAATAAAATATCGGTTTTCAACATAATTTGAAAGAAAGTTTGTGGATAGCTTATTTTCGATACACTCCTTAGAATGCTACAAACAATGTTAATTTCGTCGCCAAAGAGATTAGTCCTCCGAATTGCCCTGAGTTCAGACCGATCGAAAAAATATTGGGCAATTGTCAAGCAAAATCTTCGAGGATGCGGTAAAGAAGTGACAAATGCACAACACACGCGTTTAAAGTGGAATAAGTTCGCCGGTACAGTGTCACCAGCGACTGTGCCGATCATGATGGCATCGATCACAAGTAAAGTGCGACAGTTCGTTTGAAACGGTAAAATGTAATAACTTGTTATAAATCGTTTGAAAGCTGAATAAATACACTTTTGTTTGACGTTTTAATCAACCGTGTTTGTTGTTAAATTCTTGAGTTATGATCACTTGAATGCGTCCAGATTTACTTTGTATCGGGCTTTAGAAGAGTGAGTCGTTTATTTCAATAGATTACAAAAATACGCTAAAACTTCGAGTTTGAGAACCGACTTAAACCAACAGTAGTGATATCTATTTCACATCGATCTTTATTCACAGAAAAGAAAGTCGAGAAAGGGAATATGCATACAATTGAATTTCACGGATTTTGGAGCGATTAAGTTTTGAATGATGCAAAATGTGAAAGAAGAGTATTTGGATGAGAAAGTAGAAAATAACCCTGAGCAACTGGTGATGACTGAAAAGAATAAGGGACCAGGTATGGGAATGTCCGATTTTAAGCTCCAAGGATGATTTATCAGATCCTACAGGAGATTCTACTGATCAATTCTGATAGAAAAAAAGACTATATGCAATATATTGTCCTCGCAGTCAGCCATGACTGGAAAGACAGATAACGATTGTGCAAGGTAATTGACCGATGGTAGCAGCATAGATCTGATGGAACATAATGTTTCAACGACCCTCAAACATTTTGACGTTTTGTGTCGGTGGGAAATTTTAAAGGGTGTTAGCATTTGAGTTTCCCGCACTCAAAACTAATTTATTTATTTATTTATTTAATCAACTTAGCTCACCGGACTTATTGTCTATACGACACAAACTTAACACTAAAAAAAAAGCGAGCACTACAAATACTATCCAAAAAGTGAGCAGAAGATTCGCCAAATTCAAACAATTCAAGCTGAACAATGCTTTAGGTCCTAAGTAACATTGGGAGACTCTCTTCGTCGACTTTTTCTTTGAGTTCCTACAGCTATGCGAAAACATGTTCAAGTATTTTCAACACAAAATACAGTATTAAAAAGTATAATTATTGATCCAATACCCCAAAAACATCAGAAATCGTTTTATAGACACACTTTTACCGAAAGAATATGTCGACGAAAAGAATCTCTCAATGTTACTTAGGACCTAATGCATTGTTCAGCTTTAATTATTCGACAGTCGAAATCGCTCGCAACATAGCTGTTAGTGGTTCGTTGTTACCAAACGCTGTTCGATGGAATCGTGTTTGGTTGGAGAAGAGTACCACTCTGTAATGCTCTCGGTGGCACTCGGATGTTCAGTTGAGAGAGAAGCCGCGAGCAGTCGACCTCTCCATTCAAAATTTTGGTAACAAAAACCGCTTGTTGATTTTTCCGTCGGCGTTCCAAAGTTGCAGCACATTGCAGCGATCTGAATACGGCGGGAGATTTTGCGGATCACGCCATGGTAGATTACGCAATGCCATCCGCTTAAACCTGCGCTGTATTTTGTCGATCCTCAAACTCCAAGTCAATTGATAAGGAAGCAAGACCAAGGCGGCATTTTCTAGGATCGGTCGTACCAGTGAGCAATAGAGAGCTTTCGGGCAGTACGGGTCAGTGATGTCTCTTGATATTTTTGACACAAACCCTAGCTGGCGGTTAGCCTTTGAGATCACAGCAGAGCAGAGGAGGTTAAACGATAATTTATGATCCAGTAGAACACCTAAATTGCTGAAATGGTCGGTTCTATGTAAAACGACGCCATTGATGATATAGTCGAAAACAATCGGCTGCTTGATGCGGTAATACGACATTACCATACACTTCGGATCATAAGTTTATTCCGACGGCACCAACCAATATAGACTAAATCATACACTCAGGAAATTATCCGTACGATTTTCATACGATTGGAACTATGAACCACAAAGCAAGGGTCCAGGATTCATTCTATACGAAATCGTATGAAATTATTACTGTTGCATTAGTCGCGAAAAACATGCCTTATATACACTTTCAATTGACATCACTTATCAAGCGTTTGTGGTCTCGTGGAATTGTGGCTCGTCTCTGGAGCCCGAGGTTCATGGTTCGAATCCCGATTGCAACTTTTTTTTCTGTGAGGAAAATTTTTATACGATCGTCCTATGAACTTCTTTCCATTAGAGAATCGTATGAAATTTGCAATAATATCTTGTGGCAAATTTCCATACGATATTCGAATGAATTCCTCTCGATTTGTTCGCTCAGTGTACTATTATGCGTTGCACGAGAGATTATCGCGAAAGTTGTGCGAAAACTTAATAAAAATGCACTGACATTTGCACTAAGTAAACTATTGTACTGAAAATGAATGTATGAAATAATGTTGGAGGAAAAAACCACACAAATGATTAGAACAGCAAGAGAGTTAATAACACAGAAACCACACCGATTCGAAAATACGCAATTAGTACTGTTATTGCAAAAGCTGTGCTTTCATAGAAATATCTTTACTCACATATATCGCAACATATAGAAGGTGTTTGTCGTTTTTGTTTAAACATGATCAAATGTTTGTCGAAAAAAAGATCTCAAATAACAAGACACCGTAAATTTTCTCAAGGAAAATATCGAACGATTGATATGTATTTATATTTTTTGGTTTTCGTGATTACAAACTTACATTACATAGAACAAAACTTTCGATAAATATTAAAAATAGAAAATGTACAGCTTGCGTCAAAAAAAAAAAAAGTTCTATACTGTCGATTAAATCAATTGCTACAGTAGTAGTTTATGTCGAATAAAGTTAACTGAAAAAAAAAACATGGAGAAACTTTTCAGAAACCTATCGGAAAAGCAACAATAAGCTCCACCCCTTTCCAATAGGTTTTTGAAAATTTCGAAACATCTATTTCAAAACCTATCGAATCGTATTTTGTAAGTAAAAATCTTCAAATATGGCAACAAAATACCTCAAGATTTGCCCGATCTTGTCCACTTTCCACCGAATCTGTCATTGTTCAATGTCATAATAAAAGCAAAAATTAAATAGAAAAAAAAGATGGAAATCCTATGCGTGTGGATGAACATTTGCGATAAACGTTGTCCAATTATCATAAATATTTTTCCTAGCCATTAGCTACAACAATGTTAACAATTCAGTTTAGTATTCTGAAACAATAGTAGAGAAATAGAGAAAGAAAAGATATGAAAAAATTATATGAGGATTATGTGAGAAAATATAATTCCTGAGATAGCTCTGGCTGAGTTCTACTGACAGGTGTATGAAATGCGTAAAACAAAGTGGGCAACAAAAATGAGCAACCTATTAACAAGTACTAATGTGCTGACACTTATCAACGAAAGTTCGCATTAACATCAAAAAAACAATTTTTAGATCTCGTGCATTTGAAACTGGTCTAAAATGCTTATTTTCGGCTAATTCGAATCGATTGCTACACTGAATAATTTCGGTGGAAAACGCTTTACCACATTACACAACCAAAACCCTCTACACACAGAGAGGAATTTGATAGTCAATTTTACCATTATTGGGGGTTAGGATGACTATTGCAGTATAGTGATTTTGAACCGACTATGATCATGGTCAAAACTACCATTAAAAATAGTTGATGCAACATTTTCCATAATGTCGGAATAGTCCTTGTTACCATGATCATAGTCAAAAATGCCATGAACGTGGTAAATTCGACCATTTTCATGGTTATTGAAACCATTATATGCGATAGTCATCCTGACCATGATTTAATTGTCGGTACAACGATGAAATTTTTCTCAGAGCAGAAGAAATGGTTGAAGAACAAAACCACAAGACAACTGTACACAAACGTTAATTGTTTCACCGTATTTTGAAGTTTCTCTAGTAGCTTTACGAAAGCGCGTGTGTCTACACATTGGGTGCGATTGTTAGGAAAATGTGGGCCGTGAGGTGAAATTGAATAGCTTAGAAGTCGTCACTTACCCCTAGCGAACGATTGCTGCATATACTGCCGTCGAGGAGCCGGTGCTGGAGGAGCGTCGATGAACACAAACTGGAAAGAAAGCGGAAATTGATACGATTAGTTTTTACTCACGAAATTGCACAGAGTTGGAAAATAAAATCAAACAATTTTCACTGTGCATCTTAACACCGGAAATAAAAAAATGGAAAAACAACCGCCAAATGGTAAAAGCAGGGGAAAAAATAACCTCAAACTTTTGGGGAGGGGGGGGGGGGGGGTAGAAGGGGGGGTAAACTGGGATGGGATTGGATTGGGGAGGAGGGGGGAGGATGGCGGGGGGGGTGGTTTCCTGTTGGTTTATTTTAATGGGTGGAAAAAAAAAAAAAACAAAAAAAAAAAAATCTTTAGGGTAGGGAACGGCTTAATCAGGGGTCACTATTTTAATCAGTTGTTAGGAAATAGGTCTAGAACTCCTACATTTTCCAAATTATTTCATTTTTAATGATACGATCCTAAGCTTTATCTATTGGGCCAATGATTCGATGTATGAATCATGATTGATTACCAATTTATTACTGTCATTTTGAAGATTTAAAATACATCATCTAGAAACCATCAGTTTCTGACCTGCTGAAGAAGTTCGCTCAAATATTGCCTTTGTGTATTTTGCATTTGCATCGCGTGTACCGGAAAGCATGTCTTCATCAGCTCTCTCCCACAACTAGGCTTGTTGCCAGAATGTGATGTTGAACATTGAGTTAAATTTATTACATATTTAAATAATCTGAAATCGCTATTTATTTCATGTTTCTTCCAGTCATTGGACGTTGATCTATGCTTATGATTATATTGTCCATCATCTGGCACTATCATTTGAAATAAAAAATATGTTTTGGAGCTGTCCAATAGTACCCAACGATAAATAATTCTTCGCTGTTGAGCTGCAGCTATGGCATCACTGTTGCTTTTGAGAGAGCCCATGTTTCCTCTCCTCTTTGTTAACCATGGATATAGCGCACCGGTAATGTAACGTGAAGCCTGCTGTCTCTTGCATTTGTTTGTTTTTAAACGAAGCATCCCGTTTGACGTCACAGTCGCTTTGGCTGACATTTGCGTGAGAGTAAATGAAATAAGAAAAACACATTGCCAATCTAAAGATCAATGACAAATTAAAAGTTTGGTCGTGTACGTCTGTCTCATAACCTGCTAGGAGACGAGTTTGTGGTCGTAGCAATCGACATGTTTTGGTTGATTGTTTTCGAGAGCGGTTGGGTAAAACGAAGGAGCGGGTTGAGGAAATTGACGTTTGCAGCAAATCGTCAACTGGCCTATTTCATTTCGCCTTCGCACACATGCACAGAATCGCACTCATACAATATTGTTAGTTTATGTACAGATTGAGGAGCTGAAGAAAACATTTTTTTAATCGGAAAGCAATCCGCATGCGTTTAAGAAGTCCCTGCAATTGGGAACTTTATTCCATGGCTATGAAATTTTCTGAGCATATTGCTCGTTGCTGAAGGTATGTTCCGATAGACCAGACGTAAGCAGAGGGATTAATGTCTAAATATTGGCAGTTCTAATTATAGATTACAGCTTCATCAAATGTCTTAGGGGCTGCCTAAACTGCTTAAAACCCGTCCCGTACCCTATATCTAATCATTCAGTCCTGTTGAAATTTTAAACTGGACAGCCAATGAGTTTGTTTACCTTTTGGCCTAAAAAGAAAATGTGTTTCCCCGACCCCGCCCGAATGGGAAAGCTAGAAACCCAGGGGGGGGACCCCCCCTTGTGTGCCCACAAAAAAACACCCCCCCCTCAAAAACCCCGCTACAAAAGATAATTTATTTTGTATCACGTATGGAATGATTTTTTTTTTTTTTTTTTTTTTTTTTTGTTTTTGCTTGGGTTGTGGTTGGTGGGGGGGGTGGGACAAGGTGGTGGGGATATTTTTTGGGGTGTTGAAACAACCACATTGAAACACAAATACAACGTGGCAGAGTGACTTACCTCCTGAGAACACATATACTTACTCATCTGGATGGTTTGATGGGGATTCTAATAAGTAGCTTAAGAATTTTGCAAGTTGTTGAACTACATTGTGTCTAGATCTCCTGCTTAAAATCCAGAGGTTTGGGTAAACAAAGTCTTCTGGTTCATATCTAGCTAGACTAGGTTTCTGTCTTAAGATTTCTCTTCGTTGAAAACGCCAGACTGGCCTGACCCGTTGACAACGAAAAAGTTTGTGCACTACTGTTTCCAATTCACCTGAACACGATTCACAGTTCGGATAAAAAATGATGTTTCGGAGGAATAGTAGATCTCTGTGCTTTATTTTTTTGTGCACCACCATGTACCATGCCGCTCGCTAATGACTTGTTAGGCCACTGGAGTGTAAGATTCTAAAAACAGCATTCCAGTCTCGCGGCTGTACGGATACAAATCCAGGATCCGGGAGACATGATAACAGATGCTGGTATATTCCTCGAGATGATAATGCACTTTGCAATTGATCTGGTAGCTGTTCTATCTCATTAACTAGCATCAAAATGTGAGAACACGTTGAAGGTATTGGGAAGTCACGATTTCCCAGAAGGCGTCGGAGGAAAGAAAGTTGGTCAAACAAGGACATCAATCGATTTATGAGGAGTGCTCTCGATTTTCGTTCAATGCCGTGCAAATTGAGGCCTCCTTTGTTTTTTGGGAGAATGAGGCTGGAATAAGCAATCCTTCGAATTGGTTGTCCATGCCAAATAAACTTTCCGAATTCGGTTTCTTGGATTATGAAGCCACAGCCTTGTCCTGATACCTCAAATCACGTTTTCCCAGTTCTTTTTACGAGCCTGCTTGATGTTTGCTCCGTACACTACACCCAGGATGCTAAGGAAGTCTTCTATTTTAGGCCACTCAGTCTGATCTGTAAGATGAATGTTACCGATCATTATCGCTGCTGTTTTTTGTTTATTTAACACTGCTCCGGAATCCGTACCGAACTCGACAATCAATTCAGCTACCCGGACCAGGCTCTCTTCGTTATGCAGGAACATCGATATGTCGTCTGCGTATGCTTTTTGACAGCTTCTGGAAGGTTTCTACTGATACTGTCGATAAGCGGCTGAAGGTAGATCACAAATAAATGCATAGATAAGGGATCCCCTTGAGGTATATATCGTTGAATCCTAAACTCTGGTGTCAGTCGACCATTGATCAGTATTTACGAGAAAGACTGATTCTATATGGACGCCAAGAGATCTACAAAGTTAGAGTTGAAATTCATTTTCCTCATGGTTTAGGTACCAGAAACTGATGATTCACCCTATCGAAGGCAAGATCAAGGTCGAACGATACCAACAAAGAATTTCTACGTCCATGTTTCAAATTGGAGACCTAATCCAGTATTCGACCTGTGGCTTCATATATGGTTCTGCTACCATTCGAACATTTCTGATGTTCCGAAAGGACTAACGGCAGCAGATTGTGAATTCGCTTTATAAGTACTCTGGCAAGAAGCTTGTAGTCATAATTAAGGAGCGAGATTGGTCTATAGCTCTTGATAGATCGGTCTCGGCCTTTCTTTTTAACGAGCACAATGATGCCATTATAGTAGTCTTGACTTGCTTGGCCTGTCAGAGCATCATTGATGATGAGGGTAAGCTCGTTACTAATTATTCTCCAGGTTTTCTGAAAGAATTCTTTGGGCAATCCATCAGATCCAGGTGACTTTCGGCTGGAGCTTGTTTTTATAGCTAACAGGATCTCGTCTGGCGTTATTGGTTCCATAATAGCGTTGTTGAGCTCGTTTGTAAGAGGAATAGTTTTAGATGGGAGGAAGTTGTCCTTCTACCAATCCGTACAGCTGTTCAAAGTACGAATGAGTAATTCTACTAATTTCATTTGGATCCGAAACGTCATTTCCCTCGTCGACTTGCAAAGCGGCTATTGTTCCTTTAGACCTTTTACCATGCAGTTGACCCACATGAAAGAGTGTAGTAGATTTCCCGGATATAAAGGTTTCGTTTATCTGCCGGAAATTACTGGAAAACACTCGTTGGTGACGTAGCATTTGAGCCTTTATTCTATTGATTGTTGCTTTTGGCCAGGATTTCCGTAGAGATTGTGGTAGGCCTCATTCAGAAAACCTCGGTATAACTCCATTGTGTCCCTGAAATCCCGATGAATGATTGATGTGCGCCATTTTAGGAAAGAGATGGTCTTAGGTTTCGCATATCTAATCCACCATTCAATCCAAGATTGGTAATTCTGTCGAGATCTTTTACAGTATATCCATTTTCTGGAAAACTCGTTCAAGATGTGTGGTTGAAGTCTCCATATGCCTTTACCAGCAGGTGTCCCAAGGTCCGATAGAGCTATGCGAACTATGTAAGCCTTGTGGTCCGCGAAGGAGGTGGAAGCAAAGTGCGCTGCCCTTAGCCAATTTCTCGCAGTTGAAGATATCAGAATGCGATCCAAGCGAGATGCTGTGTTTGATCGAATATACGAAAATTGAACCATATTACCATGCAGTACTTCCCAAGAATCTACTAGATGTACAGCACCCATAAGCCGTTTGCACCCTGTAGCATCTTTAGCAGAAACCACTGAGTTGAAATCACCACCTAGTATTAATTGATTTGTCGCATGCTGTCATCTAGAACCCATAATAGGCACGACTTCCACTGGTTATGCGTTTTCGGATTTCACGGCTGTTTTCGTTGTCTGCCGTAAGCAAAGATCAGTCGGCAAGGCCCTGTTGCGCTCATTTCCTCATACTAACATGTGCTTTGTTTTCGATACATTCACCACCAGTCCGACTTTAGTTGCATCGCGTTTCTGGCCGGGGTAGTGTTTTGCCACCATTCCAAACATTCTACCGAGAACATTCAATATGACAATATCTTATGAAAATCGTACGTTGGCTGTTGAGCCCGGCGCTTTGCATGATACATTCCAGCGTAATTGTCGAACAACAATGTTGAAAGTCCATCACCTTGTCGTAGTTCTCGACGTGATTCAAACAATCAGTTTTGCAACGACTTAAATATATACTGGCACTAATTAATGAAAATTTAGCATTGAAAATTCACAAAATTGCCACTAAATTATTGAACACTGTGCCAACGAAAAAATAACAATTCTCACTAGAAAAACTTAAAATAGCAATTAAAAATTGATAATTCACTTTCACTAATTCAAAAGTGACCGTAAAACTTTCAAATAGAGCAATGGCAAATAGTATAACCGCAATAATAAGCTGAAAGGTTTCCGTCATAATAATAAGTTCTAGCGCTGAACATGTGACAAAAGTAATCAAATCTTTCAAATCTTTCCTGTTGAAAGGAAACCAACTTGAAAACAATTACAAACGTAGGAGAATAGCAGGAAATTAACAATCCAGTAACGCAGTAAGCAACACCTAGCAACATGGCCGTCATGAAAACAACAGTCCCGATGGTCCCGATGGAGGGGGCGTAAAAACCAATCAATCAGCAACTGAATCGAAATTTGTTGCCAGTAGTCTCATCCATAGTCTGCATGAATATGGATTTCCGGAAAAACTGACGCGGTTGATCAAAGCAACGATGGATCGAGTGATGTGTGTCGTCCGAGTATCAGGGACGCTCTCGAGTCCCTTCGAATCTCGGAGAGGGTTACGGCAAGGTGATGGATTGTCGTGTTCGTTGTTTAACATTGCATTGGAGGGTGTGATTCGAAGAGCTGGGATAGTCATGAGTGGCACGATCTTCAGGAAGTCTGTCCAACTATTTGGCTTCGCCGACGACGTTGATATCGTAGCACGTAACTTTGAGACGATGGCGGAAACGTACATCAGATTTAAGGCTGAAGCTGGTAGGATTGGGTTTGTGATTAATGCGTTGAAAACAAAACACATGAAGGGAAGAGGCTCACGAGAAGACAATTTTAGCCTCCTAGCACGAGTTCAGATCGACGGTGATGAAATCGAGGTAGTAGACGAATTCGTGTATCTGGGCTCATTGGTGACCGCCGATAACGACACCAGCAGAGAAATACAAAGGCGCATTATGGCTGGCAATCGTGCCTACTTTGGACTCCGAAGGACGCTAAGATCGAACAAAGTTCGCCGAACCACAAAGTTGACCATCTACAAGACATTAATTAGACCGGTAGTTCTCTACGGCCACGAAACATGGACATTGCTAGTGGAGGACCAACGCGCCCTTGGAGTCTTTGAACGGAAGGTGCTGCGTACGATCTACGGTGGAGTGCAGATGGAAGACGGAACGTGGAGGAGGCGAATGAACCACGAATTGCACCAGTTGCTGGGAGAACCTCCCATCATACACATCGCAAAAATCGGTCGACTACGATGGGCTGGGCATGTCGTAAGAATGTCAGACCACAGCCCTGTGAAAATGGTTCTCGAAAACGAACCGACAGGTACAAGAAGGAGAGGCGCGCAACGAGCAAGGTGGATTGATCAAGTAGAAGGCGACCTGCGGACCCTCCGCAGACAGCGAGGCTGGCAAGTTACAGCCATGGACCGATTACAATGGAAACAACTTCTGTGTACAGCAGAGGCCACACCGGCCTTAGCCTGATTGGTAAGGTAAGGTAAGTGTTTCTCTGTAAAGCCTAGTATGCAGCTAGCATGTAAAGACCTTAAGGATTTTTTTTCCATTTCTATCGAAGTAATTTGGTCAACTGCCCCTGTATGGGTGACATGTCAGTTTTCCTTGCGAAATAATCGAATGAAATATTATTCCGCAGGGAAAACTGACAGCTCACTTTAGTTAACATAGGCTGGCGTTACTGGCGTTACGAAACCGTCCGCACTGTGTTCTCCTTTTCAATTGCGAAACTAGGTTCGATGGTTTGTAATTACCACCGGCTTCACCCCGGAGCCAAGAAGTCCGTCATTGTACTGCACTTTGTATCGGCAGAATCCTGGAGCTCCTGAAGAAAGGTGACTGCATCGAGCGCAAGCCGTGTTCCGGCCGTCTGACGGTTTTTTTTTTTCGGTCGTGACCGGAAGGTGCAGCAAGCGCTGAAGCGGAAGATGGAAGGCAAGTTAGTAAAATCCATCAGCGCCTTGAGCCGAGAGGTTGGTGCAAATGCATTTGGCCAACATGAATATCGCTATAAGGAAGCGGAAGTCGAAGCCGGCCGTGTCGGAAGCGTAAGTGGTCACCCAAAAGCAGCGGCTGAAGATGCTCGTCAAGGATGTCTTCCCTGCGGAGCGCAACGTGGTTGTGATCATGGGTGACGAGACCTACCTGACTAGCAATTTCACCACCGACAAACCGACATGAATGACAATAGAAAATGTCTTAATATTTGTGTTCGCTGAGAACGTTTATTGAAGCCACGAACACGCTTGGTAACTTGATAAGAAGGTTCATGTCTGAGCAATTCTGGACACATTTATTTGATCTAGATAAAATGATTCTATAGGTTTTGACAGATGGGATCGCTGCACATTTGAATCGGTTGTTATGGATCAATAATGAAGATTGAGTTTCATGTCAGTTTGTCGGTGATTTCACGTTCCAAGGAAGGTGATGAGCAGCGACGTGAAGTATATCTTCGAAACGAAGTTACTTTTGTGGTTGACAGGCAGTGAGAAGGGGATGTCAAAGCTACTCTGCTTTTCCTAGGGACTTGCAGTCAACGAGGAGGTGTACAGCAGGAAGTGCTTGCCGGAAGTTGCAGCCTCCATTATGAAACACCACCCGAAGGACGACGTCGTGTTCTGGCCAGATCTGGCCTCGGCACATTACGCGAAGCGGACGCTAGAGGAGATGAAGTGTTTGAAGATCCTAATCGTTTATCTTGATACATTCACATTAGTATTTGTATATTTTATTATATATAAATAAATAAATGTAAGTAAACAAATGTAAATATGTCAACACAGACGAACAGACATAACACTTGCAGTTTTGTAAACGATTACACCTTAAACGGTAAATTCAAATGTTTCTTAGTTGGAAATATCTCCACAGATGGCACACATAGTGGATTCCCTTAGATTCCCGCAGGTGTGTTAGTGACGATGATTTGTAGTGCAAAATTTTCAATGTGTTATGTCTGTTTGTCTGTGATATCAATGTTAATAAATAAATGGAGATGGTTTAACATAAAAATAAAAACATTTTCATAAAAATCTCACGTTGTTAGGCATTTTGATGATAATTTTTGATGCTGCAGATCGAAAGTTATGCAGAAATAATGCAAAACGACTAATTTTAAAATGAGTTTTGCTGCACAAGGGGACTAAAGGGGAGAAACGATTTTGCATAGGCCTTGTAGATGGAAGTTTTTACTTTCAGTTCACGTAATCCGTGTTTGCAAATATTTGCAAATAAGTGAGTAAAATATCTTGAAAAAAACATATTTTTATTACACTTCAACCTCTATAACTTTTTTAATACAATAACTAGCAACAACTTTGTATCTTCAAAATGTGCGTCTTATTATGTCCTAAAAATCATCTAACTAATGTTTTCAAATTCAAATTGAAATAAAAAAATTAGAGCAAAAAAATTGTTTTTTTTTTTTAAGTTCCACCCTAAGGACAGTTAGAAAAACAGTTATAAAACGAAACGTAGATGAGATAGAAGTTAGGTTTTTTGAGCAAAGTTTCATTAAATTAAACTATCTACAATTCTCTACGAGCAACAATTCCTCTAAGTCATAAGAATAAAAAGTTAGAATTTTTAGTATGAACATAAAAGGACCACCCTAGTCACCACCCAAACCAAACGATAGATCTATTTTTTGTAAGGCTAAATCTTCCAAAGACATCATTTGTCTAAAGTTAATGGTTTTAGAGTTATCGATTTTTGTCGTGAAATTTGGCTATTCGTACCATAGTGCGCTGGCCCAATTGAAAATTTCTGGACGAACCTGGCGCGGAGAATCTATTCAATCAATTTTTTGCGAGATCTCTAAAAGAACTGATCGCCTTATTGAAGAATATGCCAAAATCTTTCTTTTCAACGCCTATGGCTAAAGTTCCGATCAACTGTTGTAAGCCCGACCGACAGGAAGTGGAGTCATTTTTGATAAATTATGAATTAATTTAGGAATTAATGAGCATTTGTTTTGTTTTGATATCTTTCATCGTTTTTTTTTCATCCATCCATGTATCTTTTTTTTAATGCAAGCGATACACTTAGAAATGAGTAGGTATCTGATTTTTTTTGAATGCACGATTATGTGTCAAGTTTGCGTGGAACAGATTTTGATCGCAACACCCACCCGAACAAAGAACAAACATAAAAACCTCTTGCGAATCTCTTAACAGTAGATCAAAGACATCCAAGTCGCACAGTTCGTGGCGTTCAGTAAACTTTCATTAAATCTTTGTTTGTGTGAAAAAAAAACTTACCTCTACCGTCAGAGTGCCAGTGATCTTTTCCGTCTCGTATGGCCTTGGCTGCAGTTCTAAGATTTGCGTCGATGCCGGACCGTGGGCGAGTTCATCGATTCCGACCAAGCCTAAGCCCAGGAACCTCTGGAATCCGCCGGCGGCTGTGAATGATACGATTTTGGGTCATGGTTTTACTCAATCTAAAATTTCCCGGTATATTCAATGGAAGCTACTGGAATGTGAATTCTTTGCCAACACGTGTTATTATCAACTAATACAAGCAGCAATCTGTTAAGTGTAATTGGTTCATCAAACGGAATGATTAATGAATATCTCCCAAGCAAATTGCATGCGATTAGTGCGTTCAGCTAACTGAAAAGTGCATATTACATTTTTCCCATATCATGCTTTATAGAAAAAAGAGTCGCGATTCACTCACAAACGGTGCACTTTTTATCGCTGCTGCTATCAGCGTTGACGACCGCAGTATCAATTTCAATATGATCATCTGCACTGTTTTTGCATTGAACGTTGCCCTCGGAGGCATCTTTCTCCATTGTGGAACTCGTCGATGTCGCTGTCGCCGTTGGGTTAGAGGGGTTAAGGTCAACATTGGGTTTATTACTATTGCTGATGCTATCGATATTAGGGGCATTGTTATCGTCATGCAATTGGGCAACACTCTTATCACTGGCGGCACTCTCATCAACTACATCTAACACGGGCGGCGGTGGCGGCGGCGACGACGACGCTCTGGTCGTCTTCGTGGCATCGCCTACCGGTGCCAGTTCTACTTTTACAGATCTATCAACATCATCATCACAAACAACGACGGCAAGAACATTGTCTTCATTACCTACTGCTACAGAGTCATACACTTCGAACAGAAGTTCAGTAGAATGGTTCGACAAGTCACTACAAAAGAAAATTGGATAGAATTAGGAATGAGAAAATGTGAAATGAAACGGGAACAGAAGGAATAGGGAGTATGATAAGTTGGTGGATAAGTTACCGGTACCACTGGACAGAGAAATGACGGAAAGGTGCACATGCATTCGGTACTAGGATCGAGAGTACTTACAAGAGGAAGGTTTCGTCCCAGTATGGATTTGGTCCCGCTTTGCCGGCTGACTGGTGCTTCTGAGCTGGCTCGTCCATTTCGGCAACGCAGTACGGTTGAGTGCACTAGAGAAGGAAGTCGCTTAGAATGGATTGCGCATTTCTTAATACTCTTCACACGACTCACCTGCAGAAGACCATCTGCCTTGATAACCTTGACTAGAAGTTTCTTTGGTGTATTGGATAAACCCGTGCTGAACGCATCATCTTGATACGAACGGTAAGCGTCGTATTGCTGTGGAAAAGAGTTTTACATGAGTTACAACATGAGTTCAAAGGACAAGTAATTGGATGGACACAAACATACCCCATAGCCGGAATAATCGAGTGGAAGCATTTCCTCCGGTTCCTCGCCCATCAATCGCGGACAGGTCGAGTAAATGGAGAAATCGATCGGATAGACGACGTCCCGGATGGAGGACGTAAGCAGTTCAACGATGAGGTCTCCCTGCTTCTTTTCGTCTTGTGCGTTGGCCGTCTTCAGTGGGCCGATACTGTTCAGGTGGATTTTGATCTGCAATGATTCGCTCGTATTATCAATGGATTAAAACGGTTATTTCTGGCAAAAACCTACATCCGGGAATCCTTCAACCTTCATTTCACCCTTGAGTGCAAAGTAGTTGATGATGACACTCATGCGGGTTTTCAATCGGGACACGGTCGCCTTGTAGTGCGACACTTCCGTCTTCTGATTGGTCGATCTGAAGGCTTTGATCTGCAGGACTGGGGTGGTCTCGAGGTCGAATAGAAGCTCCACTTCGTTTGGCTGCTCAGCAGGTTCGCACAAGATGCTGGCCATGTTCGGCGGTAGACTCTCCGGCAGGATGCGGACAACTTCTACAATCATTTCGTGCTGCGAAACAGAAATAAGGTTGGAAATTAGTCACATGGGTCATCAATATCAGAGCTAGGTGTTGGACATTACCTGTTCGACATACGACAAAAGGGCGGTATTGACGGTACCAACCCAGTCCTGCAGCAGCTTGTTCACAACGACCAGATCAGAATAGAGCCACCTGAACACATGAATGGCCCACTGTACCGATTGCTGTTGATTGATACGGAAAATTCATGAAAAGTTTTCAGCCAAGGCCAATTCAATCTCACCATATCCGATCCATTGATGTTGGACGGGGGCAATACCGTTCGCTTTTTCTGCGTCAGCTCGGGACCGGGACTCTTGCGGGAGATTCGCTTCCGGACGATTGCAGTGCCACCGCCGATTCCACCTTTTGGGCCAAAGCCTGCGCCACCGCCGCCGCCGAAGCCACCGCCAACTCGGGCGCCACCACCCAGGGCGCCATTTCGGGCCTGTGCAAGGAGAGCATCCTGAGTGAATGGAAGAGCAGCGTTAGTAGTGTGGACTATTCAGAGGACGAGATTGATAAGTTTCTAGCTATGAAAAGCGACTCGATCTGTAATGAATTTGTTGTTTAGGAAACAAATTTGAGCCATATTGAAAATATGGCGTAGTTCGGATTCTTTACGATAAGACTCAGAAAATGATGTAAACATAAGCACTGGTGTCTGTTTATCTCTTTGATAACGCCATCGTGCAATGATGTATTGACTTGTGCACTGAAGAGAGCAATTATGTTTAGTAAATATCAACACCCAATGGCTACAGTAAATAACAGTGAAAACTAAATATTCATTATTCATCAGTCATGAATATTTGGAACGTTGATGAGTATAATTGGAACGATATGGAACGATCGTCTTCAGGTTAAGGTCCTCTCTAGTGTAAAATTTTCGAAGTCAGGATGAAATTTGATCTGTTGACGAGTAGATATCATTTGACAGCTTCCAGTGGATCAGTGACTATCTGTTCAAATAACAAACAAACCACTGATCTAATGGAAATGAAACACGGCTGGTGCGTAGCGAATGATAGATAGAACTGAGGGTTTATTAAAGACTAATGATTAACATAGAGTTCATGGCTTACCATGCCAACATCCCCCCATAAACATGAATTCGAGCAACTCCCAAGGCTTCAATGGCTTCCTGAACATCCGCCTTCTGTTGCTTTGATTCCACGTATTGCAGCACGATAGTTTTCAGCTCGACCTGTTTCCTCACGAAATGGTGTCGCAAGTCGATGTGCTTGCTGCGGGGTGAATATCCTATTTCTTTCTCTGTCAAGCAAATTGCACTTCGATTGTCGCAGCTTATTTGAACTGGCAGTTGTACTCCAAACAGTTCGTTTTGGAATCCTCGCCACCACAACGCTTCTTGTGTTGCGGCAGACATTGCCATATATTCCGCTTCGGTCGTAGAGAGCGCAACTGTTGGTTGCTTCCGACAGCTCCATGACACCAATCCACCAGCGAACTGGAATACATAACCGGTGATTGAGTGTCTTGATTCGGGGTCATTACCCCAATCCGCATCGCTGAACCCTTTGAATGATTCGTCTTCTTGCTTCATGTAAACGAGTTTCATCAGCTTTGTCCCTTTCAGGTAACGCAAGATTTTCTTGGCCGCCGTCCAGTGTGCTTCTCCTGGATTACTGCTGAAGCTGCTCACGGAATTAACAGCGTATGCGATATCAGGCCGGGTGCACTGTGCCAAGAACTGTAGACCACCTATTAACTCACGAAACGGCACCGATGCCATCCGCTGCTTCTCGCATTCATCCTTCGGGCTCATTTCCTTCGACAAACGTTGATTTCCATCGACGGGCGTCGCAACCGGATTGCATTCGATCATGTTGAAACGCCGAAGTAGCTCATCGATATATCGCTGTTGGTCCAACATAACTGCATCTCCGCTTTTCCAAGATCTTTCATGTGGAACTTTGACATTAAGTGCTCTTTTACGTATTCCACCCATCTCGGCTGATTGGAGAACACCAGGAAATCATCGATGACTCTGTCACCGTTGACTTTATAGTACACGCATGGATCAAAGCTAGAACGCTTCAGGCCGATCTGCTTCAATTCTGCATCAAGCTTCCCGTTCCACAGCGCCTTTCGCAAACGGCACACCTTTTTTGGATCCTTTTTGTCCACAAATCCTTCGGGCTGTTCCATGAAGATTTCCTCTTCCGTCATATCGCCCTGGAGGAACGCTGTCACTGCATCCATCTGCTAAATACGGAGGTCCATTTGTGCAGCTAAGCCCAGCAAATAGCGAATGCTGGCGTACCTGACTACCGGAGAGTACGTCTCGTTGTAGTCGACAACTTTCACCTGGGAGAAGCCTTTGATTACGAGTCGAGCTTTATTGCGCTGTACCGATCCGTCGACATTGGTCTTCAGCTTGTAGACCCACTTGCATTTCAGCGCCTTTCGTCCTTGTGGAAGCTTGGTTAGCTCCCAGGTATCGTTGCTCTCCAGCGACTCGAACTCTTCTACCATCGCTTTCTGCCACAACTGCTGGTCGCCACAGCCCATTGTCTCTGCAAATGACTGGGGCTCGTCGATATCCTGCTATTGTTGTATCTGCTATTTCACTTAGAAAGACGACATCTCGACTGACGACGACCTTCTTTGTCCGCGGAACGTAGATTTCGCTTCCCACTTTTGTCTTTTGACTTTCGGGATATGGCACCTTGGTGCCAAACACTCGCAATTCAGAAAGGTCTGGTTTCTTGCCACTGAATGCTTCTTCTGGAGTCACATCTAACCCCTTCGTCGGTGATCGGTTGACCAAGAAAACCGCAGTCGCAACAGCTTCCAAAATCGTTACTCCAACTCAGCATCGAACAGCAAGCACCGTGCCTTTTCAACCACTGTCCGAATCATCCTTGGTTCATGTACTCAGAACCATTGTCCGTTCGAAGTCGCTTGATACGCTTACCGGTTTGATTCTCAGCATAAGCCTTGAAATTCTTGAAACAATCCAAGACCTGCTTCTTTGACTTGAGGAAGTAGACAAACACCTTCCAACTAGCATCATCGATGAATGTCAAAAAATATCTGCTCTCGCCTATCGAGACGTTCTCCATCGGCCTGCATAAATCCGAATGCACCAGTTCTGGTACCTCGCCAACTCTAGTGCCTTTCTTCTTGAATGATTGACGATGTAGGCATACAGTACACGTGGGAATAGTCGCATCCCGGAATCGGATACCAGTAGCCGTATCACGTAGCTGCTTCAGGCTCTGATAATGAACAGAACCATATCGTCCGCTTCCTTTGCCGCACACGAAACTTCCTTGTTGACCAAGCACAACTTGTAGAGACCTCCTGCCTCTCTGCCAACAACGACTAGTTCGTTGGATTGCGATCGCACTTCACAAGCGTCCTTCATGAAAACTACACGATGTCCGTTGTTGCATATTTTGCTCGCGGACAGCAAATTGAGCGCTAGGTCTGGAATGCACAGGATATTAGCCATCGTCAAATCGCACGAATTACCTTCCACATCAGCTGTGAGCTTCACTGTTCCGGTTGCGATCACTGGAGATTCTGCATTGTTGCCCACGTTGATATGCTGTGCCACTTCCTTGGAACCTTTCAAAATCGTCTTACTGTGGCACATATGGGACGTCACCCCCGAATCAAAAATCCATCCCTCTCTCACGTTTGTTGGTACATCACGGACACTGAATGCAGCTTGCTTGCCCGATTTCTTCTGCTTTTTGTTGTCATTGGCCTCTCGCTTCTGACACTCTGACGAAAAATGCCCCAAACGCTTGCATTTAAAGCACTTCACTGAAGCTTTCTCCCTCTGCTTCGACTTGTTCGGGTGACTGTAGAAAGCTCCGTCACTGGAACTGGACTTTGCTACACTGCTCATCTTCACATCTTGAAGGATATTGGCTTTGACTGCATCCGGCGTAATCCGGGTCCCGGACGCCTCGAGGCCCATAATCATTGGATCGTACATCTCCGGTAGACCCATCAGAAGAAGACTCGGCAACCACGTGTCGTCAACCTTGAAGCCAACTTCAGACAGTTTGTGACTGGTCGACATCATTTGACTGACATATTCCTCGACGGAGTTACACTCGGATAGCCGTATGCTGGTTAGCTTCCGTAGTAACCCTATCCGCCGGGTCATTCCGTCGTCCTGGAAAGCGTTTTTCAAATTGGTCATGCGGTGGTGGGGGTTTGGTGAGGGGGGGGGGGGGGGGGGGGGGCGGGGGGGCTCGCGGGGTGGGGGGGGGGGGCGGGTCTGTGTTGTTGGGGGCCGGGGGGGGGATGTTGGTTTGTTCGGTGTTGGTTGTTTTTTTTTTTTGTTGTTGTTGGTCGGGGGAAAAAAAATTGTGTTGGTGTTTTGTGGGGGGGGGGGGGGACGGGGGGGGGGTAGTAAAATTCTTGTTTATTTTGCATTTCTTTGTCTCATACATTGTTTTATAATGTTTAAGTGTTTCAGCCCAATGGGCTCTTCAGCTTTGTTTAGTGTGTTTTATGTGTTTATGTGTTTTGTGTGTTTTATGTTTTTAAATTAATTTTCAGCTCAGCCCTTGGGGCATTGTTTGTTTAAAATTTGATAACCTACTTAAACTAAAACTATAGCTACAATTTGAAAATCCTAGGGGTGGGGAACCAGATTCCGGATGATCTGGTGATCCGATGTCAGGCAGCGTGCCCTGTACCGATTGATAGACTCACTAAAGCGATCATCGAGCATTTTTATCTCAGCCAGACGGTGGACCTCAGATGTTCTTGTCCTCGGAGGGGTGTTCAGGATCATCCTGAGGAACTTATTTTGAACACGCTGAAGCTTCAGGTGATGTGTTTTTGCGCAACTCTCCCAGATTGGCATGCCGTACTCGATGACTGGAAGTATGATTTGCTTGTAGACAGCAAGCTTGTTTTTCAGGGATAATGTAGACCTTCTGTTGATCAATGGGTACAGTAGCTTCAACAGAACGTTACACTTTGTGACAGTTTTGTCAACCTGCTCCCTGAAAATAAGCTTGCTATCTATTGTAACTCCAAGATAGACAGCTGATTTGGCCCATTCCACCGTTGTGTTGTTTAGGCTTATTTTACAATCCTCAGGCGGAACAAGTTTGGGAGAGTTGGAGTGTGGAAATAGGATGACCTGGGTCTTTGCCGCGTTGATACAGATCTTCCATTCGGTGAAGTATTCTGACAGAACATTCAGGCTTCGCTGTAGTTTCGCTGTAAGCGCTCTTGTTACCCTACCATTGTGGACGACTGCGGTATCATCGGCGAACAACGACAGAGATCCATTTTCAGGGAGCGGGGGTATGTTCGAGGTGAATAGGTTGAACAAAAGTGGACCTAGTATACTTCCCTGCGGAACACCGGCGGAGATCTCCTGTGCATCGGAAACTGCACCTTGCAGCGAAACACGGAATGTCCTGTCCGACAGGTAATTTTTAATTATCTTCACCAGGAAGATGGGAAGATTTTATCGATGCAGCTTGTACACCAAGCCATCATGCCACATGTTATCAAAGGCCTTCTCGATGTCGAGAAGTGCCATGGCAGATGATTTTGAAACAGACTTGTTCCGTCTGAGGATGTTAATGACTCGATTAAGTTGTTGAATTGTCGACCGACCACGTCGGAAGCCAAATTGTTCGTCGAGCAAGATGTTCAGCTCGTCGGCAGATGAAAGAAGCCGGCGGTAGATCGTTTTTTCAAACAGCTTGGATAACCCTGAGAGAAGGCTGATGGGTCTATAGCTCTTGGAACACGCAGGATCTTTCCCAGGTTTCTGGATGGGTATGACTTTGGCTGACTTCCAACACGAGGGGAAGTAGCCAAGTCGGAGACATTGGTTGAAAACCATCGCCAGATGGTTATAGAACTGGGGGCTCAATTGCTTGAGCTCCAAGTTCATGATGTTGTCGAAACCTGGGGCCTTCATGTTCTTTGAGCCTTTGATATAAGTCAACAGTTCATCAGCTGAGATCTCCAACTCCTCTGTGAAATCGTTGGGACTTAGATGGATGTTAGTAATTAGCGCGCTAACGGCAGCTTCGTGTGGACTGACGATGTTTTGTCCGAGAGTATGGGAGCTGATGAAGTGTTGACTTATCTCAGCAGCCTTCTCTGCAGGAGTTATCAAGCGATCCTTAGAGCCATTGTTGTCTAGTGGGATTAGCGGTGGAATGGGCCTTGGCTTGGTTTTCAAAATTTTGGTCATCTTCCAGAACGGCTTTGCACAATCTGGGAGAGAGCGGATCTTGTCGGAAAAATTGTTATTCTTAAGGTCCACCATTCTGGCCTTAATAATTTTCGTCACTCGATTACAGTGACTTTTTAGCGTTGGCAAACCAGTTCGCTGATATTGCCTTCGAATGGCGTTGCGCAATTGAATAAGTTCTTTAGTGGGTCTATCAATGGGTACAGGGTTGCTCACCTGATCAATCACCGGTACATGTTGCTCCCGGGCCTGGGAGATCGCTTGCTCGATGCTCTGCAGCTGCCGTTCGATGTCATCAACCGAATCAAGGTGCATGTCGAAATCGATGTTGTCGTCAACGTGTTGTCGGAACCTTTCCCAACTGGCGCGGTGATAGTTTCGTCTGGTGATTCGATGCCGGTTGACCGAGGAGCCAACTTCGGCCACCACCGGATAGTGGTCCGAGCTGAGCTCCTGGTGTACGATCGGCTGGGCGATGTTGTTCCCCATGTTGGTGAGGAAGATGTCGATTGTCGAATGGACCCCAGATCTGCTCAACCGGGTGGGAGTATCCGGGCTCAGGACGGTGTAATGTCCCTCTTCCAGGTCTTCCTGCAGAATTATTCCGTTCCGGTTCCGCCGGGTGTTCCCCCAGGTTTCGTGTTTCGCATTTAGGTCGCCGGCGATGATAAATTGCCCCTGCCTCCGAGTGAGCTTGCGAATGTCGTTCCGTAGGACCGTTGTTGTTCCGTTAGCTGTGCTGACTTGCTTGGGACAATAAGCCGCGATGATGGTGATAGGGCCGATTACAGTTTCGACCTCAATTCCGATGGCTTCGATTGACTGCAGTTGAAGACTCGGAAGCAGATGGTAGTTGATGTTGTAGCGCAGGGCGATCGCAACTCCTCCTCCACTAGAGCCGCTACGATCAAGTCGCACAATCCGATATCCTGGGATGAAAACGGTGAGTTCCGGCTTGAGATGTGTCTCGGTGACGATGGCGATGTCGATGGCCTTCCTGTTAAGGAAGTCACCGAGCTCGATTGTTTTGTTCCGGATGGAACAAGCATTCCAATTTACGATGTTGATGGTGCGATTATGGTCCATATTTGAAGATAAATTTCATCGTCACGGATGTGGCGGCTTTGAGCTGTTCTTCCTTGCAGCGGCAGGAACGTAGTTGGCGGTAGAGCTCTTGGATGAACTCGACCATTTGCTCCGAGTCGTAGAGCTGTCCATCGGCGGGTGGTTGCGTGGAGGTACTGCAACCCGGATTGGCCCAGCCTGGAGGAGGAGTCGGCGTGGAGGCGGTGGCAGCTGCCGCGAATCGATGCTGAACGGAGGCTGATGGGTGGTTTACTTGGCGGTGATTCAATGGGATCGGCAATAGATTTGGCACCTGGTACCGGAGCGTCGGGAAATTTTCTTCATCCAGTCGAGGTGGCGGACGGCGTTGCCCCGGCCGGGACTTAGTGGACGCCTGTTTGCGGATCGCCAGAAACTCCGCACGTTTGGGACAGGTTCGGTTGTTACCTTCGTGGTTAGCGCCGCAGTTGGCGCACTTTGGTGGTGTTTCTTCATCCATTGGTGCACAATCCATGGTAGTGTGTGCTCCGGCACACTTGCCGCAACGTGGTTTCATGTGGCAGTTTCGAGTTCCGTGGCCGAATACAAGGCAGTTGCCACACTGCGTCACGTCATGCTTTTTTTCGGGCGATACCGGTCCCACTCGACAATGACGTTGAAAAGGGCCCGTATTTTTCAACAGGTCCGCCATCGTGACGGAACCCTTCTCCAGATGGACCAGATAGAGTTGGTCCCGATGATTTCCCTGTTGTTGACGTCTGATCGGGAAAACCTTCACTGGTTTCAGACCTGCCGCTTGCAGCTCAGCAATTATTGCCTCCGGAGTGAATTCCGGAAGGCCACGCAGAATCACCTTCAGCGGCTTGTTTCCAGGTGCGTCGTGAGTATAAAACTCATGTTTCTTGATGACTAGGTGAGCACCAACAGCACGGTAGTCAGCCTCCGTCGAGCACATGATCTTTGTGCCGGTACTGCACAGCTTGAAAAGCGGTTGAATTTTGATTGCTGCAAGCTCAGCCCTGAGAGCAGCGATGTCCTTTGATGTGGTGAAGAGCGGGGGGACTTTTACCTTCTTTGGTACCTCCTGTACCGGGAGCACGGAAAATTTGTTGCTCGCTAATAGTCGAGCGTTAGGGTCTGCTGGATCGGCGTCGTCTTGGCGTAGTCGCTTGGAGCTGCTCGGTTTCGGTATAGCGTCAGGAGCTGATGCCACAGGCGTGGATGTCACCACGTGTTGATTTTTTCGACCCATTGCCACGGCAACAGGTCGAGCGAAAAAACTTGGTGAACTTTGCAGCGCTTGCTTTTGCCTTGCCACCACCAAAAGATGACTAAGCGCAGGTGATAGATCGCGAACCGGACACGCAATCGCGAGAAAGCGGGCGAGAGGGAAACACGGGGGGAAAACTTTTATTGCGAGGGAGCGAAAAACACGTCCGTACGTGTCGCTTGTTTGAACTGAATGACTGAGGGGGCAAGATAAGGATGAAGCGGAAAAAAAGAGGGGGGGCGGGCCGGGGAGAAGGAGGATAAAGGGAGGTGGAATGACGGAAGGGGGAATTCATATGAAAGGAACAGCCGCTGGGATAATGGGAGCAGAGGACGGAAAAACAACAAAAAAAAAAAAAAAAAAGAGAATAAAGGGAGGAACATAAGAAGAATGAGAAAAAAGGGGAAGGAGAGGGAGGAGGGGATAGGCGGAAGAAAAAGAAATGGGGGAGAGGGAGGAGGGGGAAGAGGAAGAGGGAAAGAATATGATAGGGGGGGGAAGGGGAAGAGGGAGGGGGAGGGGGGATTGGGGGGGGGAGAGGAGAAGGAAAAAATAAATGGGGGAAGGAGGGAAGGAAGAGGAGGGGGGGGTTAATCTACATAATGGGTGTTCCGATCGAAATTTGGTCAAACAGTAATGTGTGTGAGTCGATCAAAGTTTCTATGAATAAGTCTAATTCTTTTTCTTCTTCAAGTTCAGTTTCTGTTTCTCGCTCACAACAGCTTTTTGAGTCATCTTAAGGTTCCGCTTGACGATGGCTCAATATTGTTCGATTGGGCGGAGCTCTGGCGTGTTGGGAGGGTTCTTGTCCTTGGGCACCACTTGTTGGCAGCATACCACTCCATGGCCTTTTTTCCGTAATGGCAAGATGCAAATCCGGCCAAAATAGAACGGAACAATTGTGTCGCTTCAGGAAAGGCAGTAGACGCTTTTGTAGGCACTCGCTCAGATAAATTTCCTGGTTGACGGTTCCGGTCGCAATGTAAACGTTGCTCTTCAAGTCACAGGTTTCCCCGTCCGGTTGCCGTATACCAGGAAGCTGTTTAAAATCCGCCTTGACGTAAGTTTCATCGTCCTGTACCACGCAATCAAACTTCGTCAGCATCGTCGTGTACAACTTTTGCGATCGTGCTTTGGCCGACGTGTTTTGTTTATCGTCGCGATTAGGAGTCACCACTTTCTTGTAAGTCGATAGTCCAGCTCGTTTTTTAGCTCTATCCACGGTAGAAGGCGCCACTCCCAGCTTCTTTGCGACATCTCAGACGGAGAGGTTGGGGTTCCGCTCGAAACAGCGGGCAACTCTTTTTGTCGTCGCTGTGGCCTCCGGCTTCGATTTCCCCCGATCCAGCTTTCCTGGCTGTCGACAAAGGTTCACCAAACACTTTTAATACGTTGGTAACAGTTGATTTAGCCACATTCAACAATTTCGCCAACTTGGCGTGAGAGTAGTTTGGATTTTCGCCATGCACGTGCAAAATGTTGATGCGTTGCTTCTCTTCCTTCGACGACATTTTGATAACTGAAGTGCTAATCTCAAAATCAAAATAGAGGCATGATGCTACACGCACACATCTTCAAAATGAGGGGTGTGCAAAATTTTTTAATGCACGATGAAAGGAAATGCTTCAATTTTAAGTCGACCAAATTTAGATCGAAACACCCTTTATTACAATTAATCTGTAATCTAAAATCAGTACAATTGCGAAATATTGTTGAATTCAACCAGAATACCTCAGGAATCATTCAAAACTCGTGTTTTACAATCCCTGTTTGGATTGATTTGCAATTTCTCTCCAAATTCATACAGCGTTTTTGTTGGGTGTAATTTAAAATTCCTTTGTCAATTCCAAAATAATTCATAACAGAATTCAACTTGAATCCTGTTTTCGGCATGTGCCAGAATCCTTGGAAAAATTCATCCAAAATCTTTATCCGAATTCGTGGAGAATCTTTGTTTGGACTTATTAAACATAACTAGGTGAAAACAACAACTGCTAATCAATTCAGTCGAGAATAGGATTCTGGATAAATCTGGACAGAAATTTTGGATATATGTAGGGGTACGAAAGTCTCGATGTATCTGGACAAAAATGAGATAAAATCGGACAGATTTTTTAAATTGATCCCAGCCGAAACGCGTGATAAACTAACATCAAGGTTCGGGATGAATTGTGAATGGGATCATTAATGGATGCGGTAGGCAGTTCGGGGTTAATTCAGAGTGAGATTTTGGATAAATGTATGATGGAATCTTGAATGAAAGCATTTTAACTCGAATGGGGTTCGGCATGGAGACGGAATGAGGTTCTAGTTAAAATTATTGATAAATCCAGAATGAATTCTGGATGAATTACGCTTAGGATTCTGGATGAATCGACAATGGGATAGTGCATAAATCCAGAATAGGATTCTGGGTGAGATTTCATCGAACCGAAATCCGAAGTACTATGTTAGATGAAATTAGAATGGGATTTTTTATATATCCAGGTTTTTGATGAATCTAGAATAAGATTCGGAATGAATCCTGAATGGTATTCTGATTGAATCCAGAATAGGATTCTGGGTGAATTTAGAATGGAATTCTGGACGAATTATCCCGGTATTATTTAGAAGACTATTTTAGTGCTGGCGTTAACTCATTTATTTATTAAGACAAACGCTTGTCAGATGAAATTTACAACAAATAAACAAAAAACAAGAATCCAAAATAAGTGTGTCCTGAGCCCTAATGCATTTAAAACGGATTTCTAGATGGACCAGAATGGGAATCTGCATAAATGTTGAAGGGATGAGTTCAGAATGGGATTCTGGATGAATTTAGAATAAGATTCTGGATTATTCCAGAATAGAATCCAATGTCTCCACTGAATGAAATCTGGATGAAACCAGAATGGGATTCTGTATGAGCACAGAATGGAACTCTGTGTTAGTTCAGAGTATGATTCCGGATTAACCCAGATTTGGTTTCTAGATCAAGGCAGGATGAAATTCTGTATGCATGTACTAGTGCACGGAGTGAGTTCATCTGCTGTAAAAAAATTGACAAAAGAGCGGAACATGACTAATTATTTGTGAACATCTCTTGTTCATGTTTGCCTCATTCTATTGACAAGATTTTTATCGATGCATGAACCCATACACTTGTCTATGATGAATGGGATTCTTGAGGTATACTGAATGTGATCTGGCTCACTAGTGGGATTCTGGATGAATCTCGAGAGGGATTAATTCAGAACTGTAGACGAATTCAGAATGCCAGATTTTGTTGTTGTATCCAGAATGGGTCCTGGGTGATACATGAAAGATTCTAGATGAACACAGGAAGGATTTCCAGACAATCCTCGAATGGAATTCTGGAGAAATCCAGAATGTGATACTGATCGAATTCATAATGAGATTCTGGAAGATTTCAGAATGAGACTCTGGATAACTCCAGAACAGAATACTATATGAGCGTATAATGGAATTCTTTGTTTATGCAGAGTGTGATTCTGAAAAAATAGGGTTCTGGATGACTCCAGAATGGAATCCTGGATAAATCCTGAATGGAATCATAGATAAATCCAAAATATGATTCTGGATGAATTCAGAATGAGATCTAAATGAACCCGAAGTAACAATCCTTATGAATTCAATATAGGATTTTGGATAAATTCAGAAAATTCTGAGGGGGGGTGCTCGTAAGTGAATCTGCAAGGAAATCGAATGTATTTCTGAATAAAATTTCAAAGGCAATTCTAGAGGAGTCTAGAATGGAATTATGTAAGAATCCAGAATGAGATGCTGAATAAATATTGAACCCTGTATTTCTCCAGAACAGGTTTGGGGCTGAGTCCTGAGTTTTTTTTTATAAATCCAGAAGGGAATTCTAGATGATACTAGAATGGGATTCTGGAGGAATCCCGAATGGAGATCTGGGTGAATCTATAACGAGCTTCTGGAAGAATTCAGAATGAAACTTCAGAATAATACTTTGTTAATTCAGAGTGTGATTCTGAATGAACCCAGAATAGGATTCTGGTTGTATCCTGAATGGTATCCTAGATGAATCCAGAATGGGATTGTGGATGAATTCGGAATGAAATTCTGTATGAACATTAAATGGGATTCTTGATGAATCCAGAATGAGATCTAGATGAAGTGAGAATCCTCATGAATTCAACATAGGGTTCTGGATAAAACTAGAATATTCTGAAGGGAACTCGTATGAGAATCTGGATGGAAATTGAATGACTTTCTAAATAAAATTCCAAAGGTGATTCTAGATGAATCTAGAATGGGATAATGAAAGAATCCTGAATGAGATGCTAAAAAAATCCTGATTTTTCTATGAAGCCAGAACAGGTTTGGGCTGGGTCCTGAGCCTTTTATGAATCCAGAATGATGATGATACCGGAATGGGATTCTGAATGAATCCGCAATGAGATTCTAGATGACTCCAGAATAAATTTCTGTATGAGTACATAATAGAATTCTTTGCTAATTCCGGGAGTGATTCTGAATAAATTCAGAATGACGCTCTGCATGACTCTGGATAAGTCCAGAAAAGAATTCTGGATGAACCCATAATGGATTTTTGGACGATACTCAAATGGAATTCTGTTTGAAATTCTGACAGAATTCCAAAGGTTATTCTAGGTGGATATTGGGTGTGATAATGTGTGATAATCGAGCCATGATTCATTATTCTTGAACATCTGGAACTTTAATTCACCCGAGCAGTCGTCTATTATGAATGGTATTCTTGAGGCATATGATCTGGCTCTCTAGTTATGAAATGTCTACAAAAACGTTTTCTTCAGTCGTGGAGGAAGCAGGATTTACGTACACCTGTTAAGACAGTCAGAATAGAATAAAAATGGAAGAAAGCATGGCTCAATGCACAAAAACTTGTCGGTTCTAGTGTTGTACAAAATCTCACGGAGGGTCTTAAGAAAAAACCAAGGGAATTTAGATTTGAAGCGCAAAAACCTAGCAAAGAAGTTTTATTTGATTCACCGAAAATTTCAAGACAATTGGTTGAAAGACGGATTTTTTGTAAAATTGCTTTGTGTGATGCAATTGTAACGTGGACAACCTTTAGCATCTTTATTTCGTAGCGTTTCAAGCTTATTGCTTTCACAATTCGCTCATTGCTTGCTCTCAACTTAGTGTTATAAATGCACTTCCACAGTTATTAATTGGGAGCTTTCGATGCCAGGTACCATTTTTGCATTAGTATGATTGTGTGGCAAGTACAATCATACGCTATGCCCAGGGAGTCGAGAAATTTTCCTTAACGAAAAATTCCTAGACCAGACCGGGAATCAAACCCAGCCACCTCCAGCATGGTGTTGCTTTGTAGCCGCGCCTTTACCGACTGAGCTAAGGGAGGACTTCACTTCAACGATATTATCTCGAAGTTCTCTGACCTTCTGGTAAAGCATTCAAACTTTGTTCTCAGCTTCTAAAACCCTAAATTGGAAATTTTTCAGAATCGAGGATTTTTATTTTTGGAGGATTCTTTGAGCTTTGGAAGAATTCACGAAACATTCTTTGATATATTGATAAACTTCTTGACATTTTTGTAATACTTCTCTAATAAACTTCAGGGAAGTTTTCGTACCGATCAAATCTCTCAAACGAGGTGAGATGGAAACCAAGGAATTGTAATTTGTGTTTGTGCCCTAGCTCATATTTTAATATGGTGCCATGGTGTCACCATATCATTATGGTCATACGAAATATTTTTGTACAGACTGCTTCATCTCTCTCGGCAGCGCTTTAATTTTTATTTTGGTATGAATAAATTATTCCTGCTCAGCTCAGCAGCAACACCAACATGCTTGAGTATGATAAAAAGAGCAGCAGCGATTGGCTGGTCTTCACGAAATCCATTTTGTGCATTATACAATATGTTGTAATGATAGCATTTCACCAAATAAAAAGAAATATGAATGTTTCATACAATATAAGAAACATTTGTTCTATGTACAAAATCCATGTTTACGAAACGACTGAAAGCTTATTTACGAAAATAAATTTTCAGTGCAAGGAGTCGAGAATTTTTCCTTAACGAAAAACTCCCAGACCAGACCGGGAATCGAACCGAGTCACCTCCAGCATGGTATTGCTTTGTAGGACAAACTTTAGCAGCATCTTTATTTTTTATTGAGGATTGATGAAACTTGTGAATGAAGCATTTGCATTTAAAATATGGAAAAAGTACTATGTACTATGCATTTCTACTACGGTTATCGGGGCCAATATTATCGAAAGTAAATTACTATGAGGATTTAAATTGTGTACCATTATGCTTCGTAATTTACATAACTTACCCAAGTAAACAAAATAGGGATGCGCCACTTTAATGATAAAGTTAAGAAATTGTATCATTAATTAATTCAGATATATTGACGAAAATTCCTATGTTCAAATCTACATTTGCTTCTGGCGGTTAAAATGTATTTAAGTAATAACGAAGCTTATTTCAACGTCTATTCAATCTACCTATATACAATCACATTAAAACTAGTATTGCAGCGTAATAAAATTTATAAGATTATAAGCGTAGTAAAATTTATAATAAACTAATCTTACACCATTTTCCCCTAAGCCCATACAGAATACCATTACCCCGAACGACCTATTATTCAGATTCAAGTACACTGAATAAATGACCTGTCAATCGGAGCTGTTGATACTCTTTTCGACACAGTAAAATTCCTTTTCCAATCACTATTTATAAAAGCTGATTTTAAATATATCGTTAAGAAACAGTTCTAGAAGAAGCTATTCTCAGTAATTTAAGCAGAGTTCATCCTTTTATGAGTATTTTCTCAGCGTCGTGCACACATCTGACGTTTTTGTTTGTTTACAAGTATTTGCTTCTCGCTCCTCTATCTATTACAATCGACAGAATAATCTACAACTGCTAGACACTGTTTTCATAAGGCGCAAAACTTCTCAAGTGAATGTTACTATTGCCGACAAATCCTGTTTTATTCGGCTTTAAAAATGAGTGTGAAAACAGCAGGCTATTGTAGGCAATACGAAATCAGCTGCCTATTGTGCATTTATTTGATTGAAAAAGTGGAAGTTGGAGAATGGATCACTTGTTGAAACTCAATCAAATTGAAGCTGAATATCAAAGTAAATAAATAAATATATTCAAGGAAGTGTTTTGTTGGAACAATATACTGAATTGGAGGTTTGAAAATTGGGTTCTGAGAATAGTCAACACTGCCGAAGAGCAATGCAAAAAAGTGAAAACGTGAAGCACAACAATCTCACCACTTCCGAAAATTCAGCTTCTATAGCGAGTTATCGGCGAATGAATCCAACTGAATCGAAATGTGTACTACCGTATCGCTCCTTATGTTTATCAATATCGAGAATGAACAATAGTTTTCGGGGTAAGGCTAAAGAAAAGGAACTAGAGACACTCACCTTTTTCGATGCAAGCAACTCCTTCGGTTCGGACAGGCGGGATCCTTCCTTCGCGGCAGCGCCACCGCTCGGCAAAAGTGCCCCACTGGCTGCTACGGAAGATGCCAACACCGACGAGACCGTTCCGCCCGCCGTCGTCGTCGAGGCTCCATCGGCCGAGACGGAACTCTTCTTCACGTACTTGTCGTACAGGAACTTCGAGAGGAAAACTAGCGCTATCACTACTACGATAAACGCGAATAGCAACATGACGAATGTGTCCATCGTTAGATCACCGGCTCCTTCAAAAACACAGATATAATCATCAATTTGATCAGCCAAATCTTCGGCCATGGTTGATGGTGGTTGTGGATTTGGTTTTTGTTGTGGTAGTAGTAGTAGTAGTAGAAGTGGTAATAATTTACTAGCAGGAGGACGGCGACTATTGCGACATCCGCCGCCACTCTCGCTTCAGAGGTGATGATGAATGGTGATTATTTTGAGTTGGGATGGTTTTGTATTTTAGTAACTTTATGACGCTTTGTGTATTTTGATAGGGAAGGTTTTCTATATTCTACGTAGAAGCAATTTTAGGAAGCGAACGGACTTCCTTCTCACTGGACGCGGAACTCAAGCTCGACTGGACTCAACCAGATGATGATCATGCTGGTGATGGGCGCATACTTGCTATATGTACTGATCTAACATGGGGATTTTCATTAGCCAAACTGGCAAAAATAGACTAGCTGTTTATTTTCGAAAACTAAACAAACACACGGGAGCATACATAATTCGCTTTTATCTCAACTTAACACAGCATCTTTGGTACCATACAAACACAAACACACATACAAATCTCATCCTACAAACGATGCTCGGTCGGTCATTCAGTGGTTGGCTTTTCTACTCATTCACAGCCGACCGACGTTCGAGAGGATGTTTACTAGAAAACACCGAGCGCCCGCGTGCAGCTGTGCTAATTGATACTGAACTGGTGTTTCTAATGGAGTCGATCGATGACACATCAATGTAGTCGATTCAATTTACACTGGTCAACATAGAAAATAGCGGGAACGATGCGAAATGCAGCCACAGACTCTAATGAACACCATGCGGCTCCATGATCACACTAAAGCGTGTCCATATTCATTTTTTTTTTCTAACTTTGTCAAATCATTTATCCGAGTTAACGCACAAATTTCTACCAGTGTATAGTTTTACTGTCATTGGAGACGGTGCAAATGTTGTCTATCTACTTTGAACTCTAGACAAAATAGTCAAAAGGTCGAAAGTAACACTTTGTAAACAATGACTTCTAGCGTATTTTTCTGGGATCTGTAAGCTCCCACAAACAAAATAGCACCACAAACAGATACAGGGAGTTATTACCTTCCCGTCGGTAGTGGATACAGTTGTTAGCAACCTGGCATTGCCAGGAAATTTACGTTTTAAGTCATTGTTTACAATTGTTACTTTCGACCTTTTGACGATTTTGCTATTGTTGATCGAAAAATAGCTAGAGAATCCAAAACGCTCTCAGAAAACGGACGTGAATTAGGAACGCGTGTGTTAGAAAACAGTCTTAAATGTAATCAAATCGACAAATATTTTTCATTAGGGCCTAACTGACCAACGTAAACAATGTATTCTTCCGTAAATGTCTCGTAATACAAAATCTACCCATGTAAGCCTCCAATTCAATCGCCTAGAAGGACTCTTGTTCTTCGAAATGGCTGGCAAGTTTCCATAGTCGATAAATTCAAGAAGGAAGCCATTGTTTACGTTTGTCAGTTAGGCCCTAATGCAAAATCTTTGTCGAAATGTCTCCGGACTAAAACAGTCCAAATAATGCCGACTAAGCAGCCGAAAAGGGGAACTCACATAAAACAAGTCGAGAAAGATCTGCTGAAAGCGTACCCAAGAAAGCCTAATATTTCGGTCAGAGATGTTGCTAAGAAAGTAGCATCGGCTAAGTTAATTGTACACGATTAAAGTGAGATGTGGTCTAAATTCATACAAAGCCAAAAAAAAAAAACTTCATCGGGATGATAAAGAACTGAAAATGGTGAAAAGTTGAGCCCTAAATCTATATGATTCGGAGTTAACCCAACACTGGCTGTACTGTGCAGGAGGATGAACTAAAGGTTGTTTCGATCAAAATTTGGTCGACTTAAACTTGACGCATTTCCTGTCATCGTGCATTACAAAATTTTGCACACCCCTCATTTTGAAGATGCGTGTAGCATCATGCCTCTATTTTGATTTTGAGATTAGCACTTCAGTTATCAATATTTCGTCGAAGGAAGAGAAGCAACGCATCAAAATTTCGCACGTGCATGGCGAAAATCCAAACTACTCTCACGCCAAGTTAACTGTTACCAACGTTGTCGACAGCCAGGATCGGGGGAAATCGAAAGCCGGAGGCCACAGCGACGACAAAAAGAGTTGCCCGCTGTTTCGAGCGGAACCCCAACCTCTCCGTCCGAGATGTCGCAAAGAAGCTGGGAGTGGCGCCTTCAACCGTGGAAATGAGCTGGACTGTCGACTTACAAGAAAGTGGTGACTCCAAATCGCGACGATAAACAAAACACGTCGGCCAAAGCACGATCGCGAAAGTTCTACACGACGATGCTGACGAAGTTTGATTGCGTGGTTCAGGACGATGAAACTTACGTCAAGGCAGACCTTAAACAGCTTCCTGGACCGGAATTTTATACGACAACCGGACGGGGAAAGGTGGCAGATATTTTCAAGCACATTAAACTGTCAAAGTTCGCGAAGAAATATCTGGTATGGCAGGCCATCTGTACCTGTGGCTTGAAGAGCAACGTTTACATTGCGACAGGAACCGTCAACCAGGAAATTTATCTCAGCGAGTGCATACAATAGCGTATACTGCCTTTCCTGAAGCGACACAATTGTTTCGTTCTATTTTGGCCGGATTTGTCATCTTGCCATTACGGAAAAAAGGCCATGGAGTGGTATGCTGCCAACAACGTTCAAGTGGTGCCCAAGGACAAGAACCCTCCCAACACGCCAGAGCTCCGCCTAATCGAACAATATTGGGCCATCGTCAAGCGGAACCTTAAGAAGACTCAAAAAGCTGTTGTGAGCGAGAAACAGTTCAAGGCAAACTGGCGTTCTGCGGCGAATAAAGTGGACAAGGAGACTGAACAAAATCTGATGGCAGGTGTTTAACGGAAGACCCGGCCATTCGCATTCGGTAAAAAGGAAGCTTAGCTGAATATTTCTCCTGTATTCTGTATTAGCTGAACTTGAAAAAGAAAATGAATTTGAATTATTCATAGAAACTTTGATCGACTCACACACATTACTGTTTCACCAAATTTTGATCGGAACACCCTCTATATAAAAATGAATTTCTGTCTGTCTGTCTGTCTGTCTGAACCTTGTAGACTCGGACACTATTGAACCAATCGGCGTGTCATTTTGTATGGATTTTTGGGGCCGGGGAAAGGTTCTTAAGATAGTTAGAGACCCCTCCCTTCTCTGAAAGGGGGGGCTCCCATACAAATGAAACACATATTTCTGCATAACTCGAGAACTAATCTAGCAAAGGAAACCAAATTTGGCATGTGGGGGTTTTCAAAGACAAAAAATGTTTCAATGGTAGTTTGAGACCCCTTCCCATTCTGAAAGGGGGGGCTCCCATACAAATGAAACACAAATTTCTGCCTAACTCGAAAATTAATCAAGCAAATGGAACCAAATTTGGCAAGTGAAGGTTTTTGAAAGCTAGAAATGTTTTTAAGGTGACTCGGGACCCCTCCCTTTTCTGAAGGGGGGGGGGCTCCGATACAAATGAAACACAAATTTCTGCATTACTCGAAAATTAATCAAGCAAATGGAACCTAATTTGGCAGGTGGAGGTTTTGAAGGAAAAAAATGTTTCTTTGTTTGATTGAAACCCACCGCCCTCTGGAAGGGGAGCTCCCATACAAATGAATCACAATTTTTTGCATAACTCAAGAACAAATCAAGCAATTGGAACCAAATTTGGCATGTTGAGGTTTTTGGAGGCAAGAAATAATTCTATGGTGGTTCAAGATCCCTCCCTCTCTTTAAGAGGGGGGGGGGGTCTCTCATACAAATGAAACCGAAATTTCTGCAGAACTCGAGAACTATTCTAGCAAATCAAACCACATTTGGCAAGAGGCAGGATTTCTTTATATATAAAAATGAATTTCTGTCTATCTGTCTGTCTATCTGTCTAACCCTTATAGACTCGGTAGCTACAGAACCGATCGGCGTGAAAATTTGTATGCAGGGATTTTTGGGGCTGGGGAAGGTTCTTATGATTGTTTGAGTCTCCTCCCTTCTCTGGAAGGGGGGCTCTCATACGAATGAAACACAAATTTCTGCATTACTCGAGAACTAATCAAGCAAATGGAACCAAATTTGACATTTGGGGGGTTTGAAAGCAATGATTGTATGGTGATTTGAGACCCCTCCCCCCTCTGGCAGGGGGGGCTATCATACAAATGAAACACAAATTTCAACCAAAAATGAGAATTATCCAGGTAACTAAAACACAAAATGTGTATTTCTCGGGTAAGAAGCATGTTCTGATAGATGGTTGAACCCTTAGTCAAGAAAAGAAACTCATTCCGAAAACCAACCATAAAAGTGCCAGTTCTATTAAATTTGCATTCATTTAGGTGCAAGCGTAGCAGCGCACGCACCGGGTTCAGCTAGTAATATATAAATGCGGATAAAAAGTTCCACTCACTATTGTCTGCTTTACCAAAATGAAAACTACAAAAAGAACCTCCCACTAACAATTTCCTTTCCTGAGATACTCGAAAAGGTGCTGAAGTATATACGGCATTTAGTAGCAACGAGTATCGAACTAACATTCCTTCCCTTCCCTAATTGATTTGTTAATGAGGACGCCAGGAGTTGGAAATTGAGAATGACTCACTATTCTGAAGTGGCATTATTCTGTTTGTGTGCAACTTTAGCTGACTTCGATCAATGAAGGAATAGCAAACCACGGGTGGTCAATATAGTCATGCTCATGCTCAACAGCATCCTTACTATGGAGTAAATCTCAATAGTCGAAAAAATAAAAGTGAATTGACTATCTTCTGTGCAGTATCATTTTGAAGTGTGATGTTCACTGCATCGTTTGACAGCTTATCGACTTACGCAAGTTGTGTTTCCTTTCGTTACGGCAGGTTAAAATAAAAGGGATCGAATTTCAGATTTTATTGGTTTAATTTGACGCTCGCAAACCGGGAAGTTTTTTTTTATTGCAATCAAAGTGCAAATAAGGAATGTTAAATCAAATCAGCTATGGAGTTGTTCAATGTAGGTTAGTTTAATTGAGCTTTCCACCAGAATCACTACTTCAGTTATTGGTGTGTGAATTTGATATCATGTTGATAACATAATTTGATATTATCTCAAGGAATTTGTTCACATCACAATATTTGTTATCAAAATGAACTCAATGAGTTAATGTTGTGACATCCAACGAACAATAATTTGTTATCTCTTTTGTTATTTTGGCTGTTTATTCAGCATGACATATTTAGTGATCAAACAGTGATAATCAGATATTAGAACTTGTTATCACTTTGGTACAAACCTTTCCTCGGGAACATTCTAATAAGCACAAAAATGTTGTAAATAAGAATTTCTTAAGCTCATATAGAATTAACTAGGTTATGTTTTAGTGAGTTTTTGGTAAATAAGTACACATCACATGAAAGTTTCGATATTTCTTGATAATATGATGATTTCCGACCTTCCGAACGAATCCGAACCGTGAGTTAAATTGCTTTGAAAATAATCGGGAAATTTCAATTTCCTGCTACTGGAAACGTTGTGGCCTTGGTTTCAAGAGTGTACCTCTATCATCTAATGGACGAATGTTTTGGAAAGTCTAGTACATAAAAATTCCAATATTTGGATGAAAAACTTAAGACCATTTTGTGTTGTCCTGTGGACAAATAAAATCTATTGAAACAAAAACTTTGGCATTTTAAAAATGATTTCCAAAAAAAAAAATGGAAGAACGCAGCTATAACAAACTATTTTTGCTGGTCATTCAAAAACGTTGGTTGAACGTTACAATCAGATTGCCATATTGATCTAAATCGACATTTGTAAGCGTTGGCCACCCGTCCTCAAGTTTTGAAAATTTGAGCGAATGCGGTATGCGATGAACACGAACACGAAATTTGGGGAAGAAAAGTTCTGTTGAGGCATTAACGTTCGCTGCTAAGATGAGCCACCGTACTTCTGGAAACGCTGCTGTATCGAGTCTGATCAAAGAAGTTGCAAAAAGCTTGTCAAAAGAAAAGGAAATCCGCAAACAAGTTAAAAATTTAAACGATCATTTTTCGAATAAAAGACTCTCTTCTTCACAAGCTATGGCAATTTTTGCAGAAGCTAATTTATCTCGAAAGCAATGGGAATTCATTCAGGATAATTAGGACCTATGGCTTGCATCAGAGCGTAGTCAGGTTCCTACCGTCATGTTAACAAAGTTCCCGACTCATGTGATGGTTCTGTAATGCCCCCATATTTCTTTGATCAAGGTCTAAAGGTAACAGCCGATGAATACTTGAAGGGTCTTCGGGATGTTTTTGTTCCGTGGATGAAGAAGGCTGCTGCTGGCCGTCTTTTCATCTCTTAACAAGACGGAGCACCTGCTCACAATGCTAAAAGAACACAGAAATGGCGCAAAATGTTCCGGAGTATTGAGAGAAAAAAATTTGGTCACCTAGCTGTCCTGATAGCAATTCTTTGGATTATTTTGTGTGAGGCGTCCTCGCATAAAAAGTTTCCGGAAAGGTCTAACTACAGCCGTCGAAAGGGAGGGTGATTTTTTGGATGAAATAATTTACAATTCCCCTTATGTAACGAAAGTAAATATACCACATCAAAATTCATCACAAATATGATAAGTTGGTGTATTTTTTTCTAAAACATATCCTTTTCTGCACATAAATTTCACGCACCCTGTATAAGAATTGTTTTTTGTTTTTGTTGATTATCATCTCCCGTCGTAGTCATTTAAACACCTCTTGGGTATTGTTATGTAATTTGTTCGGGAGTGAATTTTGAACTCGTGACTTTTAAATAAAGTCAACGTTCTTGCCTATTTCTACGTCGGCTAGTGTAAGTTTCCTTCCGTTTACGTCTAGAGATGTAACGTAAGAAAACACGCACCAAATCAACACCACAGTGATGAAGGGAGAGAGAGAGGAGGTAAATAGGGAGTATGTGGCTGTTTATTTAGGGATTACGCATTCACACGTTCTTACTTTGAATTCCGAACGCATCGTAAGGAAATGGAAGGGCTATATTTAGCAGTTTAATTAGTGTCAAGGAAAAACGCACTTTGGTTGTTGGTGAACGCAACAGGTGTTAACATAGTGCAACGTACGTCATCTAGAGTCAAACTGAGCCAGTCTAGCTCGACCTAATTACGTAACAATTGCATCGAGAGCAGGGTGCGAAAGCGCTGATAGAATAGACAACTTAGCCACACAGGTTTTAAGGCAACTTGAACTCCAAAATTAGACATTATTTAGAGATTTTTTTTTCGTTAAGAGTCACGAGATAAGCTGCCTTAATTGATGAGTTAAGTGAAAATACAGCAATTCGTTGGACCAATTTCCTAAATTTCCGATTGGCCTGTTTTACTTAGTGGTCCGCTTTACGCTATTTCCCATATTTATTATATTGATTAATGTACTTTTGTAATTTTAGTTAACAAGTAAACATTGTTTTCAAAATTTACATACTTGAAAAATGGGTAATATTCCAGATTCGAAAACATCATTTTCTGACTTAAATACATCGCCGACATCCAGACAATATCTACATTGTAGGAAAAGCATTTCAAAATTGAAGTTAGTTACAATGACTGGAGGGCAACTAAGAAATCGTGTAGTTCTAAGATTGCCTGTACAAAGTATGAATTAGATACACAAGATTTAAAAAAAAATGGTGTGAAATTTCATAGCGAAGCTGTAGGTTGATGAAGCGCTTCACCAATAATCATGCAGCAGGGATGTTGATTTTCTATACGATTCACGCCTCTCGTTTTCCATCAGCTGATAAAGATTGTATTTGTAGAAAATAGCGTACTCAAATTTGTCTTTATCTTTTTAACAGTATGAGAAAAAAATTGAGCAACGCTGGTTGAATGTGTAAAGCCTGTCCACGTTAAATTCTTTTCTTTCAATGTAGATTTCGAATTATTTCACAGATCGCTGAAACGTTTCACTTACATGACAGCTGAAACTGTCCACGTTATTTCGTGGTACAACATGTTTATATTCTTGTTACGTTCAATAAAATGGCGTTGAATCAAGTGAAAGTGCGCAAACGCATTTTGTACAAATGGCAGCCAAATCCGAATTCATGTTTGCAAATCATTTGACCAGTGCTTGACTATGGATCTGAAGGTTGGAAGTGGCACAAATCGAAAAGTATGCTCCCGAAAAAGGGACAAGAAGGTCCACTATTGAGAATTATTGCCATTATTGCGAAAAATCCCAGTCTTTCTGTGCGAAATGTGGCTCGCAAAGTTGGGAAGTCAAAATCATAAGTACAAAAAGTGAAGCAGAGGCATGGACTGAAGACGTACAAAGTGAAAAAGGTGCCCAACCGTGATGACATGCAAAATTTCACTGCCAGAAGTCGACCTAAGGAGCTTTACACCAATTTTTTACAAACATTTTCTTGTATCATAATGGACGACGAAACATACATACTCGAAGACTTTAAACAGCTTCCGAGTCTGGCTTCCGAGTACCGCAATGCAAAGGAACGTCGTTGTCGAGCATTTCCGGACAAAGAAGGTGTCCAAATTCCCGAAAGAGTAGTTGATTTGGCAGGCCATTTGTAATTGTTGTCGAAAATGTAAAAGTTTCGTCTCTACCGGCACTATCAATAAGGATGTATGTATACGAGAAAGAATGTCTGCAAAAGCGGTTGCTATCGTTTATCAGAAGCCACGACTCTCCAGCTCTAATTTGGCCTCTCGTCACTATGCCGTCCGGGAATGGTATAAGGTACAAGAGGTCAAATACGTGTCAAAACAGCCAATCCACCAAACTGTCCAGAACTTCGCCCAATAGAGAAGTACTGGGCTCTAACTGAGCGGAGACTCTTCGAAACTAAGAAGAAAGCAAATGGTATCGATGATTTCAAGACAATATGGAGAATCGTCACGGCAGGCGTATCTGAGGATACCGTAGGGAACCTGATGGCGGGTGTACCACAAAAAGTTGGAGATTTTAAGAAAGAAGTTTAACGTCTTAATCATCTGTTTATAATGTAGATATAACTCTATTTTGTGATATAAACTATTGGTTTGTGTATTTTTTTTTTTTTTTTTGTTGGTGTTTTTTGGGGGTGAAAATAGGGGGGGGGTTTGTTGTTGTGTTTTTATTGGGGGGGGTGTGGGGGGGGGAAAACGGGAAAAAAAGGGGGCGAGGGGGGGGGTGGTCGGGGGGGGGGGTCAAACGGAAGGAAGGAAGTGGTGGCAGAAGTAGCCTGGTTGATTCCAAGATGGCTAACACGATCGTAGCAGAATTCAAGCGCCGGTCAAACATGTTGATCCAGGATGTTGCTATAAAATCGAAGCTGTCGATCTGTTTTGTCCAGAAAACCATGAACCGGTCTGCACTACATGTCTATAAATTGCAGAAGAGCTCGCTGACATCTATGCCTGGAAGCTCTGCAGTAAGCGTCAACAATTTTTGAGACTCTCACTAAAATTTTTTTACCCTCTCGCCGCTTAACCTAGTTCTCTAAAATTTTGCTCCAGGTGTCAGTTATTGTTTACAAACAGATCGGTGTATTTGAATTTGATGGGATTAAAAAAGATTTTGTTCAAAATGTTCGACAAAAACGAAATCCTCATATTACGTCCCGCGCCGAAGTGAGGTTGGGGGATTTTGCGTTTCGAGTCAAGGGGTCAACTTGAGGTCCTACAGTAGCAAGAAGAAATGGGAGGGGGAGGAAAAGAAAAAAGAAGGAGGTGGAGGGAGGAGAAGAAAGAAAATTGTCGTGGTGAAGAAGGGGTGCGTCGTCCTTCTCTTCTCTCTCCTATGCCGGCTCGAGCAGAACACAAAAGCATATGAATACCTTATTTTGATCTTGATAACTGGCCTTGGTATTAAAGAGCTCAGATTAAGAGGTAAAATACCTAAGCAAAATACCTAAGAATTGCAAGCAAAATGTCTCTAGAATAACTAAACTTGATATTCCGGATACCTGGGTAAGTATCTGGTCACCTGAGAGGTATTATTTTGGTATTGTCTTACCTCAATTCGGTATTCGCATGACATTGTGGGAACAATTTGATGGTATTATCTTCAGGTATTTTACCTCTTAATCTGAGCTCATAAATACCAAGGCCAGTTATCAAGTTATTCGCTTCTGCTCGGGGAGCATTACCATACCTGAAGACAACCTGAACACAACATCAAACTAAAGCAATAAGTAAAGAACGGTATATAACCCTAACCAATTTTACTTTCAGCCATCTTTTTTAACAAAAGATGCACAATAATATGACCACACAAAAAAATAATAAATATAACATTACATTAAATAACATAAAACGGGAAAAGGAAGGGACCATCAGGGTACCCAAGTGAAACGATTTGGATAGGGAGCATGGGACTGCCTCCTCTCTATTGTTAACATTTCTCGGAACGAGGGCGGGGGTCTTTTGGGTTTATTCTGTCATTCGAGGGCTGGATTCTAGTGCTGTCAGTGTGAACTTGCTTTTGGAAGGAGATTCTCTTCCCTATATTCGCGTGTTTCGCGTAAGTGTCTCTGCTGCTGACGGCCCACCCCTTTTTGGCCCTTCATTCAGAAGCTTGATGATCACAAACAACAAAAGATTCCTGAACAAATCGTTTTTCAGATTATGCTACAATAGATGGTAGTATTACATCATCATCATCATCATCATCATTATCAACATGCCCCAATCTGACTTAAATTCTCTGGATTTCAGTGTATGGGCGAATTTTGAAGCACGTGTACAGGGTGCCTGCAAATTATCCGTACAGACTTTGTCGGCATGCCTCAACACAATCAAGCGGATTAAACTAAGCATAGACTGATAGGCACAATAAAGTGCCCACATCAATATTTTTTAAATTTCTCCCATTTATTTGGTTCAAATTAAAATAACACATAGTAGTCTTTTTTGATAACTTATTTTTCATATTCTTTTCAAGTTGCACTTGACAAAACTTCACAAAAAAAAACTATTCGTGTTAAAAAAACAGTTACAAAAAAAAGTGCGCACTTCATTTTGGCTCCCGGGAAGGGAAATTTAAGTAAAAGAAAAGCATTTTAATAATTTATGTGTCCTCTTTTGGCCTTTAGGACCAGCTGCAGGCGATTCGGTATGTTCTCCACCAGGTTCCTTAGGTGCTGTGGATCAAGCTCTTCCCAGGAGCGCTTCAGGGCTTAAAAAAAGTTGAATTTATTGATAACACCAGTTTTGTCAACCCTGGCATCTATAATCGCCCACAAATTCTCGATGGAGTTGGGGTCCGGGTTTTATGGAGGCCATTCCAACGGTTTGATCAGACAAGACTGGAAGAAATCGTCGGGTCGTTGTTCGGCTGAAATACGAACTTCTCTTCAAGACCTGTCTGGATCAGCGAAACCTCCAGATTTTCTCGCAGGATTCCACGAAAAACACCCCCAGACCATCACATTTCCTACTCCACCCTTCACCGTGGCTTGGATGTTGCGCTCCTAAAGCTCTTCATCCGATGTGCACTACACACAAACCCGCCGCTTTCGAATAAAAAGCTTTGATTCGTCCGTCCAGAGAACCGTTTTCCAGAACTCTACGGGCTTATCAGCATGCTCAATAGCAAAACTGAGCCGTTACTTGCCGTTCTTTACCTTGCTGATAAATGGGCGCTTCCGGGCAACTTTGTTAATCAGCGCCTGTGCTACAAGACGGCGACGAACAGTTCGACCAGAAACTGATAGCTGAAGGGTTTCCTCGATGTCACGGACAGTTACTTTTGGGCTTTTCTTGACTTCGTGCATGATCTTGGTGTCCGTTCGTGTATCCGTTTTGCGCTTCTTGCCTCAGCCTGGGCGATCCACCACTGATCCGAACGTTTTTTGTTTCAGTAGAATTTTCCCAACCGCTACCTTGCTAATACTGTACTTCCTAGCGACACACATAGGCACAATTCTGAAAAAAAAGACGGCCAAAAACATGTTCACCCTTTTATCTTCATTTTATCGACTAGGTGTCACCAGAAGAGTTGCTCAAAATTCAATTCCGCATCTTTAAAAAAAACACGCCTAACCTTTCATAAGGGCTTAGCTACACTTTCAAATTCTAACTTTTTCCAGCTACGAGATAACGGGTTATTGTCCTGGACAAAGTTGTAGAGCAAGTAATTTAAAGAAAAGTTGCTGAAGATACTAAGTTTCTAGAGCCTAACGTTAAAGAGATATAATTAGTTTTCTTTCAGCACTACCTTAAAACAGGTTTTTTGAGATAATTAGTACTTTGTTCAAATTTGACGATTTCAATATGTAGCAATTATTAAAATATGCATTTTTGCTGAACACACCAATGCTCTCTGGTGACGACATTTTGATATATGGTGCTTCAAGTGTCTGTATGACGTCATAATCAACCGCCTTAAAAGGGTGGTCGGGTCCTGGCGGGGTCTAAAACGGATTGTATTTGAAAGATAATTTTATGAAATAGTATTCCTGAAATTTTCAGCGTTGGGTACTGAAGGGTACCTAGTAAAACCTCAGCTTGAAATAGTACAGGTAATAAGCCAATTTATATGTCCAATGTGACGTAATGTTCAACAAACAAAAAAAAAATGCGGGTCCTGGCGGCGTCTTAAATCGATTGTATTTGTAAGATTATCTTAGAAACTAGTAATCCTGAAATTTTCAGCGTTGGGTACCAAAGAGTACTTGGTTAATTCTTAATACAAAATAGTTTAGTAGAAGAAAAAAAATATGCTGAAAAGTGTAATATTATCTATTTGACAAACGCGACACCCCGGTGCGATTCACCGTTTTGCACATCACGAACCACCAATTTTCGGATACACAAGGGAATTGCTTTCGAAATCACTACGTTGTCCATTTTTTGTTCAACTGAATCAAACGCGATCACGTGTACAGATGCACCAGGTCAAGCCGTTTGCTTTAAAACACGTCAAAATATCAAAACATAAACAATCGAGGGGTCTTTCGACGGAAACTTATCGAATACATAGCGATTTTTGAAGTGAGCACTATTTTTGTCACTGTTTTTTTTTCAATACTAATTGATTTTTTAGTTCTTTAAGACGAACTCTTTTTTTATTATTATTCCATAAGTGAAACTTGAAAAAAATATAAAAAATAAGAAATCAGAAAAGACTACAGTGTGTTAACTTTATTTGAACCAAATAAATGAGAGTAATTCAAAAAATTATGAGGTGGGCACTTTATTTTGCCTATCAGTGTACCTACATGGTTTAACATCTTGACCCATTGTCTTTATACGCAGTAAGTTTGGTACAGTTGTGAGTTCTAATTCATTCAAAATGAAGCCGAATGAGTTGCACGCAAGTGTAATTGAACTTTTTCGAAAAGAAAAAACTGTTTCAGTGATTGCAAAGACCCTGAATATGGCACAGTGAGTGACGCAATAAATCTACAGTGATCTACGCAATAAAACGATACCAACAGCTTGGAACGCTAGATGACCGCGTAGGGAGCGGAAAAAAGCGCACCGTTCGGACTCCACAAATGCGCAAGATTATCCGGCAACGAATCAAGCGAAATTCTTCGATTTCCATCCGAAAGTTGGCGAAATCACTGAAAATTTCAAAATCTTCCGTTGGAGCCATAGTTCACGACGATTTGAAGCTTCAGTCATATAAACTATGAAAGAATCTCTACTTGAATGACACCATGAAAGCAAACCGGTTGATAATAGCTAAGGTTCTCCTGAACCGCCTATCCGAGCGCCGCTACCGGTCAGTGCTGTTCACCGATAATCACCAAAATGATCGGCAGTTGCTTCCTGCTGCTTTCAAAAATCGTGGAAGTATTTAAAGGAGTCATCATCCCGCATCTGTCATGGTTTGGGCTGGAATAACTAATTCCGACAAAAACCACATTGATCTTCATCGACAAGGGGGTGAAAGTGAATCAAGCGGCATATCAGAAGCTACTTACTGACACAGTAGCTTCTTGGGCATCGCAGCATTTCGGCAAAAATGAATGGATTTTACAACAAGACTAGGCGCCGGCTCATGGAGCAAAAGAGACTATTAGTCTTTGCAAACGCATCTTCCCAAGCTTTTTAACGAAAGATGAATGGCCTTCTAACTCACCGGATTTGAATCCGATGGACTATTCTGTATGGTCCATCTTGGAGTCAAGAGCCTGAAGTACACCTCATAAATCATTAGAACATCTAAAATCGTCTCTTCTAAAGGTTTGGGAACAAATATCTGTCGAAGAACTCGCGGCCATCGTGGATAACTTCCCGAAACGTTTGAAGGCGTGCATCGCAGCACGAGGCGGCCATTTTGAAATGAACAAATAAAACTTGTTATTTGCCAACATATTGCTATAACAAACAATACATATTGATTTTTTGATCCAACAATAAAAGATAGTTTTAACACCATTTGTTGTACGGATAATATTCAGACACCCTGTAAGTGAACATTCTCACTCGAACTTAGACTCTCTTCGGACCTCTATAACAAAGCATTAGAGAGAAATGTCATCTGACTCATTATTTTCTGTCGCATACTGTGAGCAATTGCGTACCAATCCGCATTGCATCGTGAACAACGACGAAAGTTCAAGTTTGACGTTCAAGGGGATGTTCGGGAGGAGAAAATGTCAAAATTTGTCAATAAATTCCTAATCTGGGAGTTGCGGCGACATGAGGGCTCCCTTCATCACTTCTGGAACTATCAATAGTGAAATTTATACGCAGGAGTGTCTTCAAAAGCGACATTTACCATTCCTAAAGAATCACATGGTTTTACTCTATTTTAACCGAATCATGCCTCATACCACTATGCTAGGGGCGTGTTATAGAGGTACACGGCCAATTTACTTTGTGTGCCAAAAGAAACACGAATTCTATAAATTCACCGGAACTTCACCCGATAGAAACATTTTAGGCTACCACTTTGCACTTTGTTAGAATCCCAAAATAATCAAAAATGGGCTATAATTGAAGACAGTCTGGTTGGAAGTGACCGAATACATGGGAAAAAGTGTTGTACAAAACTTAATAGAGGGCGTTAAAAGAAAGGTGCGAACATTTGGAATGGAAAAAGCAAGCATCGAATGACAGTTTATTAGATTATCTTCATTTTCTACAAGTTCCAAACTAAATCCGATAACAGGTCGAATGTTGGTGAACATTTTTGTGTGTACCATTTTCCGCGAATACACCCTTTGAGATGTTGCCGCTTTCGTGATACAGAAATACTCATTTCAATGAAAGCAGAAGATATATTCCATGTGAAAAGCATGGTTTGAAATGAATTTGAAAATCGACAGCTTTTGAATCAACGATGAGCATCCTTTCTTTTATGACATTCAAAACAAAAGGTTACAGCTCTATATAGGCATGTATGCCGAATTACTCATACCGTATTATAACAGCCAAATTTAGACTCTGAAAGGTTCAGATCACATTGCATGTTCAAAATTTACAAGCGTGTTCAGCCGATCGCAAACGCAAATTTACTCATCCAGCCATAATTTTCAACTTTAATAGCCTCATTTGCAATCACACACTTCGGTAGTCACAACCATCTCCACCGAAATGCCAGACTGTGGAACCAAATCGAGACGAAACCTATCAGCATGATATCATCGTTGATCGAACTTGAACGCCGGCCGGGCTTGCGTTTTAGAGCTAAACAAACGCAGATTGTAGTTCTGGCGTGCTAAGGTGTGCCGAAGTTGTTCTACGTTTGATCTACGATTGAAATTATCACGTGAATGGCCTTTTATATTTCGGTTGACTGATTGCAAGCGATTAAGCTCTGCTTATTAATGTTTGCTTTTAAATGCATATTTGCATTGCCTCTTATCAAGGTGAAATCTTCTAGCATTACCATACATTTTCGTCTGTGGCATTCTACTGTGTGTCACCCAGGGGAGGCGTCGTCACCATGCAATCAAAGTAGCCCATTCGAACGAAGAGACGACGGACGACGACGACGACGACGACGACTGGTTTGATGTCACTGCACTATGGTCCAGGAAAGAGAAATTAGGGGGAAATTATTTATTGATTGAAAGAAAAAAATAATAAGAGATTCGGTTATGATGTTCTTATAAGATTAAGTCACGTTGTTTACAAAACTGTTTCAAACGCCAAATCGACATGAAGTTTTCTTAAGGGCCAATGTCGCAAACGTAAACAATGGCTTCTTCTCGAGAATGCTAAATTAATCATAGTGAATTACCACGATGATTGTACAGAAGGGGAGTGTCCCTTTATAGTGGTAGTTTACTTGAGCGAGTTTGCATTTTCAAGAAATTTGCGGAAGAAGCCATTGTTTACGTTTGCGACATTGGCCGTTATGAAAACTCCATGTCGCAATATCACAAAAACGCGGTACGTTCTATAACTTTTTCAATCTCAGAGATAGAAAAAGAAAATATTTAGCAAAATTGTAGAACTTAAGGAGTTTGAAAACTTTCTTCAACACCATTTTCGAATTATTGTTTTATCTTAAAAGGTGTCCTCTCTATGAAATCAAAGCCAAACATCAGGTTTTGGTCTACGATGTATGTTTGCCGCATTTGTAGACAATATTATTGAACACATTTGTTCATATAATACTGTATCCGTACAGGTCTTTTGTGAAAAATTAACATCAGGTTTGTTATGTTTTAGGTACAACTTTCAGGAGTTACAATTTAAAAATGCGCAAGTCAAATCCAAGTTTATACCAACCTCAATAAAATACATATTAAATTGTTTGGCTTGGAAAATTTTGGCGAGGTTAATTTTTTATTTTAGTTAGTAATTGCTCTTTAAACTCGTTTTTATTTTAATTCCTCAAATCGGCGTGGCTCTAATTCTATTCGATACTTTGATATCCTGATCTGAAATTCAATTACTGTTCATTACAATGACGGAAAGCAGTACTCGCGGTTTATGAATATTTTCAAGAAATATTTTAATTTAGAATTATATGTTTCTAATAAGCCTACAGCAGACAGTAGACATTCTACGCATCGAACATTATATGTGTGAGTTGCCAGCATGTACTGATAATCTAACATTAATCGAGGTAATTTTTAAACAAGCACATGGAAAAAAGTATTCGCGGTATTGAAATCATTTTGGAATATGTTGGAATAATCGGCAACACTGCATCTTAACTGTAGGTGGATTCTGGATCAACTGTCAAAGAATGCTTTGTTATCGTTTGTTTCTTAGTGTATGTATGATGCGATGAAGTTACTTTATTTGTTCAAAGACCACAATAACTCAAAATTTAAACTGAGAAAGAAAAGTAAGTGTTTTATTAAAAACAAATTGAAAACATCTATGCTTTTTAAATAAATATTTAAACCGCAAAACTTCCTCAGCTACTGTGTGTTTATTAGTAACAGGAACTTGAGTAATATTTCAAGTTTCCAAAGTAAATTATTAAGAATTTTTTTCGGGCTGCTTTCCTACATAGACAAGAAATTACAAGAAGTGGCTTAGCACCGCTTTATAATATCATCCTAAATATGTGACGTATGGTCGTATTACCTATGATACCCTTCGTGTGTTCCGAAGGTTGTATTCGATAAAAATAGAACACCGAAAATCTTCTGTAACTTATGAGCCGTATGAGTAAAGTACGTGAAATCTGTCAATTTTCATAGTTGAGCGGATGTGATGAAATAAGCGCTCCTTTCATCACTGCGGAACAATCGACGGTGCGATTTAAACGGAAGAGTGCCATTCATAAGGGAGCACAAAGGATCAACACTGTCTTGGCCTGATCTGGCATTCTGCCACTAAGCTCGAAACGTGTTGGAGTGGTACCGAGCCAACGTCAATTTAGTCAATTTTGGGCCAAAAGATAGGAATCCACAAAATTCACCGGAAATTCACCCGATTGAAAAATTATTCCAAAATTATTAAAGCAGAGTTGGACTTAAATCAAAACACTGGGAAAATTGATTGTAAAGATTGGACTCGGAAAAAATGAAACACTTTGTTTTGGGTGTAACTTTTTATCGCGTGGGTAAAAATTAATAAAATTTTGGGTAATACTAGTTTATGTGTGCAAAATTTTATCGCGATCTGTCAAGTAGTTTTCACGATGCATTCGAAACCAGAAAATCTACGCCAGCAAATCTTGGGCGCGGTGATCGATAATCCTGGTCAGTCGCACAGATGGATCGGCAAAAGGCTTGGAATCCACCATTCCACCGTGTCCCGCGTTGTGAAGATGTTCCAGGAGACGAAGAACATCGAGCGGCGCGCTGGAAGCGGCCGAAAACCGAAAACGGAATACCCAGAGAAGGCGCGGAAGATAAGGCAGTACTTTAAGAATAACCCGAACCTTTCCACCCGAGACGTGGTGAAAACAGTCAATTCGTCGAAGTGGTTCGTCCAGCAGACCATGAAGCGGGCTGGGCTACGTGTTTTTAAGGTCAGAAAGGCGCCAAACCGGACTGACAAGCAAAACACGTTGGCCAAATTGCGTGCGCGGAAGCTGTACCGTGAGTGACTAGTCAAGCCAGGCTGTCTCGTCATGTACGACGAGACATATATCAAGGCGGACACCAAACAAATCCCCGGCCTCGAGATTTTTGTCGGTACTTCCCGCATGGAGGTTCCGGAAAAGTTTCGGAAGAGAAAGATGGACAGATTCGCGAAGAAGTACCTGTTTTGGCAGGCGATCCGCGAGTGCGGACGATACAGCAAGCCGTTCGTTACAACCGGCACCATAAACGGGCAGATTTATCGAGAGGAATGCTTGCAGAAGCGCTTGCTGCCCTTCCTCCGCTCTCGGCATGGTCCCACGCTTTTCTGGCTGGATCTCGCTTCGTGCCATTACGCCAAGCCTGTTATGGATAGGTACGAAGCGAAGGGCGTTAATGTGGTCCCGAAGGAGGCGAACACGCCAAATACACCAGAACTTCGTCCGATCCAAAAAAAATTTGCAATTATGAAGAAGAAGTTGAAGAAAAGCGGAAAAACATTCAAAACCGATGAAGCTTTGAAGAAAAACTGGGAGAAATTGTGTAAGGAAGATGGACAAAGAGAAATGTACGAGCATTCAGCTTGGGGGAGGAAATTCAATAAAAAAAATTATGCCAAAACATAGCTAATATATAGTTATTCAATCCCTGAAAGTTTGAGAAGTATCCAATTCAAAATGAATTTTTGGTGATCATTTTTGTGTGTCTCATTTTTTCCGAGTCCAGTCTTTACAACATTTTATGGGTGGAGTGAAAAGGAAGGGAGATGAAATTGAATAAAACAAGTTTTGTAAATCTTGTTTCGTTTGGAATGGGGAAAATCAGGGAATGAAAGTTTCAAGATAATCCCAGAATCGGTTTAATTTTGGTCAGTAAATATGTGTTTTTGCTATTTTTATCGAATACACCCTTTATTTTACTTTATCACGTGGCTGTACTCAAAGAGTGAGAGCATAATATCAACAATCAATATGCAACTAGCGATTTGAAATTGGTTCTCTGTTGTAGAACCCCTTGGTCCGAAGTACACCTTAAAGCCAGCACCTAACTATACATATTTGCGCCTTTGTTTTGATTTGCTGTGTTATTTTGATAGAATATTTGAGAGTGTGTTCGTGTGAGTTCATTAGTAGGGGTGTATTATTAAGCTTGGGACCGAGCTTGGGACCGATGTGCTAGTACTGACTGAGCCAAGAAAAAAATCGTATTTGTTCGGGACCTACAGGTCTTAGAGTTAGTCTATGATAATATATTCACTTTCAGTTGCCCTAAAAAATCAATGTTAATGAAATTGGCTTTCTAAAACGCTGAAAAAATTATCTCCGCAATAAGTTTAAAAGCATGCAAATGATTTACCAGTGTATGGCTATTCGCTCATATTAAGGGAGTTTTTCACTTATCGCCTGTAGAGTTCCCATTGCCAAACCAACAATCAATATGAAACTAGCTATTTGAAATTGGTTCACTGTTGTAGAGCCCGAAGTTCACCTTGCAGTCTGTACCTTGGTATACACTCTTGCAGTTTTCAGCACCTTTCGGTGCTAGTATCTTTGGCTTTGTTTTGATTCGCTATGTTATTTTGACAGAATATTTGAAGGTGTGTTGGTGCGAGTAACAGTAACATTGCGAGCTTGGGACCGGTGTGCTAGTACTTCCTGAGCCAACAAATATTTTCATTTTCTTCAGGACTATCCAGCCGCTGCCATAACTGTGTATTTTGTCCAGTTTAAAAAAAAAGCGTTTGAAATTTTTAACTGGATATTTTGACATGGTGTTTTCGTAAGGGCCAATGTCGCAAACGTAAACAATGGCTTTTTCCGCAAATTTCTTGAAAATGCAAACTCGCTCAAGTAAACGGCAAAGGGTAAATGCACCCTTCTTTTTGGGGAAATGCTCCTTAAACTTTGGAAAAATGCTCCTTAGATGCGTTTGCCCGGTATAATGCAATCGGAGGTATTAACCTTCTGGTTAGCGCTTGCCGGGTGTTTTGACGGGTCTTCAGTTTCTTCAAGATTGTATAGTTTTGACGGGTTTTAAGTTTCTGAATTTAAGAGTCGTTAAAACAAAATTAAGACTCTTCAAAATGAAATTAAGACTCGTCAAAATGAAATTTAAACCCGTCAAAACTACCTCAAAGATTGCAGAGCGAAGCTGCGCTATACAATCTTGAAGAAACTTAAGACCCGTCAAAACAACCGGCAAGCGCTAACCAGAAGGTAAATACCTCCGATTGCATTATACCGGGCAAACGCATCTAAGGAGCATTTTTCCAAAGTTTAAGGAGCATTTCCCCAAAAAGAAGGGTGCATTTACCCTGCTGCCCAAGTAAACTACCACTTCTATTGTAAAGGAGAACTCCTCTTCTGTACAATCATCGTGGTAATTCACTATAATTAAGTTAGCATTCTCGAGAAATTTGCGGAAGAAGCCGTTGTTTTCCCAACATAGTGAAATTTTACACGTGTTGGAAAACCGTGAGAATAAGGGTTTGAATCGGGCAGGAGTATCATGAGAAGGAGCAGGAGAAGGAGAAGACCACTTGAGAGACTGGCAGGCGTTCGTTGGGAAACACCCTCTTTCCCGAAAAATGTACAAGCCAACACACTCTGGGAAACTTGGCAGTGGTTCCTGGAGAACTTTGCTATCGCTGCTTCGCTAGCCAACGCCAACGATCCCGCTCGCCTTTCCCAAATGCTGTTCCTATTAGACAATTAGACCGGCAAATCTCCGACCGGACCTGACGAACCCACATGTTCCGCTACCATGGTCAAGAACATCGACGCGCACCTCCGATCGATGACCAATACTTCAGCTGAGTTCGAGGCATTTTCGAACTGATGAATGAAAAAGTCAGGCTTTGTGGGTACAGCCCGTGGGATCACGACCGATTCATTCGCACTCAACTCCTCAAAGGTACGACGAATAGAAAAATGGCGAAAGCTGGTCGCACCTACAATCACGATACCATTTACATCGTACAATCCGTGACAAGAGAAGAGGCGTACGTAGCTGAGGACACAGCAGCGGCTGGCTCAAGCACCCTCGAGAACCCATCAGCCTAGACGCCTTCGAAGTACGATGCAGGGGTTCGGCTGAAAAATTTAATAAACGGAAAAACGAATACCAGGACAAAAACTCTCGCCAGCGACAGACATCGTACCCTCGTACAGGCTCTTCCAGCCACAGCAACATGCTCCGTAGCCTAACAGGCCCTTTCAAACGCTTCGTAATCACTGCCTGAAGTGCAACAGACTGTCGCACAAATGCAACCGTTGCCCTGCACTCACCGAAAGCTGCCATAGATGCAGCAAGGTTGGCCACTTCGCTATTAACTGTCACAAGATCAAGAAACGAGTCAACGTGATCTAAGGGAAGCGGGATTGGACCGATGACGAAAAAACGAACAGCGAGTCAACGCCTTTTCTCCTAGTGGTCTTTTGGTCCACTGTCGCTTGGACTCATCGAGTCATATTTGCTTTCTTATTGACTGAGGAGTGGACGTTAACGTCATCGGGGGAGATGACTGGAAGGTTTTGAAGAAAGAGTATCTCTCAGGAATAGCTCAATTGAAACCGATCAGTCGCCCAGGGAACAAGGAGTTGCGTCTCTACCCATCAAACAATCCGATGAAAATCCTATGCTCTATTCGCGCGCAAGTCGGAGTTGTTGGGCTGATCAAGTCAGTCGCAACTGCAGAATTCGTTGTCACTGGCCATGGTTGCAGATCCCTACTTGGTAGATCATCGGCAAGTGAAATGCGACTGCTTGAAGTGGGCTGTCAACAACTGTGAGATTTCGGGTACTGTAGAACCTTTCCCAAAGATGCCTGGGGTTAAGCTAAAGTTTAGCATCGACGAGACCATCCCTCCAGAGCGGAATGCATACTATAGTGTACCCGCTGCTTATCGAGAGACTGCAAGATCCCGCCTGGCGGACATGGAAGCCCGTGTTATCATAGAGAGAGTCGAAACGTCACCAAACTGGATTAGCGGTATGTCTGCAGTGGCCAAGCGAAAGAACGACTTTTGGTTGTTAATATGCGTGCGCGCCTAAATAAAGCAATCAAGCGGGAGTATTTCCGGCTTCCTCTAGTGAACGAGATGAGGTTGAAGCTACATGGATCAAAATAATTCTAGAAGCTGGACTTGAGTAACGCCTTTTATCATCCTGAGCTTCGCAAGGTATTACGGGATCTCACAACCTTTCTGATTGAGGCCGGTGTTCGGCGTCAATTGCGCGCCTGAAATCTTTCAACAGGAGATGTGCCGGTTTCTGGAGGGAATAAAGCACGTAATCATCTACATAGACGACGTATTCATTTTTGCTAAACGCTTAGCGAAGCTACAAACTACTAATGGCTTTCACGTAGATGAAGCTATCCACAAATTTCGGCATCCATCCACCTTTCCCGAGCTACGGAGTTTTCTCGGCCTGGCTTCTTATATCAGTCCGTACATAAAGAACTTCGCCAACATTTCGAGTCCGCTTTGGTCAGTAGCTTCTAGTAGGACATGGACGTGGGATGCCGACCAAGAGAGGCCATTCATAGAGGAGAAGCAACGGATAGTTCATCGCTCCACCACCACCACCCATCATCCCGCTTATACGTGGAATTGAGATCCATTCAATGAACAACAAAGCCCATGGGAAGTAGCTTCTCTGGAAGCAAACACCGTAGGGTTTATAAGTGATCAAAAAAAAAAAAAGGAAACGTTAAAGACAACACGAAAGCCATCTTGGGACACAGGGAGGAGCGCCAAACGAAGAAGACAGTTCTTCAGTGTACGAGGAGGAACTGGATGTGGAATTAAGAATGCTGCAGAAACGCAAGATGATCACTAATTTGCGTCGGGAATTGGAAGAAATCGAGAAAACACAAGGAAAACCACCGACTATTCAGAACGTTATTGGTTCCATTCCGCGATTTTTCGGAAGTGACACATCCGACGCGAAGAGATGGCTCAACGATTTTGAATCTGCGTGCGATTCTCTGAAAAGCGATGATGACTTCAAATTGAAATGCGTTCGGGGTCTAATGGAACCAGGAACGGAGGCGGAGTGGTTTCTTCGTGTTGATAAGTCCGCAAATTATCGACAGTTCCGTGTTAGTTTCCTGGATAACTTCGGCCATGTTTACACGGTTGCAGAAATCGTTGACAAGCTACGCAAAACAACTTTTGAGGCTTCTAAAATGTCGGTTACTGCGTACATTATGAGGATGCAAGAGATCGCCTCCCGGGCGAACATTGACGAGAATCAAACCGTACAATTCATCATCGATGGGTTCCAGGACCGTTCAGCAAACATTGCAATTCTTTACCCGGCCAGAGATCTAGCTCACTTGAAGCAGCTTTCTCGCCGTTATGTTCAGTTGCGAGAAATGTGTTCTTCGCCGATGCGGACTCAATCAGCGAAGCAAAAGACGAATCCTACGACATCCAACCCGGAATCGCCACGATGCTACAACTGCTCCGGCGTTGGCCATTTCTCTGCGGATTGTAACGAGCCACGAGTGTACGTACGAGTGAAGGGCTCTTGCTTCCGTTGTGGTTCTACTCAGCATCAGTTCAAGGAGTGCCCAAGACCAGCTCCACGCAACAACAACTAGGTGGCTCTAGCGGATGAATTTCGCCAAAATGCCGGTGGAGATCGCCAAACCGTTGGTGAACTGGGAGCAGCGCTATCTGAGTTAAATATTGTAAGTATTGCTTTCTCAATTGATTGCAGCACACAATTATGTAACTTATGTTCTATGTTCGACACGGGCAGTCCAATTAGCTTCGTACGACGCTCGATGGTTCCACAATCGATGGGACCGAATGAGAAGGCAAATTCAGGGTATAAGAGCATAGGCAACTACCCACTTTGTACCTATGGAGTTATTGGAGCATTTATCTCCTTTCGTGACCGTAACACATATTTAAAGGTACATGTAGTACCCGATAATTATCTTTGTGTTCCGTTATTACTAGGACGGGATTTTTTGAAAGAAGTTGGAATTACTTTGTACGATATGAGATTTATTGATTCCGTTGAAATAAAACCAAAAGTTGAATTTGAAATTGGACCTGACCCAAATCGAATAAAAATTTCTGGAAAAGTGTTACATTGAGCGTTTGATTATTCTAATGACGCACCTTCAGAACTCACTACTACTTGTAATCAATGTGCTTATCGGCCAGTTACCGTGATCTCTAATGGATCGAATTCCTCCCAGGTCGATGACACTCTTTCTCCCGATGTGACTGTTTTGGTCTCGACCGATTCGTCTTCTGCCCAGTTAAATTCCGCTTCTTCCGATTCTTCCGATTCTTCCGATCCTTCCGATAATTCCGTGCTGTCTGCTTGTTCCGTTCCGCTTAAGGAAATCAAACCTTTTACGATGATGGACTACTCTTCCGTTCCTGATGTGTTCTGCATCGACACAATTGACAGTGATTGCAAATATGTCATAAATCCAGAACTACCTATTGATTATCGGGATACAACTAAATATCATTCATGAAGACTGTCTTGACCTTAAGAATATACCCATTAAGAAACATAAGTATGAAATGAAGCTGAAACTTACTTCCGACATTCCAATAAATTTCTTATTGTCTTATTCCGACAAAATCAAGGTTGACCATATTGTTGAGGAATTGTTGAGTGATGGAATGGTACGACCAAGTGATTCTCCCTACGCATTTCCAATCGTTTTGAGAACGAAGAAGAGTGGTGAAAAGCGAATGTGCGTGGATTATCGTGCATTGAACAAATTGATAGTTCGCGATAGTTATCCTATGCCGTTGATAGATGACTGTCTGGAACGTGTTGAAGGGAAGTATTTCACAGTGTTGGATCTTAAGAATGGGCTTCATCAGGTTAATGTAGCTGAGGACACTATTCCGGCTTTTGTCACCCCTGGTGGACAATACGAATTCTTAAAGATGCCATTTGAATTACATAACGCTCCAGCAGTGTTCCAGAGATTCATAAATTTTGTTTTGGCACCATTCATCAAGGAAGGAACTGTTACGGTCTATCTGGACGATATTACAATAGCAACAGTTACGATCGAGGAACATGTTAACGTTTTGCAACAGGTTCTTCGTACTTTGGCAGGATTCAGACTAGAGATAAAGGCTCAGAAGTGTCAATTTGGTTTCACGGAGATTGAATTGCTGGGATTTACACTAAGCAAAAATGGCATAAGACCAAACAATTCGCACCTGGCTGCAATTGAAAAACTGCCAATTCCTTGTGATATGAAGCATCTTAGTAAATGCTTGGGTTTGTTTTCGTATTTCCGAAGGTTTGTTCCATCATTCTCAACAATTGCTATGCCTTTACGTGCGTTAACTAATCCTGGAGTCAAATTTCAATTTGACGAGAAATGCAAAGAAGCTTTTGAAACCCTACGAAGCAAGTTGGTGTCTTCTTCTGTCCTTGCTCTTTATAATCCAAAGCGAGAAACAGAACTGCATTGTGATGCCAGTAGTGAAGGTTTTGGTGGTTTATCGATGCAAAAGCAGAATGATGGTAAATTTCATCCAATCGGGTATTTCTCCAACCGAACATCCGCTGCTGGATCGCGTTATTAAAGTTTTGAGCTTAGCTATTACCTACTCGTTAAGGAAGTTCCGCATCTATTTGGAAGGAATTCCGTTCAGCATCATTACAGACTGTAACTCACTTACTATGACATTGAACAAAAAGAGTGTTAATGCTAGAATCGCGAGATGGGCCCTTCAGTTAGAAAATTACCACTACATTATTCAACATCGCCATGGTAGGCTTATGAATCATGTGGATGCTCTGAGTCGATTGCCTAGTGCCAATATCGTAACTTATGATAACTCTGATCAAGTAATTTCGGCAGTCAATTCATATGATCTTGATTTTCAACTTCAAGTTACGCAATGGCTAGATAAGGATATTGCCGAGTTGAGAGAGAGGTTGGAGGGTGGATTTGTGAAGCATTTCTGTCTAGAAGATGGGTTGGTATACCGTTGTAGCACTGATGGAAACCTTCTATTTTATGTACCCAAGGATATGGTAACCATCGTAATACGCAGTGTGCATGAGAAATTATGCCATATGGGAATTACAAAGACGCTTACGCAAATTCAGATGCATTATTGGTTTCCGAATATGAAAACCGAGGTAGAGAAATATATTAAGAATTGTGTCCGTTGTATAACCTATTCCGATCCTAATTCCAGTTGTCGCGCTTTGTACAGTATTCCGAAAAAAAAAACCCGTTCCATTCGATACGATTCACATTGATCATTTCGGTCCCCTTCCATCAGTCGTTTCAAAAAGAAAACACATTCTGGTGGTGGTTGATGCCTTCACGAAATATGTCAAACTGTATCCAGTGAATTCGACAAGTACGAAAGAAGTTTGCGTTTATCTTGATAAATATTTTGAAAATTATAGCCGACCAAGAAGCGTCGTCAGCGATCGTGGAACGTGTTTTACCTCTTTAGATTTCACTTCGTACCTCTTGGACAATAAAATTGAACATGTGAAGATTGCTACTGCTTCTGCACAGGCAAACGGCCAAGTCGAGCGAGTCAATCGTATTATCAAATCTTTGTTGGCTAAACTTACAGAACCAGTACAGCATTCGGATTGGTGTAAAATGTTGGGAAAAGTGGAATACGCTGTAAACAATTCTATTCATTCGACTACATGTCAGACACCCACTATGCTTCTGTATGGAGTCCAACAACGTTGATGTTCTTTCCGAGTTTTTGAATGATAAGGTGAATTTCGAACTTAGGGAGTCAGTCAGAGATTTGGAATCCCTTCGGGAAGCTGCTACAAAATGCATCGGGCGTTCTCAGAATCGCAACTCCGAATTACATGATAAGACACACAGACCTCCCATTGTGTTTTCCGAAGGTGATTACGTTGCCATTCGAAATATAGATACTACTGTCGGAACAAACAAAAAGTTTATCCCCAAGTTCAAAGGCCCTTATCGCATACATAAAGTTCTTCCGAATGACAGATATGTGGTCAGAGATATCGAAAATGGCCAAATATCTCAATTGACCTATGATGGCATAATAGAATCGTCACGAATTAAAAGTTCGCGCCTCGTGTTTTTTTCCGAGTATCCCTGTGACATTCCTTTGACTACAAAAACAAATATGTTCCCTAGTTTGAATTAATTCAGACTAGGGTTCGGTGGTAGATCTGATATCCCGTAACGCATCACGAAAAGAAACTTCACTTAGTAACAGTTGTGACTGTGTTCGTGTATTTCATCTAGCACCCATTGGCAGGCAATGGTATTATTGAAAAAAAAAATCTGTTTGCAACAATCCTTTAAGGTGAAATGGGATCGAGGACATACCCAGTATAAATTCAAGGTTAGACGGATAATCACTTAACGTTTTTGAAACTAAAATTCACAACTTTATCGAAACGAAAAGGGTTCAAATTGGTGACGGAAGGATGCTCCAGAGGAGCAAACAATTGCTGAAAATATTATGCACGAAGTCCTAATGGTGTTTGAGAATTGTGCTCAGCAAAATGCGAAGTGAGAGGGACTCGATCCCGTATCACAATCCGGGAGTTAGAAAATGTTAGCTCTACTGTAGATCCAGTATCCCATTTCAGAACGTTATTTGTGATATTTGAGGTTTGAGACATATTTAAAAACAACGTGACCAAACTCCTTTAAAAAAAGGCTAGAGTACATCATAACATAACATAACATGCATAGTATCTTTTATATATAATATATTTTAGTTATTAATTTATTCCACCTAATTTAGCTGCTTTGGACCACTGTGCACAAGCTGCCGTTTCTACGACGACGGACGACGACGGTATTTCTGCATGAAGCTATTTTCGTGCACAACACATCACCCAAGCCAGCCAACCGACCGAATCGAACCAACAACACCAGCAGCCGAGGGGAGCCGGCTCTTTATACAGAAATCCGCGCTGCTGGCGAGCTGCGCTGATGTCATAAGGTCAAACACGTCGAGTAAATGCGAGATTTACACACTCGTCCCTATCAGACTCGGATCGATGCAGTCAGCGCTCGGAGGAGCAGACACATCATCGCCAGGGAATATTGATTTTGGGAGCCTTGAATTTATCGCTGGACCATACGTGTTAAGCTGATAACCAGATGTGTTTAGCGGCAGTCTTTTTTTTTTTTTGAACGTTTGAACAGGAACTTAGCGCCTCTACGGACTGGGTTTGACTGTATCGGAAAACAGCTAATAATACTTTGTATAGAAGAAGATTCAATTTGCAGTCTTCGTGAATGTGTTTCAGTTTGGTGCTTAACAGTTACACTTATATTAATTATATTGAGGTAATAATAAAATGGTTGTTAGTGATGATTAAATCTGAATTTGAACAAAACAGATCCAAAATTTCAATATAACATCTCTTTGAAAATTGTCAAGATTAATTTCTTAACTGTATGTCATGAGGTCTTGACTTTCAGTTTGAGAGAACTTTTGGTCGAGTTATTATAATGATGCCGACCACATAGAAAGTTCGAACCTTCAGCAAAGTTGTTCAGATGGTCAAGGACATTTGGAAGGTTAAGAGTATGGTTAAGAATTTGGTCAATACGGGGCGCTAGCGGGCGTGGAAAAGTGAGATTTTTTTAACGAGCTCAGATAGTCAGATCGCAGTGCATAAAAAAATGAATGTAATACATAAAAATGTTTTGAGCTTCAATTTTTCGATTATCTTGGGTGCCGAAACGAGCTGGAATGATAGCATTAAAAGTGAACATTTTCTTGGTAATGATTATGATGGTTTTAGAGAAGGCCGGGACTAACTGTTAATGCACAGAATGTCTGGTGGCGCAGTTCTCATTGCAGTTTCTTCAAATTTTAATTCGAACTTCTGGTTTCAACAAAATTTAAAGAATTTGTACATGTATGGGCGAAAACACATATTGCTGGTGAAACTCATATTTTCGCAATAGTGTATTTTCCACCAGATTAAGCTTGTAAATCAACATACGAAATCTTTTTTCAAACAGCTGAAGAAATTGTAACGCAATTTCCCCCTGAATATAAAGTTTATATGTATGGCGATTTCTATCAGCGCAGTGCAGATTTTATTCCTGACTCAGAAAATGAGAGTATTTTATTTTCAGTGGTTGGTGATAACGAAACAATACCTTTTTTTTTAATCTTGCGTTTTTATGGCTTGACTAAATTAACCACGTGAAAAATCAGCAAAAATGTTACTTAAATTTTTCATTACAAAATACACATAAAGATTTCTGTGTTAGTGAATCTATCCCTTATGGAAAAATGAGGCGTTTCACACAGCAGTCGAGTTTTGTGCATTTCTCGACAACTTATTCAAAACGACGTATCTGATGTTGTAAACAAAGAGGGGAAGTAAGATTCAGTAAGTGAAATCAGATCGTTAAGAATAAGCTGTCGAGATTTGTGCATAAAAAACACAATCCCAATGAATGTGATTACGAGAATATCTTTAATTACAACAAAGCCAACTATGACAATATTAAGCATAAATTGAGTAGGGCAAACTGGCAACAGGTTTTAAAAAGTCAGAAAAACGTTGAATGTGCAGCAAAGATATTTTATAAAATGTTACTGAAAACAATTCAGGAAGAAGTTCCACTCACAAAAAGACGACGAAACTATGCTTCTACAAATCCAATTTGGTTTAACAAGCAAATTACTAATTTGATCTATCGGAAACAAAAGGCTCACAAAATGTACAGAAATTACAATAATCTGGTTAATTTGGAAAAGTATTTAAATAACTGCGACCAACTTTATTTTGCTTAGATAAATTTAGAAAAACTGAAAATTAGATTGAGTCATGTCGGAAAAAAATCTTCAATTACGTTAAAACTAAGTATAAATTGTGCACCTTTCCAACAGAGATGACTTTGGACGAAAAAGTAGGAGTTAACTCAGAAGCTATTTGTAATCTTTTTGTAAGATATTTTCAAGAGACTTACAATACATTTCTTATACTATCCTGAGTAACCTATTACTTGGTGTCAGTAACATTCATGTACAAGACATTTTCACAGGTCTAAAACAATTAGACGCTAATAAAGGTTCAGGACCTGACGGATTTCCACTCAGCATTGATGAAAAATCCAGCAGCTGAATTAATAACTTCTTTATTCTGGTTGTTCAATATGTCACTGGAAAGTGGTATATTTCTGAAAGAATGGAAAAAGTCTTTCCTAATAGCAATTTATAAATCTGGCAAAAAATCCAATATTCGTAGTTATCCGCTGTCATCATGCATTCCAAAACATTTCGAATCGATCATAAATAAAAAGTTGTATTGACTTCTAAATTTAAATAGGGGGATAAAGGGTGTATTCGATAAAAATGGCACACAGAAAATCTTCTGTAACTTTTGAATCGTATGAGTAAAAAACCTAGAAATTTGAGTAGATCTTATCCATAGTTATACATTCAGTAGTTCCAGTCATGTCGTCGAAACAAGAAATTGTCCGTGAGAAAATTTTGTGCACTCACAATCAAAATCGGGGGGTCCCACCGGTGGATTGCTAAAAGGCTTGGAATTGCAAATACAACTGTGTCTCGTCTAATAAGAACCTTCAAGGAGCGTCTGAGTGTCCAAAGGAAGGAAGGGAGTGGTCGTAAAAGTGGTCCAATGGACAGTAAAATGGCCAGGAAAGTCGTACAACAATTCAAGAACCGTCCAAACATGTCAATTCGAGATGTCGCTAAAAAGTCTAAGGTGTCAGTCGGTTTTGTGCAGAAAACCATGAAGCGTGCTGGGTTACATGTTTACAAAGTGCAAAAAGCCCCAAACCGGAATGAAAAACAAAACATCACTGCGAAAACCCGCGCCCGGAAACTTTACACGAAGCTGCTCACCAAATCCGGTTGCATCGTGATTTATGATTAAACATACGTCAAGGCCGACTTCCGTCAACTTCCTGGGCAAGAATATTTCGTTGCCAAGTCGGAGTTCGATGTTCCGGAGGATGTTCGAAAGAAGAAACTATCGAAATTTGCAAAGAAGTTTCTAATCTAGCAGGCGATTTGCGGATGTGGTGAAATAAGTGCTCCCTTCATCACTTCCGGAACAATAAACGGTGCGATTTACACGGAAGAGTGCCATAATAAGCGTCTCTTGCCATTCATTAAGAAGCACAAAGGATCAACTCTGTTTTGGCCTGATCTAGCATCCTGCCACTACGCTCAAAACGTATTGGAGTGGTACCGAGCCAACGGAGTCAATTTTGTGCCAAAGGATATGAACCCACCAAATTCACCGGAACTTCGTCCAATTGAAAAATTCTGGGCAATTATGAAAACGAAACGTCGCAAACATCTCAAAACTATAAAAACAGAGCTAGAATTGAAGAAAATTTGGGTAAAAACAAAAAAAACCCTGGAAAAATCGGATGTACAAAATTTGATGGGTGGAGTGAAAAGGAAGGTGCGGGCATTCGGGATGGGAGACGAAATTGAATAAAACAAATGTTGTAAATCAAAACTCATTAGTAGTTCTTCATTCCCTGAAAATTTCAAGAAAATCCGATAATCAGTTTAATTTTGATGAGTATATATGAGTGTGCCATTTTTATCGAATACACCCTTTATGTACCGCAAAATCATACGCAACAGCAACGAAAAAAGCGCAAGGGTGGAGCCTATTTGCAACGTGACGTTGTTTCTACAGAGTTGCAATAGCATTTTGTAAGATTTTCAAATATTACATATCACGTTGCAAAAAAGTGAAACGATACTGATTTTTAAATGGATGCAAGGATAACTTTTTTTATGGACATCGTTATCAACCAACCATTCGTGATAAAAATATTGAGAAGTAAAATGATCTGAAAATCGTGTTGGAATATGGTTTATTTTTTAACGCTTCCAGATTTATGGTTCAATTTTCTGTTCTACTTCGAAAAATATTAACGCCCTTGAATAACACTCGAGAGACGCGACGCGAGACAGGACACAACACTTATTGTTCTTACAAAACGTAAAAAGGGGTTTAAATTTACCTTTTTAGTCGACCGGTTTCGGGCTAGATGTTGCCCAGCTACAGGACGATGTTCGACTGGTTACGAAGTACAATACTACAACAAATATTCGTATTGTGTTACAATACATGTCGAGCGAAGTGAAACAATATTCTACTGGGATTCCAGTTTCGTCAGATGAAACAGAGAAGAAATTATTGGAGCGTCGTCTTCATTCATCAAAGGGGTGGCTGGAAGTGGCAATGTACATTGATTCCCACGCGTTCAATTGTGAGGTTTTCCTTACATTTTTTATTAATTTGGCGTTCTCCCAATCTACACAGTCGCCACTTCCAGCTTACTTAAAAACTGAAGAACAATTCAGTGGGAACGGAAATGGAATAATAAAATAAAATCTTAGTAGGGGAAAGTGCTCAAATGTGGGCCTATGGCTCTAGAATTCGGCCTATTATTAAAAATGGCCTGTCTTTAATTTTTCTTCATACAGCCATTCCATAAAATACCGATACAGTGGGTCTCAATATTTCGTGAATATTAGTATTTTTGTTCCTTATCATAAAACATTAGATATGTATTTTTTTTGCATTAGGGTGACCATTTCCATGTTAGGGCAGTTTCAAAAATAGATTTTTTTTTTAGTTTTCTCGAAAATTGCCTTTTTCAAGAAATCATAACTTTTGAATCACCAAACCGATTTCAAATGTTAAAACACCAATTGAACGATAATCAAACAAACTCTAAAGAAAACATAATGGCATTGAAAAATTGCAATTTTGAACTGTAAAACATTGATTGTATTTGTACTTTGAGATTTTCATGGTTTCCGACTAGAGATCGCTATACGATTTTATATTTTTTCTTGAAAATTTAGACTGTTTATACAACACATTAGAAGAAAATGTTTTTTTCGTTTTCGAGATGTATTTTTTTGAAGTAATCAAGTTTTGGATTTTTGCACCATACTCATATGCGACTATCGTGTGTCCCCATTGATTCATGGTGACTATAACATAGTCATATTATATTATCTACACTTATTTCAATTTCAGAGTCTAGACTACCATGGATTTCCCAAAGACTTCAATCAAATTTATAGATTGCTGTTGGGTATCATAAATTGTCACTGGGATTCGGAAAATTGTTAATAAAGATGCATAGGATATCAAATAGAGTATTAAGAAATTAAATTTAGGAAATGCATTTTTCACGGACAATACGACTACCCAAATGCCAAAATGGTGCAGGCACACCAAATAACCGATAACGACATACATAATAATAATGTATTCATGCGTATATTCTACTTCTGCTGTTATAGGCTTGGTTATGAATACTTCAACAAGTCAATGTTCAGTGATTCAAAAGTTATGATTTCTTGAAAAAAAAAACATTTTCGAGAAAACTAAAAAAAAATCTATTTTTGAAACCGCCCTAACATGGAAATGGTCACCCTAATGCAAAAATGAATATAAATACATGTTTAATGTTTTGTGATAAGAAACTTTGTGATATAGAAACTACTTATTTCACGAAATTCTGAGACCCACTATATCGATATTTTATGGAATGGCTGCATATTGATATGCCAGTGAGACCATACTACTTTATATTGTTTTTATTTTTTATTTTATTATAGACCTTTTAATAATTATTCGGGTCTACTTTATATTGTTGATTTCAGGGTAAAAATAGTGAATCAATATTTACTTCGAATTTTAAGCATAGGCCCAATTCTCAAACTATAGACCCACATGAGAGCACTTTCCCCTTTTACTATGTTACTTCATTACTAAAAATTTCCAATGATATAATAATGTCTTAAAAGCTAAGAAAATCAGAAAATACACAGAAATGAACAACAATAAGTTGACTAATAATGTCTTAATTGCTTGGAATTAAATCCGCCATCTTGATAGCAACATAATTTTGTTGATTTTCGCTGAATTAATGCCATATTTGGTACATAGGCCGAATGAAGGAGCTAGACTAACATTACATCCCCTTACTATATCAAAACTCATGTGGTCGGTAGTGTACGTGTCATTTGGATATATTTCAATTGTCATCACTGTTGTGGTAATGTGCAATTGATCGTTGCAAGAACGTAACATTATTTGTTGACATTATGTTGCGTTCTCATTACGTTGCGCATGTGGCTCAAAAAACGCATTTTGAAAACTTTAAGTATCAGAAAGCTTCATTGGAACAAGAGTTTACCTTATTTGTTATGTTGCACTGGAGGTCAAAATTACTCCATAACAAACATCATATACACTGGAAAATATAAAGTATGCAACGTCATGATAATGTTTACTTAGCTGCAAGTTTACAAAGACATACAGGTCTCGACTAACTCCAATGTTTGTTTTGAATCGTCTTGGCAAACCATTTGAGCAACACCAATGAAATATCTAGTACATCGTATACGTGAAATGAATGAAACATGAAAACATAGTATTGAATATTAAAGATGTTTTGTGTGCTACTTGGGTTTGCATTCATATTCCGCAATTACTTTGGAGCTCTGGAGTTTGGAGTCACATATGTAAATATTAAGTGAATCAACCTTGAATCACTTAAATACAAGTTATTTAGTTCTCAAAAATTTGGAATCAGCCCGAAATGCTTATAATAACTTGAATACGAAGTATGTTAGATCTGGAAAATTTGGAATCACTTGAATACGAAGCAAAATACACTTTGTACTCAAGTTAGTAAGTCCTCAAGGATCTGGAATCAGACACTTGAATATGAAGTGAGTTAAACCTGAGATGTTTAGAATTCCTTAAACATGAAGATAATCAGCCACGGAAAGCTTGAAAGCATTTTAATATGTATGAATTGAATTAGCCAAAGTATAGAGCAAAGTGAATATGAAGTGAGTCAATCTTGGATCATTTGAATACTAGATTATTTAGTCCTCAAGAATTTGGAATCCGCACTTAAATGTTGGTGAGTTGGTCCTCCAAATATTTGGCCAAACCACAAAAATGAAACGATTTTGAATAATTTAAAAATTAAGTTGAGGTCTACCTTGGCTCAGTCGGTCGGCGCAGCTTTTATGCAAAACCATGACGGAGACGAAAAACGATGATTGGAAAATTTCTGGACTTTCCATCAAAATCTCAATTATTAACTGTGGAAGGGTTTCTAGAATACTTGATCTAGGCAACTGAGAGCAGGAAAAAGGTCGTTCAAAAAGCGTAGAAGCTAAGAGGAAAAAGTACGAACTGAAAATTACTCAGGTAACCAATACGCATTAGCTTATGCAAAACACCAATACTCTATATGAATTGCAGATGCTAAAAGCATTTTATTAGCATTATGTCAGCATCAGAATTGCTGTAGAGAAGCATTTCAAATGCTATTGAAATGCCTTTTTTTAAAGATATGCAATTCGAATGCAAAATAGCTTTAATAAAGCATTGTCATAGCATTTCAGTAAAACTGAATTGCTTTGCAGAAGATTCAAACTTTCCAGGTTGTCGGTATCACGATTTAATGTTCGAAAATGCTCTCTTTTACGTGCAGAACAGCGCGATCTAGTGACAGAAAGCTGAACCATACTCTCTACCTTCCGGAAGCCATTGACCATCTGATAAACTTTGCTGAAGGTGCGAATTTTCTTGGAGGTCGGAAGATATGAAAATGTTCATAAATGCTCTATATAAGAAGCCTACTAGCGCCACGTGATAAGCGAATTCCAAAACTTTTGAAAGTCCTTGACCTTCTGAACAACTTTTCCGAATGTTCAACAACCTTTTGAACAACTATGCTCAAGAGTCAAACATTCCAGAGGCTCGAGATCACGAAATAAACTCGTTAAAAAATGTACTCTTTTCCATGCCCACTAGCGCCGCGTAGTGATTGAATTCTCAACCATACGCTCCATCTAATGGAAGTTCTTGACCTTCTGAACTACTTTTCTGAAGGATCGAACTTTCTAGGTGGTCGGAATCACGATATAAGCTCGTTAAAAATGCTCTTTTTAGCACTAGCGCCACGTAGTGATGAAATTCCGAATCATACTCTCCACTTTTTGAAAGTGTTTGACCTTTTGAACAACTTTGCTGAAGGTTTGAACTTTCTAGGTGGTCGGGATCACGATATAAACTCGCTAAAAAATGAACTCTTTTCCATGCCCACTAGTACCACGTAGTTATTGAATTCCGAACCATACTTCCCACCTTCTAGAAGTTTTTGACCTTCTGAAGAACTTTGCTGAGGGTTCAAATAACTTTTTTGAACAACGTTTTCTGAATTTTTTTTAAATTCCAGTGGAATTTTCTTTTAAATTCGACTATCGCAATATCTGTGGCGTAGTTTGACGTCCACATCGAAAAGCAAAATTGTATGAAAATATATTGGACACGGTGTACATTTTTAGAAACGGGAGATTTGTCATAAATTCATGCAATATTTCATGTAAAACTAAGCGAGGTACTAATGAGGTATGCTGTTTATAAGTTTAGAAAAAAAATGTTTTTAGTACGCTTACTTTGGTTTGAAATTAAACGGGCGGAAATTTAACGCGTCTGTTAAAATTAATACATTTTTTTTTGTATTTCAGTACTTCGGCAAAAGTATAGGATACACACTTAAAAAAATTTCACGGGCTCGGTTAAACATTTAGCTAAATTCACTCGGCATTTTCATATTTAACTGATAACTCGACTAAAAATCGAACGATGCCAAGTCTCAGCATCACTAGAAACTGAAATATCGGATATCTTCACTATTAAACCGATTCTCGGCAACACTAGGAGCCGAGCACAAACGTTAACCAAACTTCAACCGACCTCAGCTGCCTATCATGCCGAAATATCGGTTTAGCAGCTTTGTCAGCCGAGGATCGGCTTTTTATCTGTCAACCGCCATGCTCCATATTGTTTTCATTCGCAAGTGGAGTAAGTCGTATGTTGTTTGTGGAACGGTTAAAAAACATACATTTATTGGCACTACATCAATGGCTACATGGCTGCTTCTCTCCATCCTCGGTTGCGCCCCACGCGTTTCAAGCCTTGGTTTACCTGATCCACCCATGTAGATCGCTGTACTCCACGTCTTCTTGTACCTGTCGGATTTGATGCAAACACCATCTTTGTAGGGTATTGGCTATAGGCATGAAATATACAATATTTCGATGAAAATCTAATTCAAAATTTCAAATATTTACACACAATTTAACTGAAATCTCGGTTACCCTCATTTCTGTTTGTTTCAAATTTTAACCGATATATCAGTTTGCTTATGCCGAGATTCCCAGTTAACTATATGAGTTTTCAGTGTGATCCAAACCGTGATTATCGGTTAACATAAAAAAGCCGAGATCGAAACCGAGAGGTCGACTGTGCGGATCCCGGTTTCAGAAAGCCTCGAGACTCGGCATATAATTCTAAGTGTGTAGCACGGGAATCAAACATGTTGAAAAAATGATGTAATTTTCTGCTGTATCTTACGCACAAACATGGAATGCTAGATTTGACATAAATTCATGGGATATCTCGTGTAAATTTAAGCCAAATATCACTTAAATCAAGTCTGCTGTATAAAAGATTGCAAACAAATTCGTTGTTTACGCTTGCTTTGGTTAACGATTGAACGATAAGAGATTTTACGCGTTGGTGAAAATTCATTATTTTTTTCTGTGTATAATATCAGTATTATTACACGCAAAAAAACCCGCAGTAGAAACTACCGTTTCGAGGGTTAAGTTAAGCGCAAACATCAACAGTTTTCACCTGACTATAAATGCGTTTGATTTTACCATGCCTGCGATTAAATCAACCATGGTGGGGTTAATATCAACATGAAGTCTGTCATATACCAAAAATGTTAAAGGCTGTACCATAAACGTAATAAATTTGACTGAAATTTGATGGTCGTTTTGAAAATAGGCGTAGTCAGCTAAAATGGTAGTGTTTACTGCAAGAATTTTTTTTCTGTGTACAGAAGCTCAATTAGTGAAGTCACCATACAATCAAGCTTGAGCTCGATTCAAAGTACGCTTGGCGTGTTCTTTTTGGTTATAAATATTGGATAGAGGATATAAGTTTCTCAAAACTCTGAAGTAATCCAGAAAACTATGTTAAAATTACTCTCACTCTCGTAGAGTTTGGAAAGCCTCAAGGAAGAAGATGATTAATGATCACTAATTATCATGATTAATGACTACCTAAAATCAATCTGAATGATGTTCATTACATCTACCCCGCCTTGCCGCCTGCCAAATACGGCTCTCGTCATAGTTAACGTAATGACTGCGGTGAAAACAACCGTCTAGAAGTATACACTTTTCTAACATTTTTGTTGAATACTCACGGAGAGCTAGCAAGGTATCTAGTTATTACAAGCTGCGAATCCCTACTCTAACGATATATAAATAATAATAATGCACGAAACGCGGCGAGCAATCTTCCTCTCAAACCAACCACGCCAGTCTTGAATCATAAATTTTATAGAAGCAGTATAATAATAAATTCACTACCGCATGGGCCTGAGCAGTCGAATGATAGCTAATGTTTTATTTTCCTAGGGCGCGAAAATGCGCGCTGCAGTGCCCATGTGCTTGGTGTGCGTTCAAGAAAATTTGAATCACCGTTGGATAGTGATTCGATGACTCGGTGGGTGGAAGAAAAACGATTCACAAAAAAGTGTGTACTACTCGATCAACACGTTGCCAATGTCTGTGCTGCGACGATGCGGAAGTAGCTCAATACTTCAACCATAAATCATGTTGACGGCGACATCCATTTATTAAGTAACGCTAGAATTGAGAATGTCGCGCGCCCAGATTCCCTCAACAGTCAGATCGCTTGGGTAGTCGACCAATAAAACAGTAACCGTGCAATAGGAAAGCTAACTGTACATTCTATCCTAAGCCAAAATTGCTGTTCATCGCACTGAAACAAAACACTACAGCGCCGACTTTCGAATGCCCAAGCAACAAACGATCGTGCATCAAACCACCCGCAGACGGAGAGAGAAAGAGAGTGAGAATGAGTTTTCCGGCGAATTTTCTCTGAGATTTTGCTTTGCTGTGAGAGAAGAAGCCTACTTTATGAAAACAATCCACCAATACATTGGCGGCAGGCTGTTCCGGCTGAGAGGTGATGGTGTTGGTAGTAGTCGTTTCGTTACTACAGATCTACTAAGCACACAAGAGCGAAGATATGGTATGAAATAGCCAAGACCTATTGCGCTCTAGTAGTGCTGCGAGTCAGCAGTGAAAAAAAAATCAACAGAGAGAGTGGGAGTGAGCAACTACACACGATGATGACATACTGCTGCTGTGGCTGGCTACTGTCCCGAGACGAAGTGAATAGAGTCAGTTTACACAACTGCTTTTAGTTGATTTTTTTTACAGTGAGTGATGTACACATAATAGTATAGCTGGACGATATACGTTATCCTCGACGTTAAGATAAATTCTTTTCATTAGTACGTAGTATGTTGTCCTAATGTGGGTCATCCAACAACCTTGACTGATAAAGCCCTTTCATTCACTGCAATCAGCGAAATAAACTTTCGATATTCATAAGATTGCATTATGATTATTTGCTGTAAGAAATCAGTATGAATTTCATAAATTTAATGATGTTGAGAAAACATAAATATGGAGCAACCTGGATCCGAACCTTGAACGTTGAGGTAATGGTCCCAGTCACTTGCCCACTAGTATATATCAACACTTGTACTTAAGAAAGCTTAAAGGCGAACAAGAACAACGAGTGAAACAAATCCATTCATAAGTCAGCCTTATGAAATTCCAAAGTACCGTTAATAATATGAACCTTATGAAATTCTTGAATTTATTAGCCTGAGTGTAGGACTTAAAAGGTGTTTAAATCAAAATTTGGTCGACTTAAACTTGACGCATTTCCTTTCATCGTGCATTAAAAAAAAATTGCACACCCCTCATTTTGAAGATGTGTGCGTGAAGCATTATGCCTCTATCATGATTTTGAGATTAGCACTTCAGTTATCAAAATGTCGTCGAAGGAAAAGAAGCAACGCATCAAAATTTTGCACGTGCATGGCGAGAATCCAAACTACTCTCGCGCCAAGTTGGCGAAATTGTTGAATGTGGCTAAATCAACTGTTATCAACGTATTAAAAGTGTTCGGTGAACGTTTGTTGACAGCCAGTATCTCATTATTTAAATCGTGTGACTGAAGCTTATACGACGGTTCTTAAGCGTCAATTACTTTTTTTTTAACAAATCATCCGTTTGATGTTGATAAAATCCTATTTTAGGTTCTAATTTGACTGCTTTGGGAGTGCAATAAACATCTCGGATATCGTTGTATAGCTGAACAATACGTCTAGTGATGATTGTTAAAACGTTTTACAATAATTATATCTAGCTGTTATATACAATGACGGACAATACAATAAGACCAACGCCTGATTTTCATACAAAATGGTCATGTTAGCGGGCCTGCCTTTCATTTTCTCGAGAACCAATTGAGCTGAAATTTAGGCTGTAGTCCAGAAGTAGCCTAAATTCTCATCTGCAGTAAATCCATCATTTTTCATTCACCACTTTAAAAGTTACAGACACCGCATACGACAAAACAATAAGACCACTTTTTGATTTCCACAAAGGATGCTCGAATTTAAGGATCTGAATTTTGGTTATTGATGCACGGGATATTTTAATATCAGTATAGATATAGATTGTAATTCATCAACATGGCGGCTTAAACTATGGATATCAAAAGGATGTCTTATTGTTTTGTTGTAGGTGGTGTCTGTAGTTTCTGAAGTGGTGAATGAAAAATTATGAATTTATAAAAGATGAAAATTCAGGTTATTTCTAGTCTATTGCCAAAATTTCAGTTCAATTACTTCACGGGAAAGTGAAAGACAAGCCTCCAAACATGACCATTTTGTATGAAAATCGGGCTTTGGTCTTATTGTATTGTCCGTCACTGTAATAATAACAATTTTGGAGGTACATGCTTTTATTCCATGCTTTCTTAGCTCTCCCTGATGATTGAACAGTAGAGTAATAAAACATAAAGTACAGCTAATAAAACATGTTTTTAAATCAAATGCAAGTAATCATTTAAAAGCTTTTTGTCTATTTCATGAACTTTTTTTCCTAAAAAACAACTACTGTTTTATTCAGCTCGGGAAGCTATATTTCCACATTTAACCAACATAGGAGTTTATTAATCGCTTTGAATTGTTGCATTGGCAGCCGAATATTAAAAATGAGCAAATTACAATGAAAAACGAACGAATTTCCATGAGTGTTATATATAAATCAGAAGCTAGCTTTATTTTCTGTCTGTATGCTAGATTGTATTTGAATTTAAGGTCGGTATCGTGTTCGAAAGAAATTTCGTTTTCTATCCCAAACTCATGTTAAATACCGTTTACTGAAACCGAAAAGTAAAGAATCCAAAAGAAATTTCTGAAACAGTGTCCACCTGAACAGAACAAAAAATAAAATTGGAATTTGTAAGGTTTCCACACAACTAACACACTTAGTTGACTCGGTTGACAAAAATAAATCCAATCAGCAATAACCGAACATCGGTTTACTCTAATATTACGGAACGCTGTCAAAAAAACCGACTTTTCTGTTGCAGTTACGGAATTTGGATCTTTTTGGTAGAACTTCGAATCTAGCTTCGAATTTCATAGTAATAATACCAGTTTTGTCAGTTACATTGTGGATTGGTGGATAAAATCTTCATACATTACTAAACGTGTATCCTCTTGTAGTAGTCTCTCGGTATTTTTTTTTTCATTTTCACCTGACAAAAAATCACAGTACGGAGAATTTTCGCAAAAAGACACACACGCGAGATAAAATGGCTGACGATTTTTCAGGTCTTATCGAGTCAGCTGAAATAACCGCGTTTTTTGGTAGACATAGCCGTCGCAGAACTGATTCGATGAGAAGTGTTTGACTTTTAAGAATAGTCAGCGAATGCTCGGTTCAGTTTACCAAGTTTTCTCGGTTTTCGTGTACCGAACTCTTGAATATCCCTGCTTTACTGTACTGTTCGGTTCATCTAGATCCTCTTTTTAACGAAAATTGAGTAACATATCCGTGAGAGAAAAAGAGATAGTATACAATTGTAATCAAAAATTGAGTAAAATGAAACGGGAGTGTACACGATTTCGGTGTCATTTTCTAAGTGTGAATGGGAGCTGTCACTTTTACTCTCGGAAAAATATTCCGCTCGATTATTCTATAAGTGAAGGTGACATTTCGCTCCATGGCGCTCATTCGTATTTACCCAAAATTGAGTAACTTTTACCCATTTCCATAAAACAGGCTAAAAAGGCCAAACCATGGGTAAGGCGATTTATGAAAGGGCGTAGATCTAGATCTAGTGAGCTCACTCTATTCTTTATAAATCTGGTATGTGTCTACTGTTTGTACCATGGACACAAATTTGTACTCTCCAGATAAAAAAAAAACTAAAGTTTCACAGGGAAAAACTGTGATTAATTCTTTGAAATTCAGGTAACTTTTGTGCAATCTGTTTGAAAGAGAAGCCGGACATGGCAACGGAGTTTTTTTTTATTTATCTTTATTCTAAAAGGGTGCATCGATTCGCAGCTTGTCATAAGGGCATCGGATTTAGGCCGATGATGGCAAAATTTCTGCCGAATCAGAATACTATTTGAACACACTAGTAAACTCATCCAACGGAACGCCAGCGTTCCTACAAAGTTCCATCGAAGCTTCCGAACGCTCTTCCAGAACACAACTCGTTCGAAAGCACGCCGACAGATCGTTAGCGAGTACATCATTATGTGCAGTATTCGTCGGTAAGTTCCCGGAAGCGTGTACAGACACGGCCGTCAGTCAAGATGTATAGACTTACAAGTGCCTCGATGAAAACTTCGACATGTCGCAGCTGTTCGATCAGCGTAAACTAACCAACTTGGCCATCTGTTGGGCCAAGGAATTCCCGAAATACGTGAGCGATGCGCACCAGCGCCGGTTTCTGGACACCGTGATGAGTGTTGGCAAAGATCAAATGCTGGAGGAGAGCTACCCGTTGTTGATCTTGTTACAATATTATGGACGGATCGTAGTTAATTTTTTTTTTTTTTTTTTAAAAAAAAAAAAAAAAAAAATAACAACACCCACCCACACAACACAAAACAAACTATTGTTATGTAATGGAAAAAAATATTTTTATTATTTCAAATAAAAAAAAAATACTATATAATATTTTATTCACTTATTTCAAATTATATAAATCAATCAAAAAAATATCTGTTTCTACTAAAAATATAATAATATTTTTTTTTTTTTTTTTTTTTTCAGATGTACTTTGTAAACTAATGCACTGTCATTGAACATTCGCTGTTCAGTAAATGTGTCACCGATTTTCAGTTAAACCATAATAAATACTGACGCAATATGTGAAAAGCGCTGGAGTACTTTACTGAACGCTACAGTATATATAACACCCCTCAAACCTCAGCCATTTTCGCGTGCTAAAGTGGTGGAGCTTATCAGTAAGTACAGTTCAAATGTTTTCAAAATGTTCTCATTTTTAGCACTCCAACAAAATGGACAAATCGATTGCATAATTTTCATTTTTTTTTTAGGTTATCGGTTCCACGATTTGTTGAAGAATCCATTTGGAAGAATTATAAAACTCAATGTTTCGGAAAAGTTCCATACAACAACGGCAATAAACGAAAAATTATTCTGCGCTTCACTTTTTTTATCATGCATTCTGATACTGAACCAGTCCCCTGCCACTGCTTTTCTTTCATATAGAAACGGCTGTTTCCCTTTGCATTGTCGCTCGGCCTACAAGGAAAAGAAAAATGAAACTATCGAAACATCTGTAGAATTCTGCAGCTGCAGTTCCTAATTAAAAATTTGTTTTTGAATATTTAACCGAACTTCGGTATTGATTGATGATGTGTTCAGTACTTTTTGGTAGCTAAGGATGCTTCCAATTTCAGAGTTTTGTTCGGTTAATTTTACTGAATTTCGGTATTGCTTACTGAGTTGTTCAGTAATTTTTGACAGTTGAGAGTTCATCACTAGGTTGACGATCATTCAGTAAAAATACTTTTACGAAACTGCTTACTGAACACTCAGTTGTTTGTATAAAAAGTATAAAAAACTTGGAGTGTAGGGTATTTCTTTATTTTAATATTTTACCCAATTTCCATAAAAACCACATTTTATAATAATGAATAGAACTAACCCAAAATCAAATATATTATCGGTTTACCCAAATTTGGGTTTAGACCCAGTTACCCAATTTTGAGTAGTTCCAATTTTTATGATTTTTGGTGTACTTTACTCAATTTTGGGTAAATCCGAATGAGCGAGATGCAGATCAATTGTCAAAATCCCGCTTGGTAATATTGAACAAAATTCCGTAACCTCTCTACTTTTCAAGTCGATACTGGCCTTTATACGTTGATTTGTAAATTAAGATTTTAAATTTAACTTGCAATAATACAATCATCATTAGCCCCTTTTGTTTACATTCTGCATGATTACCCTAATCTCAAATCGCTCCGGAATTGTTGAAAGATAAGTTATTGATGTAAACGAGGACAACATAAATCGAGGAATAAATGAGTTATTAGTGTTTTAATTTTTCGTGACTACGTCCACGTTTAAAAACTTTACTCTGGAATTATTGGAATTATTATTTACGTTTTAGTAACAAATGGACAGGAAAGGCCAATCTATCGAATATTGAAAGAATTACTAGGCTGCCTGAAAAGTCCCTTTAATTTCCCACAGATGGCGTTGGTAATCGCCAATGTGAACCATTTTCTATGAGCTTCACTCCTTGAATGACGGCTGTAACAATTTCAGCCATTTCTGTCCACGCATTCATTAGTGACAACAGTGAGAAGAGACCGATCAGCAAGTTTTCTTTTAAATTGAAAAATCCGAGTTTCGAGTTTTGATTAAATACTATTTTCTACGCAAGAAAACGGCTGCGGAAACCAAAGCCAAGCTGGATAAGTATATTCCAGACTCTGCTCCGTTGATTCAAACGATTCATAAGTGGTTTGCTGATTTTCGTTGTGGCCATACGAGCACCGTTGACGCACCGCGTTCTGGACGCTCAAATGAGGTCAATACAACAGAGAACGTCGATAAAATCCATGATATAGCTTTGGAGGATCCAAAAGTGAAATTAAGAGAGCTAGCTAAGGCTTTAGGCATTTCAATGGAACGAGTTGGCAACATCATGCATTCTGTTTTGGGTATGAAGAAGCTCTGCGCGCGATGGGTGCCGCGTTTGCTTACAATGGACCAAAAAACGCAACCTCTCAGGAGAACTTGAGCAAGTTTACACGCAATATGAAGGAGTTTGTGCGCCGATTCATAAGCATGGATGAAACTTGGATCCATTACTACACACCGGAGTCATCGCAGCAGGCAAAACAGTTGGCTTCACCGGGCGAAAGTGCTCCGAATCGCCCGAAAACGCAACAATCGGCGGGAAAAGTTATGGCCTCCCTGTTTTGGGATGCGCAAGGTGTAATATTCATCGACTATCTTGAAAAAGGTAAAACCATAACATACGCATACTATGCAGCGTTATTGGATCGTTTGAAGGATGAAGTCTAGAAAAAACGGCCGCATTTTCAGTGAAAAAGTGTGCTCTATCATCACGACAATGCGCCTGATCATTCATCCTCAATTGCTCAAGCAAAATTGAATGAAATTGGTTTTGGTTTCCCGGGGGGGGGCTATTCGGAGCAATTTGCGATTAGGGCGAACATGCAGAATGTAAACAAAAGGGAAATGATGATTGTAATATTGCAAGTAGAATTTCAAACTGTAATTAACAAATTAACGAATAAATTCAAATACAATCTAGCATACAGACAGAGAACAAAACTAGCTTCTGATTCATATATAATACTGATGGAAATTCGTTTGTTATTCATTGAAATTTGCAATTTTTTAATATTCGCCTGTCAATACTAGGATGTTTGATTACGCCATTTTCAATGTTGGCCCCACAAGTACTGGAAATAAAAGTATCGCCCTATACTATTCGCCTATTGTTGACATTTTGATAGGTTTCGCCCTCCACTTTTCGCCGTTGTTTTGGTTATTTTATCAGTATCGCCTTTTACTTTTCGCCGTTGTTTTGATTTTTTGTCAGTATCGCCTTTTACTTTACGCCATGTTTATGTTTTGGTTTAAATTACGCCTTTCACTTTGTCAACAATCAATATGGCGTAAATCGCAGAGTGAATTGTTTTGAATACGAAATAACTCTACGCCCTTTGCAAAAACAATATTTAATAAATTAAATTAAAGCACAACCAGGACAAAAAGGTCAAAACTCATGATTTAGTTGTAGTAATTATGCATTGCATTGAAAAAACATTTTGTTTATATTCTGCATGTACGCCCTAATCGCGAATTGCTCCGGATTTGTTCTTAAACCTGAAGAGATGGCTCACCGGTAAGCGATTTTACTCAAATAGTGGGCTCAAAGGGGAAACAAAGGCTATTTTGAAGGACTTCCGAAGGAATACTATTCGGATGGGATAACAAAAATTAGAAAATCGCTGGACTCACTGTATCGACCTATGTTCAGAAGTAAAACCGAATTTGACAAAAACATGTTTTCGTTGATATTAAAAGGACTTTTCAGGCAACCTAGTAGACTTCCCTATTTTTCAACTTTGGGTCAAAAACTGTAATCACGGTGTCCCACACAATTGGAATAATTCTGAAATTTGCTTTCTCACTAACAGTACAGCACATTCAGTAATCCAAAACAAAATTTCGCTTTCCACTCGAGCCTTGACTTTCAACTAAATGCCGATTTGCATAACTGACCCTATTGACACCTCTCTTCAATGATAGGCGCTTACCTCGCAGCAATAACAATAAAACGACCACTGGCCGCGTTCACTCACTCAATTTTTCACTGCCAATCTCTCTTCCATCACAAAAAAAAAACTCGTAGAGCATGGCCAACCACCCAATCAGTAATGGCAGCAGGCTATACTACGATGACTGGAACAATGCGAAACGTGATTGTTGTTTTTGTTGTTATTTTTTCTTCTTGCGCTACTTCTTGTTCCAGAAGCTAAGGTCAAACAACATCAGCAGTAAACAAACGACACATACTAGCAAACTTCGATCGAATCAACATGTGCCTCTCTACCTGTTTATACAAAAAAAAAAAAACAGTGAGGTGCTCGTGCTACTCTTTCTCTCACTCCCTCTCATTCACCATGGTCAATTTTTCAAACGGTGCAAAAGGTGCAATTTTTGATAAACCATTTCTAATAAACGCTTGCTACACGAAGAAAAGCAGCAATCGGTTAACCTCGTTTCCCCATCGTGGCTCAATCAGCTACCGGCTTCCGCAGCGCACCTGACGCAAACAATTACCTGTGAGTCAATTGGGAAATCGAGCGGATTTAATAGCAGGCTGTGAAAGTCTCGTTGCACACTCTAGATTGATTTATATCGGCGGATTGCCGATAAGGGAAATGTTCCCACCTTGCAGCCGGGCGCTATCAAGTGGTTCGAATATACGCTTCTGCTATCCAGGAATTTCACCACGTCACACACCAGCAACCAATTTTTGCTTCGGGGAGCTTGTTCGAAAGAATTCGATTTCACATCATATTCCACTTGCTTCGGGATATTTTTATTTTTAGTCGATTTTGACGAGAAAATCATGTTTTCTTCCTTCTTCCGATGAGATCTGCGATTTTGTCTTACTGCCCGCAGTGGCAGATGTCATCGTTTTGAGATTCGTGTTATTTTCGGCAGTCGGCGTTTTTCGTATGTTTGTTTTCTTTTCCACACATGTGCACAGCTTTTCTCGCATCGGTGTATGCGATCCGCTGTTTTTCTTCGATTCGCGATTTAATAATAGTTGATATTCGTATTTCACTTCATTTGCTCTCTCTTGTCACACTTCGCAGCGCACATTTTTCCCAGACACATAGCCCATCCCTCTTCCCTCATCACCACAAAAAAAAAAAAAGGAAAATTCCCGCTCTCACTCTCAAATCAGCCAACTTGACACTCGGATTTTCCTCATCGGTTTCATGATTTTCCCTGCACTGCTACTCATCGTTTTGCCACTCACACGGCGACACCCGCTCGCTACCACTGTGTTACTGAGGGGAAAAATTTCGTACTAAGAAATATTTTTAACTTTTTCACACAAATTTTTCACCGTTCACCTTGTCGGGCCACAGACGGTTGATCATCGAAGCAAGCGATGGCATAATGTTCCTTCTTCCTAGAAACCGCCGCTCACTAGATTGTTCGATAATTAACCAACTCCCCACACAGCAAGGCACAGGCACAGTACAGCAGGCGCGGAAATATCACCGTCGAAAATCAGAAACCACTTCCAAAATGCAACCAACTAATTGCGCTCACACACTTCCGCCCCCCTCGTACGCACCACAATGGCGCAGTAATTCAGCACCGGATACTATAATCCACGACAACGGAAGAAAAGAACAACCCGAAACGCTCCAGCTGATTGCTCAAAGCGTATTTGTCCTTCTTGCACGTTGCGAAGGTTACCGTCCGGGTTTCGAACCGTCAATGGTCGTCTTCACACGCAAGCACACAGTAAGAGCAGTAACATCCGGATTTTTCCGCCACCAAAGCGATGAGAAAAGCGCGATGAAAAATGTGTCACGATTTTGTGAGGGCCATCGGCCAGAACGATACCAAAAGGGGAATAAATTCGATTGCGAGAAAAATAAGCAAACTGAGGTGTGAGGTCGTCTCTGATGGTCTACTGAAAGAAAGAAGCCGAATAGTATGGTAGGAATAACACTCTTCACTCCTCACATTCTCGTGTTGCTGGCGACGATGGGAAAAAGAAACTGAACGCTCGGCCTGCTCCAAGTCAATCTCGAAGCTCCCCTTTCCTAGCTAGACTCAAAAATAGCGCGCCTCCTCGCCAATACGGAGTGGTGAGCACATGGGTGGAATTCTCTCGCTCACCGCCTCCCTTGCTTTACTACATCGCATCAGTCAGCTGGTTTTTGCAGTTTGTTACTACTACCAATTGTGGTTTTAGTTCTCCCGCAGTGGGCCGGATTGAGCTGGGTGGCAGTCAGTGCTGCCAGGTTTATTCAATCGAAATCTATGGTAACTTTGATGAAACTTGGAAAAACAAACCCACATCAGTGTGGGGAAAATTTTAACAAATTCAACCAGACTCGCTGACTTTTACTTTGGTAAACTTTGTGAAAGGTCGCAAACTTTTCCCGCGTTGACGCACACTTTAAGAAGGTCCATGAAATTCGTGCACCACTTACAATTTTCAATTATTACTCCTACACAGTTTAATGCGCATTGTTTGGCTAAGCCTTGCACACGCAAGCTGTACCACGATATTCTAACGATACAGGGTAAGGGGATGTAATGTTAGCCTAGCTCCTTGATTCGGCCTATGTACCAAACATGTCATTAATTGAGCGATAATCATCAACATTATGTTTCTATCAAGATGACCGATTTAATTCAAAGCAATTCAAACATTATTAATCAATTTACTGTTGTTCGCTTTCGTGTAATTTACAATTTTCTTAACATTTAAGACAACATGATTTCACTTGTTAAGCTGAGCAGATTGCCTCTATGATCTTCGAGTGATCAAAATTTGGCTAATTTTGGCTGTAGGATCACCTACAGCCGTTTTCTTAGTAAAAAACTGTTTCCAAAACTTCTCAATTCTGTACTATGTACTCAAGGTCAGCCCGACCTAGCATTTTAACAAGTTCCATTCGTCAATAAGAAGATCATAGTTAACCTGAATCGGAAGTAACTTGGCGATTTTCACAACACACTTGGAGCTTTCACCGGATGCAACGGCTATACCATTCGATCGGAAGTATTTCTACGCATCATTTTCAATAGAGAACATTGTTGCTTTCGGGCCACATACTATTGAAAAAATCATAAATGTAAAGCCTTGTCTTAAAAAGTATATTAACCCCCTTAAAGCCTCAGGGGTCATATATGACTCCAAAAGGGATAATGGCTGTATAAAATCACACAGACTGAATAAAAGTGCACACTGTTTTTGTAAAATTGTTTTTCCTTAATTTTTTTTTTTGGGAAAAATTAAAAAAAAAATGGGTAATTGGCGGCCAAAAAATCCTGAAAAAGAAGAAGGTGAGGAAGAAAAAAAAAAATTTTTTTATAATGGAGGGTTTTATACAGTGGTGGTCACGGAAATAAGGCCATCCCTTCACTCGAACTACAATATCGATAAAATTCACAATGAAAAACATCACAAAAAGAGCTCACTCTATCTGTCATTAGAGGAACTTTGTTAGTAACAAATTAAGTTGAAAATAAATCTGCCAGGTGTCTCTCGTGCATGTAGAAAGACTTATTTATCCAGCAGCTGTCAAATTCGGTTGGACACGAAAGTAAGGCCGCATAACCGGAACCGCTCAAATTCGAAATCTTGTACAAAATTCGTCGTTGTAGGCTGTGTTGAACTGGTAAATAATAAAATAACACTTGATAAACAATATATTCGTTCTATTTATGTTTGATATACAGCAAAAATGGGACGTGCAATTCATTGTTCACACTCGGAGAGGCAATTGATTCGGAAATGGCATAGTGAAGGTAAATCTCAAAGAGAAATCGCTAGAATGGTTGGGGCATCTCGTTGCATGGTGCAAAATGCACTGAAAGTACAAAGCAATATTGAAAACCGCGGACCTAAACGTAAAACATCAAGTCATACCGACCGTCGAATCGGTTATGTCTCCAAATGTGATCCCTTCAAATCAGCTACAGGAATAAAGCAGGAGCTTCAGCTTGAAATTAGTGCACGGACTATTCGCAGAAGACTTCAAGAGCAGAATTTACATGGTCGGGTGGCTAGGAAGGTTCCTCTACTCAGTAAAAAGAATATTCGAAACAGGCTGAATTTTGCGAAACAACATTTTAATTGGTCTGGTCCCGATGGCATCAAAAAATGGCGGAACGTACTATGGAGTGACGAAACAAAAATGAATTTATTTGGATCGGATGGCAGAACGTACGTTAGACGACCACCGGGTCGGGAATTTTCACCAGCGTACACTAAGAAGACGGTCAAACATGGAGGCGGTTGCATTATGCTATGGGGATGTTTTTCTTGGTACGGTGTAGGTCCTATCTACTGAATTAAGCAGATGATGGATCAACATGTGTATACTAATATTCTCGAAACTATAATGCATCCATACGCAGAGGAAAATATGCCTTTAAATTGGGTATTCCAACAAGATAATGACCCCAAACACACTTCTCGCAGAGCTAAACAATTTTTTGCAAGCAACTCCATCGATGTTCTTCCTTGGCCATCGCAATCACCTGACTTAAATCCAATTGAAAACCTCTGGAAAGACCTCAAAACGGCAGTATCTGCATACAAAACTAAAAATAAGCAGGAATTATGGGAAGCGATTCAAAAGGAGTGGGCTTCGATCCCCGTAGAGCGATGTCAGAGGCTTGTCGAGTCTATGTCGAGGCGATGCAGCGCTGTTGTGAAGAGTAACGGCTGTGCAACGAAGTACTAGCAAAGTGGATCAAAAAAGAAATTAAACGACAAAAAAATACTACAAAATAAAGTTATTTTAACAAATGGCCTTATTTTCATGACCAGGGAATTTATTGTCATACTTTTATTTTTTTCAAGAATAAATGCAAATTATCAATTAATATGGTACAATTGCATCTTTTTTTGCACTGGGAGAAATCAGGAACAACTTCTTCAGTAACAAAATCTAGCACATTCAAAAATTTCGTTAAAAAATAGTAAATTTTCGCCAAAACGCACATGGCCCTATTTTTATGACCACCACTGTATGCATACGTAATATTAAATTCTTGTTGAAAAACGTTAAATATTTTTGTATCTTTCTGGGATGTTCTAGGTCATCCAAAATGTATTGGGTTAGAACTTAGATCTAAGTTGTAACAGTAGCTTTTGGGGTTAATTACGATATGTATTCAAACATATTGAAAGGTCAACGGTCATTATTTGATAACTTTGTGATGTTCTACCCATCAAACATCGGTGTTAAATTAGAGCTTGTTCAAACAAATTTGGAGAAGCTATTCAGCTATTCTAGAAGAAACAGCTGAATAGCTTCTCCAAATTTGCTTGAACAAGCTCTAATTCAACACCGATGTTTGTTGGGTAGGTCATCAAAACTGTCCTTGAGTTCAGAACATAAGATCTACAGTGGTTACAGTAGGTGTTTGGAGTGTAGAGGGGACAATATGTATTTAACAACATTGATTGAATAGTGTGGAAGGCCAACAGACATAATGCGCCAATCTTGGGATATTCTAGGTACTCCAAACTGTCCTTAATTTTAAAACATAAGATCAACAGTCATTATTTTATAACTTTAAGATCCTCTACGTAATCCAAACCGTCCTGGAGTTCTGAACTTGAAATATATGGTAGTAACAGTAGTTTTTTGGCTAAACAAAGTTACGTCACGTATTCAAGTAAATTCAGTGAATATTTTCGAACGTAAAAATACACAAGAAAATAATCTCGGGATGGTCTAGGTCATCCAAACTGTCTTGGCGTTCAGAACTTAAGATTTCCAGTTGTAACAGTAAATTTTAGGCAATACAAAACAACAATAAATATTCAAACATATTCGATTAATATTCTAAAAGTCAAAAAAAAAACATTATAAAGCAATATGACATGTTCTAGGTCATCCAAACTATCCTTGAGATCAGAATATAGGACCTACAGTTGTAACAGAAGCTTTCTGGGCTACGCAATGCTACGATGTGTATTGAAACATATTCATTGAATATTTTGGAAGAACAACAGACATTATGAGATAATCATCGGGTGTTCTAGGTTGTCCAAACTTTCATGGAATTCAAAACCTAAAATCTACAGCTGTAGATTATATGTTATGAACTGTAGCTTAAAGCTTTTTGGACAAAACAAGGTAACAATATGTATTTGGCCAAATTAAGTGAGTGTTTTGGAAAGTCAACCGATATAATGAGACATCTTGAGATGTTCTAGGTCATCAAAACTGCCCTTGAGTACAGAATTTAGGATCTATAGTCGTAAAGTTAGCTTTATAATCTATGAAAGGTGGCGATATGCATTCAAACACATTCAGTGAAGCTTCTGTAACCTCACAAGTCATTATCTGACTATCTCGGGATGTTCAAATTCATAAAAACTGACCTTGAGTTCAGAACTTAAGATATACAGTAGTAACCGTAGCCTTTTGGGCTATACAAAGCTACTATAAATATTCAAACATATTCAATGAATATTCTGAAACATCCACAGACATCATAGGATAACCTTGTTAGTTTCAGGTCATTCAAACTGTCCTTCAAAACTTAAGGTCTGCAATTGTAACAATAGGTTTATGGGCTTAAAGTTAAGTTAGTTTGTTTGGCATAGAATATGCCAAGATAATCATAACGTCAGTTGGTCTTCCAGGACATTCGTTGAATATGCTTAAATACATATCATAACATGGTATAGCGGATAAAGTTACTGTTACCATTAGATCTTAAGTTCTGAATTCCTGGGCAGTTTGGACGACCCAGCATATCTCAAAAAAATATTTCGTATGTAAAATTAAATTTGATTAAATATTTATTTATGTTATTGAACCTGGCCTGTAAGCACAGGTAGAAGTTCTCAATATTGTCGAATATGTCCTCTGGAAGTGAAGTACCCGCAGGCCACACATTGGGCTTACAAACTCGACCGACGATGGTTCGCACCAACTTTTCCAGATCAGCGTACATAAGATGTATGAGTGGTTCTCCCCCCTAACAGAAACCTAGAAAATAGCATTGAAATAGATCAGTATGCTTATCAATAGCTCATAAATATTATCAAACATTTTTAGATCAAATTCTACTTAACAAGTTTTACAACTTTTCCAAAAAATATTCGGTTTAACAGCAGTCAAGCAAAGTCAGACTGAACTTAAATAATTGATGAATTATGAATTTTTAAAATCTACTACAGGGTGCGGCAGAAAATGATGCGAAAATTTGTTCAGTTTCTTTCAAATTCCATTTTCAACTAATTAAAGCAATAATATCAACATTTTCGAGTGCAGTTATCTTTATAAAGTCCTTTTAAACAAATTTATTCAATGTGTCCTCCATTTTTATTAATAACATCCTCGAGCCGACACCGAAAGCCAGAGCATGCCTTTCGGACGTTGTCCTCCGACATTGACTGCCATGTGCTTTGTATGGTTGACTGCAGGGTTTTCACACTAGGGTGTGATGTTTTGCAGGCTCGTGCTTCAACATATGCCCAAATCGAATAATCCAACGGATTAAGATCTGGACTGCTAGGGGGCCACAAATCCTTCGGCCAAAACTTCATGTTATCGTTCAACCATTGTTGGGTTCGATTGGACGTGTGACACGGCGCTCCATCCTGCTGTAGAACAACGTTTTGGTCCTCGGAGAAGTTGGCCTTCACCCAGGGAAGCACTTGGTCCTTTAAAATACCGATATACACTTCGGTATTGATTTTAAGTCCAGCATCAATGAAAACAGGCGGCATTTTCAAACCGTTGGACGCCACCAAGCCAAACATCATGACACCAGCCGGATGTTTGGTTTGAAATTTGAATTTCACTTTTTCCGGAACGTTCTCCATTTTCTGCGGTGAAATGAACCGGTCCGTGCGGCTGTTGGCCACAGCATCGATGCTGAAAAGCTTTTCGTCGGAGAACAGGATTATCATTTTTTCCTTTTTCAATAAGGAAAGCAATCTCTTGAAACGAGTCCCTCGTAGTTTCTTGACCCGGTCCGTAATCAAGTGGCGTTTCACTCTGGCGCTGGAAGATGCATGCAGGTCTTCTTTGATGATTCTCCACATGGATTTCTTCGAAATATTGGCTTCCTGTGCAAGTTTTCTTATGGAATGCACCGGGTTGCGAGCAATTTTTGCACGGACCGATTTGATCACGTTCGGCGTGCGAGCAAAGCGCGGACGTCCGCTTCCCGGCTTCCGCTGCTTAGGACCATCCTGCAGGGACTTTTTTATGCGGTAAACTGTTGCCAAATGGCACCCTACCACCTTGGCAATCTCTTTCGGCTTCTTCTGGGCGAGCAACAAACTGGTGATCACTTCTTTAGCGAACATTTTGACGAATTTGCAATAAAACAAATAGAATGTTTGGATGCAGCACTTGAAAGTAAACATAAACAAATACACTTTCGACAGAAATTAGTCACTAGCTACACGAATTAACCCAATACTCGAGTTTGAACATTTTCGCATTATTTTCTGCCGCACCCTGTACAACTGGCCTTTGCACACAAGGAGCAATTGGCTTCAGTATTTTTGGATATCAAGGGCGCATTTGATTCAGTTTCCATAGATATACTGGCAGATAGTCTACACAGTAGTGGTTTGCCAGGAATTTTAAATAATTGTTTGTATAATTTACTGTCAGAAAAACAAATGACCTCCAGTCTAGGCCAACTGACAACTTCCAGAATTAGCTACATGGGCTTACCCCAAGGCTCATGTTTATGTCCCTTACTTTAAAATTTTTATGTTAAAGACATTGATAACTGCTTGGAAAATAGATGCACACTAAGACAACTTGCAGACGATGCTGTGATCTCCTTTAGCGGTCAACGTGCGGAAATCTTGCAAAGACCATTGCAAAATTCCCTAGATAATCTGTCCATCTGGGCCAGAAATTTGGGGATCGAGTTTTCACCGCATAAAACCGAATTGGTCGTGTTTACTAGAAAGCGGTTCCCTGCCCAACTGCGTCTCAAGCTGTTGGGAAGAGACATTACCCAATCTTTGACCTTCAAATACCTTGGTGTCATGTTTGTTTCGAAATACACTTGGAGTACTCACATTGCGTATTTGAAACAGAAATGTCAACAAAGGATCAATTTTCTAAGATCAATATCCGGGACATGTTGGGGTGCCCACCCGAAAGACCTTATTAAACTCTATAAAACAACTATTCTTTCAGTTCTCGAATATGGCTCTTTTTGTTTCCTCTCGGCAAGAAATAGCCACCTCATCAAATTGGAACGCATTCAATATCGTTGTCTACGTATTGCCCTTGGCTGTATGCATTCAACGCATAATATGAGCCTGGAGGTTCTGGCAGGAGTAACACCCTTACAGTACCGCTTCTGGGAGCTCTCATCTAGAATACTGATCAAGTGTGGAATCAGTAACAACCTTATCATTGAAAACTTCGAAGAAATGCTCGAATTGAGTACCCAGTCTACATTCTTGCGAATCTATATTAACTATATGTCATCCGATATTAGTCTTCCATGCTATAATTCTCCTAGTGTACGCTTCCTTTATCACAGTTCCTCCATTGACTATTTTAATTCCCATATTTTTATTAAAAAGTACCAACATGTCAATTGCAATAGAAGAATTTTCACTGATGGGTCACGCATTGATGGATCCACTGGATTCGGTGTCTACTATGAATACTCGTCTGCCTTCCGGAAACTTCAGGAACCTTGTTCCGTATATGTTGCTGAGCTGGCAGCAATCAATTTCGCATTGGGGATAATTTCCGACATGCCCGTAGACCATTATTTCATCTTCTTGGATAGTCTCAGTTCTATTGAGGCTCTCCAGTCGATGAAAACAGTGAAGCACTCATCTTACTTTCTTTCAAAAATAAGGGAGCAGATGTGTGCGTTGGTCGAAAAATCATTTAGAATTACCTTTGCATGGGTCCCCTCACATTGCTCAATTCCAGGCAATGAGAAGGCGGACTCTCTAGCAAAGGTGGGCGGCGCAAAAGAAGGCGAGATTTTTGAAAGAAGAATTTCACATGATGAATTTTTCCCATTAGTACGTCAGAGTTCTCTTCAAAGTTGGAAAAACGATTGGACAAGTAATTCTCTTGGGCGGTGGTTACATTCCATTATTCCAAAGGTTTCGTCGAGATCGTGGTTCAAAGGTCTGGATGTAAGTCGCGGTTTCATTCGTGTGATGTCAAGACTTATGTCCAACCACTACTCGCTAGACGCACATCTCTACAGAATTAACCTCGTCGATAGCAACATATTTAGGTGCGGAACCGGTTATGATGACATAGTTCACACAGTTTGGTATTGCCCTAGTGGCCCGAGGTAGACAACCCTCCCGGGAGGTAAGAGATGTTTTGGGAATGCGTGATCGCCCCTACATGCAAGTGATTTACGAATTCCTTTGTTTGTCTGATCTAAGAGTGTATTGTCATCACCCCCTCCCCTCCAGTCTAGTAAAATCCCTGCCATTGTGTCCCAGTATATTATCCTTTTGTTTCCGTGCAACTTGTACCTGCCCAGCAAGCTGTGGTCACCCATCTGCGGCTTAGTTCCTGAAAGGGACTACAGGGACCAAGGATTTGGTAGATGTCGCAACCATGAGCAGCACATAATACCATGAATAGGTTACCTGCCTAGTCCCGTCCAAACGATAATGTGACCCATTTTTTTTTTTTAATAATCGTTTATTTGTACAGGCTCAATCGAATCAACTTTACAGAGCCAAATTTTCATATTTATATACATCATTTATCTTAAAACTAAAGTTAGGAGGATAGAGCCGATTACTCGCGGCCGTCTCGAGGTTAATAGGAATTACAAATTACGGATGGGAAAGAGGGTGGGAATTTAAGGTATGGTTTACATAACACATTAAATTTAAATTCTAAATTATCTAAAAACTTATAACTATACAATTTATGGTTTACTTTTGACTTGAACATTTTTTGAAAAAAAAAAAAAAAAAAACACACATACACAGATAAAAAAAAAACTTATAGTAAACATACAGGTTAAACTAACTACAATCTAAGGCTAATGTTAGTCAAAAACACATAAATGAGTTTCATGTACTCCAAATCACGTACAGCCAAAATATCTCGAATTGGCACATTGGGTTGTCTACCTCGAGCCCGAAGGGAATCATAAAGCTCCGATCTGACTCCACGATGTTCAGCACAAGACCAAATAACGTGATCTGCGTCCTGATAGCCTTGTCCACACTCGCAGAGATTGCTGTCGCTCAGCCCAACCCGGTATAAATGAGCGTTCAAAGAATAATGATTGGACATGAGGCGAGACATGACACGAATGAAGTCTCGACCCACATCCATCCCCTTAAACCAGGATTTCTTCGACACCTTTGGGATGATAGAATGTTGCCATCGCCCCAAATCTCCTTTACTCCATTTATACTGCCAGCTGACGAGTGACTGTTGACGAAAAAATAGGAAAAAATTCGTTGAAGGCGATTTGTCGATCACAAATATCGCCTTCCATAGCGCCCACCTTTGCAAGCGAGTCCGCTTTCTCATTGCCCGGAATTGAACAATGAGATGGGACCCATACAAAGGTGATGATAAAATAACGCGAAGATAAAGCACTTAGAAGCTCCTGTATTTTCATGAGAAAATACGAGGAGTGCTTTACCGGCCTCAATGAGCGAATAGCCTCTATAGAACTGAGACTATCCGTGAAAATGAAGTACTGATCCGGTGTTAATGAGGCAACCATTTCTAGCGTAAAGTGTATTGCCGCTAATTCGGCGACATATACGGAACAAGGAGCTTGAAGTTTACGATTGGCGCTATAAATTTCATTAAATATACCAAAGCCTGCTGACTCCTCTATCAAAGATCCGTCAGTGAAGAACGATTTAGTGGAATTAACTTGGCCAAACTTTGCAGCAAATATTACCGGAGCAATCATAGGACGATGATGCTCTGGGATTCCATGAAGCTCTTGCTTCATGGATAAATCAAAATGAACCGAATTGTCGAAATCGGAGAAGCAAACACGATTGGAAATGTTCGGCGAAGGGCTGACATCCTGTGTTATGTACAAATGGTACAAGGTCATGAAGCGGGTTTGAGTATTCAACTCAAGGAGCTTCTCAAAATTTTCGATCACCTGGGGGTTCATAACTTCACACCTGGTGAGGAGCCGGAGAGATAATTCTGAAAACCGATCCGAGAGTGGCAACATGCCAGCCAGCACTTCAAGACTCATGGTGTGAGTCGAGTGCATGCAACCTAACGCGATACGAAGACACCGATACTGAATACGTTCCAGTTTAATGAAGTGCGACCGAGCCGCTGACTGAAAACAAAAACTACCGTATTCCATAACCGACAAAATCGTTGTCCGGTACAACGTTAGAAGATCTTGTGGATGAGCTCCCCACCAGGTCCCGGTAATTGTGCAGAGAAAATTGACCCTCTGCTGGCACTTTCGCTTCAGATACTCAATATGGGATCTCCAGGTGCACTTAGAATCGAACCAGACCCCAAGATATTTAAATGACATAGAATGAGTTATCGGCTTACCCCAAATTTGAAGCTTCGGTTGTGCTGGGTTATGCTTCCTAGAAAAAACTACCAACTCAGTTTTCTCCGTAGAGAATTCGATACCTAGCTCTAAAGCCCAAGTAGACAAATTGTCTAAGGTATCCTGTAAGGGTCCTTGCAGATCGACCCCATTGGGTCCCGTGACAGACACTACGCCGTCATCTGCAAGTTGTCTCAACGTACAGTTGTCACTTAGACAACCGTCAATGTCTTTGACATAAAAATTATACAAAAGGGGGCTTAAACATGATCCCTGGGGGAGACCCATGTAGCTAAATCGTGAAGCTGTAGAGGTTCCATGAGAGAAGCTCATATGTTTCTCTGACAGCAAATTGTACAAAAAATTATTCATTAATGGTGAAAAGCCACAAGCGTGGAGTTTATCTGAAAGAACTTCAACAGATACTGAATCAAAAGCCCCCTTGATATCCAAGAAAACAGAAGCCATTTGCTCTTTTTTAGCAAAAGCTAACTGAATATCTGTGGAAAGCAACGCGAGACAGTCGTTCGTTCCCTTACCCCTACGGAAACCATATTGAGTATCTGAAAGCAGGTTGTTCGTCTCAACCCATTTGTCCAGACGGAAGAGGATCATTTTCTCCAACAACTTTCGAATGCAGGATAACATCGCGATGGGTCGATAGGAGTTGTGGTCGGACGCGGGTTTGCCAGGTTTTTGAATGGCGATAACTCTCACCCGCCTCCAATCATCCGGTACAATGTTGAGCTCCAAAAACTGATTAAACAAGTTCAACATGCGCCTCTTCGCGACGTCTGGAAGGTTCTTAAGCAAGTTGAACTTGATTCTATCAGCTCCTGGAGCCGTATTGCCACACGAAAGGAGCGCGAGAGAGAGTTCTACCATTGAAAAAGGTTGGCTGATCTCATCTATCGGATTCTCGGTTTCGCGAGGAATGATCCGTGCCGGCACAGAATCTGGACAAACTTTTCGCGCGAACTTGAGGATCCATTGATCCGAGTACTCTTCGCTCTCGTTGTTCGTAGTTCGGTTACGCAATCTTCGCGCCGTGTTCCAAAGAGTACTCATCGACGTCTCGCGCGATAGCCCGTCCACGAATCTTCGCCAGTATCCGCGTTTCTTGGCCTTGATGAGGCTCTTAAGTTCACGTTCAAGAGCCGTGTATACTTCGAAGTGCTCAGGTGTTCCACGTCTACGGAAAACTTTAAACGCGTCGGACTTTTTACGGTAAACCTCGGTGCATTGCTGATCCCACCATGGAGAAGGAGGTTTCCTGCGAAATGACGTTCCTGGAACTGGTCGAGTTTGAGCTTGAAGCGCGCTGTCTAAGATCAGGTTGGAGAGGAAGTTATATTCCTCCAGCGGTGGAAGCTCTTCTACCGTCGTTACGGCTTCATCTACTGCTGTCCTGAACTTTGTCCAATCGATGTAACGGGTTAGATCATACGCGACGTTGATGGATTCCGACGGATTGAACCCGGTGGCAATCGAAATTTGTATGGGCAAGTGATCACTACCGTGGGGATCTTGAATCACATTCCATGTGCAATCCAACGATAATGAATTCGAACAAAGCGTGAGGTCTAATCTACTGCCAACTGAGGATGGACCAGCCAAACGTGTTACTTCTCCATTGTTAAGAACTGTCATATTGAAGTTGTCACAGAGGTCATATAACAAGGAAGACCGGTTGTCGTCGTACAGTTCTCCCCAGCCTGTACCGTGAGAGTTAAAATCTCCCATGATCAACCGCGGAGCAGGAAGAACCGAACAAATATCTGAAAGTTGTTTTCGGTTTATTGAGGCTCTAGGAGGAATATAAACGGAAGCAATGCAAAGGCTTTTATTTTTAATAACAGCCTGACATGCGACAACTTCAATACCTGGAATAGGAGGAAAATTCACTCTATAGAAGGAGTAGCACTTTTTGATCCCCAGAAGTACTCCTCCTCCACGTGAATCCTCACGATCAAGACGAATAATATTGAAATCATGAAACGGAAGATCGATTTCGGAAGAGAGCCATGTTTCACAAAGAGCGAAAGCATCACAACCGGTATTGTGAGTTAAAAATTTGAATGATTCCAATTTAGGAATCAAACTTCGACAATTCCACTGTAGAACAGTGATCAAATCCCCGACCTCATTTGGAAAATTATCCATCGAAGGAGATGATAGCTGCAAGGAGGGGCCACTTAATTGTCAATTGCTTCAAAAAAGTCTTCACTGTTGGAAGCATTGCCAAAACAATGCTTTTGAGAGGGTCAGAAATTTCGAGGTACTTGAAGATACCTTCGACAATGTTATCAAATGAGAACAGCCCAGTCGAGGAAGGGGCTTCTGTTCTTAAAATTGGGGCATCAGGGGTTTTGGATGTCCCCGGAAGAGATGGAAAGTCCTGGGTGTAGTTAGTACTACGAAAACCAGGAGGAATTGGATTTTCCTTTTTCCCACCTTTTTTTGAAATGGGCATGCTGGTCTCGGGCTTCTTTTCAGCAACTTTCCGTGGGCGGACGCGTCTTCGCTTCCTTGAAGCACCTTCCGGAAAAGTGAACGATGTTCCCTCTTCAGCCGAATCAAAGTCAGACTCGTCATCTGACAGAGGAGCAAAGGGATTTGTATTGGCATTGGGTGATGGGGAGGCTTTTTTCACCATTTCGGCGAAAGATTGCCTGGAACGCTGTTTTAGCGAGCGTTCTAATTTTTCCCCGTGTTGTTTGTACGCCGGGCACGATGAGAGAGCATGAGGAGGAGTTCCCTTACAGAAAGCGCATTTTGGTGTGCTGTCTGCACAGGCGCCATCCTCATGTTTCTCCCCGCAGTTGGAGCAGCGTGCCTTATTGCCGCAATGGGAGGTCGTATGTCCCATCTGCTTGCATTTTTGGCAGATCATGACCCGAGGTACAAACAACCGCACAGGTAGTCGAAGTTTTCCCAACTCGACGTATTGAGGGAGGGCTGAACCAGAGAAGGTCACACGAAACGAGTCTGAGTTGGTAAATTTCTTTTTACCCTCACTGATCGATACTGTGCCTAGTTTTTGCACATCCAGTATCTTGACTGAAGGAAGCAGAGGGTTCTTAAAGCGACCAACCCCCTGCTTCAACAGGATCTCAGGGGTCAAGCTCGCTTCGGTGACCACCCCTTCAATCTCAATACCTCGAGCTGGGATGTACACTAAATATTCCAGTGTAAAAAACTGAGAGACAGCAATTTCGTTAGCTTGTTTAAGGTTGGACACAACAACTTTTAATTTATTGGGTCTCACCTTAATTATCTCGGTCACGGCCGAGAATCGTTTCGTCAGATCGTTTGAAATCTGGTAAATATTGAGAGGTTTCGTTTTGGGCCGAAAATAGACAACCCAAGGACCAGCTGAACTATCTGGATAAGCACGCGATCGGGTAACTTTAAGAGCTACCCCATCATTTGGCGGCATGGATGAATCATCTTCCGACAAATCATCCATGTCGCACCCGTGGGAGCTTATGATGCTCAACCACTAACGCAATTATCTACAATCAATCACAGATAAACAAACTAAACCTAAGCACACAACAAACTAAACCTAAGCACACTCTCTCACACGCTCTCACACACTCTCACTCACTCTCACTCACTCTCCACACAATACAAAACAATATATTCAGAAGAAAGAGAACAAAAGCTTATCTTATATATATCACTGATGAGGGGGGGGGGGGGGGGGGGGGGGGGGGGGGGGGGAAATAAAGAAAAACGCTGCTGCAGCCGAAGGCGACGAATGTGCTGCTGTCGAACGACGATCCGTGGCCGCGTGTGCCGGCTAGACGTTGAGCTGAACGATGATGATAATGATGACGATGATGATGTTGCTGATCGGTGGTGGTTAGCAGATGATCGACTGCACGCTACACACGATGGACTGCTGGTGTGCGTGCCGTATAGATGCGGAGCAATATGGCTTTTAGGTCGTGGCAATATCGCTAATTGCAATTAATGACGTTGTTGCACTGTTTAACACTCAACGTTTTCTACTTCAGAAAACTAAGACTCGATTTCACTCGCGACTCAGAAAAAAAAATAGCGCTGAAGGCTTGGAACAACTTGTGAAAAGCTTCCAAAGCAACGGAAAGCTGACCGAACGAACTGTTCCGTTCGCTTGTTCACTGGGCAATGTCCTTAGCCTCTTGTCCAGTAACTCCTACCCCTACCTCCCCGTGGTGCCGACTGGGGTATGAGTAACCATAGGAAAGATCGGGTAGCCCACCCCGGTGGGACCTTGGTCATATGCTGACAGGGAAGGGGGGCTGCCCTCTTCAAAGGGCGCAGTCTATCTGAGCGTCTGTTCTCCATGTTAGGGGCGGCTCAAAACAGCGTCTGTTCTCCATGTTAGGAGCGGCTGATCATCGTCCTCGTGCCAGCGTGGGACTCTAAACAGTGCTGTGCACGATGGTCCTCCGGCGAGGCAGGGGGTTGGGGAAGGCCCAACAAGCCACCCTTAAAAAATCAATGTTACGAATAATACAGAAGTTAATACGGACCGGAACAATCGGCAAAGACCAAGGCGACGAATTAAGGACTACGATTGGAAACTCGGAACATGGAACTGCAAATCGCTCTGCTTCCCTGGCTTCGATAGGATAATCTACGACGAACTTCAACCTCGTAACTTCGAAGTCGTAGCACTGCAGGAAGTTTGCTGGACAGGACAGAAGGTATGGAAAAGCGGGTATCGAGCGGCTACTTTTTACCAGAGCTGTGGTACCACAAACGAGCTGGGCACCGGCTTTGGCTTCGGCTTTTTTTTTTTTGCACCGATATTTCAGCAAGGTCAATACCGTGTGAAAAAGTCAAATACTCATGTTGGTGCGTCAACTTTGACGCCAGCTGTGGTACAAACCACTTGATGGACACTGTTCAAATTTTGTCCACATTATTTCCTTTTTTAGGCTGTATTGAAATTTTTATTATGCTTCTTAAATTTTTCACAAAACTACGTATTTTTGAAATTGTTGTGTCCCAAAACGACTTTTTTGACATATGTTATCAAAACTTCAAATTTATAAATCTTATCAACATGAAATTTTGAACACATGAGGTCAATACATTATTTATAGTTCTAAAATATTGAAAATTGACAAAGTTACAGAAGGTTGAATATGACGGTTTATGGAAGCAAAATTTGGCTCGGCTTTTTTTTGCTACTGAGTGTACACTAAAGCACGTCAACGCAACATTAAAAATAATCGAGTATACAAGGCTCTTTGCCAGTACGATTCTCAAGTACGATAGTGATCCATAATTTTTCAAATGTTTCTTCGGCGCAACTAAAGCCCGATTCAAAGTAAATTTGGACGCATTCAAGTGTTTATAACTCAAGAATTAAATAATATACACGGTTGATCAAAACGTCAAACAAACGGGTATTAATTCAACTTTCAAGCGATATATAACAAGTTATTACATTTCATCGTCTCGAACGAACTGTCGCACTTTACTTGTGATCGATGCCATCATGATCTGCAAGTCGCTGGTGGCACTGTACCGGCGAATTTATGCCACTTTAAATATTCGAGTGTGAATAGAGTGTAAACAATGCACGCGAACTGACAGTTGTTGTTGTTGTTCATGTTTATTTTCACCATAATTGAACAAAAACTGCGTATCAACGTAAGTGTTGCAAGTCACCCCTTTTGACGGTAGTAAAGATATCTATCGATCTGCATCAATTAATATCTTCTTTCTTAGCGTTTCAAGCTTATTGCTTTCGCAATTAGCTTATTGCTTGCTCTCAAGTTAGTATTCTAAATGCACTTCCACAGTTATTAATTAAGAGCCTTCGATGCCAGGTACCATTTTTGCGTTAGTATGATTGTGCGGCAAGTTTCCTTAACGAAAAATTCCTAGACCAGATCGGGAATCTAACCCAGCCACCTCCAGCATGGTGTTGTTTTGTAGCCGCGCCTTTACCGACTGAGCAAAGGGAGGACATTAATTAATATTTTGTTTCTAAAAAAAACACTATACATAATCAAATTCAAATAGGTAAGGGGAAAAATCTACTTTTAAGGGGGAAATATCTTCAAACCAGGTCGACAATTGTGAAGATTTTGGCGTTATTCAATTTTTCCTTTTTGTTTTTTATTAATCGCAGTATTTTTTGTATCGTTAATTTATAAAATTTTAGGTTATCTATATGTGTGTTGCTGTTTGTTGTTATTTCTCTTTTTCTGCTTACGTGTCGTGTTGTTGTTTTATTTTTCGTGTTTTCTTTTCTGGTGAGTGTTTTGTATTGTGTTTATGGTTTTGTCTCGCGGCGTTTCGCTCCCACAGACTACTGTTTCTTCCCAACGTTCGTTTATGTACTTTGCTTTTTTTCGTTACTCACTTCAACTTCGCTCCGTAGCAATACGTTTTCTAGTCATTAGTTATTCGTTTACTAACTTTTTTTTTTTTTCACATCGCATATTTTCTCCTTTAAATTGTATATATATATGTACTTGTAAATAAAATCATAAAAATTAAATCACAAAATCATTACGAAAGAGAGTTTTATATAAACGTCGTTTTTTTTCAGTAAATTTCTTGGTATTAACCACAAATTCGCCATCTTGATGGGATTTTTTGCTTAGCCTTTTTTTGATCATTTTTTTTTCATTTGTTTATCGTCTTCTTTTCGTCGAACAAACAATTTTGGTACACAGCGATTCTTTGTTTTCGGATTTTTTTTTCTTCGTTTTGTGATTTGTGGGAAGCTTCTCAGTTGAATTGTTTTTGTTTTGGAACAGTTTTTTGTTTGTTTTTTTTTTTGCAGTATATAGAGGGTAATTTAATTTTTAATATACATACTAAATATATATAAATACACTAAGGACTTGCAACGCAAAGGAGACATAGCACATAATTCGTTTTTTGATTTAATTAATGTATAAATGCGGAATCAAGACTCGCAAAATGAAGGTAGTTTTCTTTTCCTTGTTTAAAATTGATATTTTTTCTAAGTAGATTTTGGTATTGGCAATGTAAGCAATCAATTTTCGCCTGATAGAATAACTATAGGTCGACAGTAGTTCAAATTAAAAGTCCTAATAATTTCGACATAATGGCCAATTTTTCGATCAACAGTTTTCCTCCCAACAGAATAAAAATGGGCGTATTTTCAACGGGAAAGTAGCACTCTTTGAGACTGCCAGCAAACGCACACTGTAGAGGGACGACAAGCTTCAGACACGCGGTGAAAACGAAAAACAAAACAAGCTGTCATACACCCGCGCATATCTAATGAAGGGATAGTTCGAAGAGAGACCTAATAATAGCATAAATTAAAAGTAGTGTGATGTAAATTTCACGATCCTCGAAAACTGAACCGAAAAGGGGATTTTTTCATCATCGTCATCCTTCCAACTTTAGCACTAAGTAATACTGTGTAATTTGTTATTGTGTTTTAAGAAGACTTGCCTTCCCGACCACCGTTTGTTTAGCATATTTAGTTGCTTATCAAATTCTTCAGCACGTTTATACACTCACATATAGAAGCGCTTAAAAGTAGGACATTTTGCCAATTGAGTTAAAAAAAATCCTAGCGTTACATTACATCCGTTACTAGATTTTACAGCGAAATGCTTAAACTAAACAAAGAAACTCTTAAGTTAGGGTCATTAGTTCTGTACATGTGTTGTTTTCTTTAAATACAGGGCACGGATGAGGGGCAGAGGTTTATATGTAGATCACAAATTAGATAGATTTGGCGCTTCCGTGCATTCCGGGGCTACGACAGGATTTCTAAACATTCGCTTCTACGGGTCCGGTTGGTTGGTTTTGCGGTTTGCTATCGATCTGAATTGTTCGATTTAGTGAATCTGAACGAATATTCACTTTGTTCGGATTTCTAACCTCTCTTTTCGTATTACATATTGTGTAGTTTGACAGCTACGGTCCGGAGATGTTTGCACAGCCGTAGCTGTCTTCGATCGATGAAAGTGAGGTTGGAGAAGCTCGAGAAATTTTCGAGTAGGTATTTGGAAAATTCGGTTCGCTATCTGCAAAACAAAAAGTTTGACAGAACAAAAGATTTGTTTAAACAAGTTCCGTTATAGAGCATTAGAAGTGCACCTAAATGAAAGCATTACTTGTCTTCTCGGGATGCCATTCTCATTGATCTCGAAAGTTTTGAAGTCTGTCAGTGATTGTTACTCAAATTTGAGAAGGTTGGTCTCTGCTTGGATCTCCGAGAATAGGCAATACTTTTTTCCCAAACAAACTTGGAAAATTGTAATTGTTTGGCTCTCTTGGAACTGATAGTAAAGAAGAGTAGAGTCATATTTAGTTACAGCTCAATTTGCCCGAATTGACGGTTGATGGAACTGATTTCGTTAGGTTGACATTCACTGTCCTACATTCGAAAATTGAAATCCTACTCGAAAGAATTGCTTTACAAACCGAAGATACTGAAACAATGACCCAAAATAGTTCAAAAATCTTCCCGCTTTACCGTTGCTTCTCCTGCAAATCGAGTATGACTCGGCTTGCCGAATGATGTGAAGTGATTTCTTCTCTCATTTGACTTAGTTCAAACGTGGCTTCCGCGAATGGCTTAATTCATAATTTACAATTGCGTTTGCTTTTCCTTTTTTTTTGCTTTCTAGGGGGGAGATTTTCTCCCCAGTGTATAAATGGCTGATAGGCGGAAAATGCGTTGAAAAAATCATCTCAAGCACATTTTCTTGCTCTACTTTTCTTTTTTTTTAGGTTCAGTTCGTTCAAATTTTATGTACATTGAATGAAACAAATAATTGCGTTCGTTTTCGCAATTTTTAAAACATCGATCCGATTCAACACGAGCATTTCCGCGAGTGTGCGCAAATTTGAATGTTTTGTAAATGGTTTCCGTTAACGTTTAAGATTTTCTTAGCAGTTTTTTCTTCTTCTTCTAATCGGTAGAGTTTACGTCGTACAACTAGATACTTTTTTGTTGGTTTACATTGTTTAATGTGAATGCTTTGCTTTCTTGCAGTGTTCGTAGTGTATGTGTCTGGTAAATGTATACGAGAATGAGTTTAGCTTCCACGATTTATTTGTTTTAGACTTTTTAACTTTTACTTGTTTTCGAGATGAGAAAACGCGGGTTATTATGCTACGACGAGGTTATTGTAACTGGCTGTTTAACTAACATTTCACTTCGTTCGCTTCCCATTTCGTGTTGGAAATTTTTCCTTGTCAAACGTTTATAGTACAAAAAAAGTCGCATAGTTTACCTTCTGCATTCCTTTTTTCTTTAGTTTTTAATTTCTATTTTGTTGAAGTCTTACTCTTCGGCTAGTTGATATTGTTGTTGTTATTGTTGTTCTTTTTTTTTGTAAAAGTTTAGCTAACTTAGACATAGTGATAATGCCCTTTTAATTTAACTTAGGAATTCGCATTGCTAAAAACAAGTCATTAGTTGCATATGGCTCTTACTGAACAGGGTGGAATTAAATGGTCATTCGATACTTAAACCCAAAAACTGTGTCGGATTTGAGTGAAATGAAATTATGTGAACATTTATTAACCTACTTTGTTGTGATGGAATCCGCCTCAATTATATCAGATATGTTTGTTCACACAAACAAACTGCGCAGAACTAAAATCTCTTTTAATTTGCCTTGGGTGTTAACATTTTGTGACGAATAATGTGTTTCCGGTATTTTTGACCCGGATTTCAAATTCACATTGTGGAAAATTTGTACAACCAAATGCAGTCAAAATGCTTATTAGAGTTCCAATTTTCAGTTTCGGGTGAGTACTGCCCTTTTGAACCCAATTGGCCACAAGGAATCTATGTCGGAAGAGGGCATGTTTTGCCAAGATCCGTGAGGCGGCGACAGATACAAATTTTCATCGGAACATGCTTTTCGACGACTCAAACTTCATGATTTTTCATGAATAGTCTACTTCTAGCCCTGAAATGGACCAATGATAATTGCCTTTATTTACATACGAACTAGGATTGGGTGGTCTTGGATTGATCATAACGAGATCGATCCTTTTGATGTCGAGTTTCATTTTATCTAAATTGATCCTATGACCCTAAGAAAAATTGGAAAGATCATCTTTTGTATTGATCATTTCGATCTTCGGAATATGAACCATAATTAATACGTTAGGTGTAGAGAATGGTACAGAAAGTAGAAAATGGAAGGAAGAATGATAAATTTGGCAAAAATATCGTAATAACAAAATTTAGTGTTAATTGAGGCTGAAGTTGCCTACTTTTCTTTGAATCGTTGTAGTGGCTATATTTTTGGAGCGAACGCAAATATGTTAACATGCTGTGAAAACTTGAAGCCTTGGCTACAATTTCATGTTCCATGTTATCAACATAGAGTACGTTGCTCGCTGTTTCGAGCGGAACCCCAACCGCTCCGTCCGAGATGTCGCAAAGAAGCTGGGAGTGGCGCCTTCAACCGTGGATAGAGCTAAAAAACGAGCTGGACTGTCGACTTACAAGAAAGTGGTGACTCCAATCGCGACGATAAACAAAACACGTCCGCCAAAGCACGATCGCGAAAGTTGTGCACGACGATGCTGACGAAGTTTGATTGCGTGGTACAAGACGATGAAACTTACGTCAAGGCAGATTTTAAACAGCTTCCTGGACAGGAATTTTATACGGCAACCGGACGGGGAAAGGTGGCAGATATTTTCAAGCACATTAAACTGTCAAAGTTCGCGAAGAAATATCTTGTGTGGCAGGCCATCTGTACCTGTGGCTTGAAGAGCAACGTTTACATTGCGACCGGAACCGTCAACCAGGAAATTTATCTGAGCGAGTGCCTATAAAAACGTCTACTGCCTTTCCTGAAGCGACACAATTTTTCCGTTCTATTTTGGCCGGATGCTGTCAACAACGTTCAAGTGGTGCCCAAGGACAAGAACCTTCCCAACACGCCAGAGCTCCGCCCAATCGAACAATATTGGGCCATCGTCAAGCGGAACCTTAAGAAGACTCAAAAAGCTGTTGTGAGCAGTTCAAGGCAAACTGGCGTTCTGCGGCGAATAAAGTGGACAAGGAGACTGTACAAAATCTGAGGGCAGGTGTTAAACGAAAGACCCGGCAATTCGCACTCGGTAAAAAGGAAGCTTAGCTAAATATTTCTCCTGTATTCTGTATTAACTGAACTTGAAAAAGAAAAAGAATTTGACTTATTAATAAAAACTTTGATCGACTCACACACATTACTGTTTGACCAAATTTTGATCGGAACACTCTTTATGTTAAACTATTCATGATCAGAATTTGAAGTCATTTAGTTCCTGTACGGCTGAGTAATAGCGATTGGTGACGAGGATTGGTCCCGCACCCTATATGGGTTCAACCAGATGATTAAAAATCAGCAGTATAATAATCAGTAATAGGCCAAGATGAGAACCTTGTGGCACCTAGGGCTGATTACTAGTAAATTTGATTTCTTTTCTATTGTTGTTCTCAAACCACACTGAAATATTCTAAAACGTCCCTACGTGCTTATAAATATAAGTTAAAATAGTAAACAAAGAAAGCTATGTCAATTGGATCCATTTTGCTGATTCTGGAAACTCACGAACTCGATTACCGACTTGCACGGTCGTTTGCAAAAACCCATTAATGGGTGAAAAAACACCAATTTTTGCTGGAAGTGCCTCTCTCCCATTCAATGGGTAAACCCAATTCACCCATTAATGGGTAAAATTAGTTTATGTCACCAAATGGGTAATTTTTCACCCATTGCAAAGAAGCCAAAATGGGTTATTTATTCACCCATTTCAAAGAAGTTAAAATGGGTAAAATATTACCCATTTTTGCATGTAGATTATGTAGCAGTTTGGTAGATTGTAATTTTATGATATTCATGGTAATCAATCAATAAATGAAAAAAATAAAAAATTAAATACCTGTATGCATTTCTGGTATAATTATGGATTCGACTTCTTTACAAGTTCCTCAATGTTCCGTGCACACAAATTTGAAATTTCTCAATTTTTTTTGCAAACGATTCATAAGCATAGGAAATCAACTAGGAAAGTTTGTAAAATTTCGGTTAAGTTTTGTAAAAAATCTGGGAAAATTTGGAAACCTGGTAGTTGGAAAGTTTTGAAGAATGTATGGGAAAATTTGTAAATTTCTGGAAAGTTGAATAACTTTCTTCGATAGTTTGGAACTTCTGGAAAACGTTATAAACTTCTGGAAGAAGTGGAAACTTCTGGGGCGTTTTGAAAAGCTTCTGGAAAATATTTGATACTTCCGGGAAGTTCAGTAATGTCTTGTAGATGTTGAACACCAGTTGAATCTTGGTAAAATTTCTGAGATTAAAAAAACTGTGAAATTGAAAAAAAAACTCGGAAAAAATTGATGGAGAATATCGGAAAATTCTGTGAAAATTTGGTAGCTTTTGGAGGTGTTTGAAGAATGTAAGGAAGTAAGGAAACTTTTGGAAATTTGGAAGCCTTCTGAGAACTCCTAGAAACTTTCTGGGAAGTTTTGGAAAGCTTCTGAGAATTATTAAATGTTTTGGCAAGTTCTTGAAATCATTAAAAATTTTAAAAAAATTTGGAAAAAGTTTGAGATCCTAAACTTCTTAAAAATTCATAAATCTTTTCTGGTAATTTGAAATTTAACGGGGAAGTAGAAGTAAACTTCTTGGAAAGTTCTGAAAATTTCCAACTCTTTCGGAAAATTCCAAAAAGTTTTGGAATGGTTCTAGAATTGGTTTCCAATGTTTCTGTATAGTTTTTAAAAGTTCAGAAACATTTGGAATTTTTGAATTTATGAAACCCATTGCAAAATTTTGGAAGCTTCTGGAAAGTTTGGAATTTTTTTTTTTAGCAAATTTCTAGTGAGTTTTGGAAGCTGAGACACTTTGGAAACACATTTGGTAAAATTTGGAAAGTTTATAAAACTTGTGGAAAGTACTGGAACTCTTTTTCAAAAACTTCCAAGAAGCTTTCCAAAAATTTTACAGTTGTTTTTGAAATGTATTGAATATCAGTCAAATGGTTTGGAAAGATTTCTAATGTTTTTGTGACGTTTAAAAAAATCAGTAATCTTGGAAAGCCTATGGTAAATTTGTGAAACCTGGTAAAATTTGGAAACTTTTGAGACATTTTGAAATAATTTTATAAAATTTATCAACTTCTAGTGAGTTTTGGATGATGGGATGGTTTGGAAACAAAACTTATACACTTTGAAGTATTATGGGAAATATTTGTGAAGTGTATCGAAACTCTTCTGGAAAAATATGGAGACTACGGATGAATTTCGAAAATCAACTAGCAAAGTTTGTAAAATTTCGATAGTTTTTGAAACAATCTGGGAAAATTTGAAATCCAGAAGACTGGAAAGTTTGGAAGAATAATTAATTTTAACGTTTTCCAGAAGCTTTCCAAAGCTTTCCATAAAGTTTCTTAAAATTCCCAGAAGACACCCAAATTTTTCAAAAGTTTCCTACCTTCCTCCAACTTCTCCTAGAAATTACCAAACCTTCTGAAGTGTTCTAAGCTCTTAAAATATTTTTTAGAATATTCCCAGAAGGTTCTAAGACTTCCCACCAGTTTTTAAGTTTTCCAATATTTTTTTTACAACTTTCCAAAAATTTCCAAGATTTCCCAGAACTTTCCAAAAAAATTTAATATTTTTCAGAAGCTCCCCAAAGCTTCCAAGAGAATTTCTAGAAATTACCAGATGATCCCCAAATTGTTCAAAATTTTCTTTTCTTCCAAACACCCAAAAAACTTCCTACGAGTTACGTGCTTTTCACAGAATTTTCCTAATTTTCCCATAAATTTTCCAAACCATCTCAGACATTTTCCCAGCTTTAACGGATGTTCACAAGAAATTGTTGAGCTTCCCGGAGGAATCAAATATTTCCTAAAAGTTTCCAATTTTTCCAGAAGTTTATGACTTTTTCCAGAAGTTCCAAAAGAAAATTATTAAACTTCCATGAAATTTCCAAATTTTCCCATAGATTCTTCAAAACTATCCAGTCTCCTGGTTTTAAAAGTTTACAAACTTTGCTTGTTGATTTTCGAATTTCATCAATAGTCTCCAAATTTTTTCAGAAGAGTTTCAATGCATTTCACAAATATTTCACCAGTTGTACCATTTATTTTCCAAAACATCTCAGCTTCCAAAACTTACTAGAAATTGATAAATTTTCCATAATTGGTTAAAAACGTCTAAACATTTTATAATTTTCTCAGAAGGTTTAACAAATTAATCAAAGGTTTTCCAAATATTACTGAACTTTTTAAACTTCACAAAAACATTGGAAATCTTTCCAAAACATTTGACAGAAATTCAATACATTTCGAAAGCAACTGTAAAACACTTGCAAAGCTTCTTGGAAGTTTTTGAAATCAACCCAGGTTTTGGCACCCTTCCTGAATAATTTAGGTATCATCTGAGAAAACCTGCGGACTGGAAGATTTTAAGAAACCCATGGGTACGTTTTAAAGGTTTAAAAACCTCCTTCTAAGATTGGTACAACTTTTGAATAAAAGTTGAAAACTTCTGGGAACTTTTGGTAAAGGGAGTAACATTTTTAAAACCTACGAAGTTTTGAAACAACATCATAAAACATTTGGAGAATTCAGGCGCTTTTGTTTAAAACTGAAATTTAGTGGGACACTGAAAAAGTTAGGAAATTTCTGGGAAATACAGGATGTTTCTGGGAATCTTAAGAAACTAATTAAAATGTGTGAACTTGAATACAAATTATGCAAAAATTAGGAGACTTCACGGCAATAAACGAAACTTATGGAGAATTTAGAAATGTTCTCCGATGTTTTGAAAACTTTATGGAAGTTTCAAAAACTTCTGGAAACGTTTTATCAAGTTCTAGGTAATCTAAAAAAAATGAGAGATTTCTTCTGAGAAGTTTTAAAAATCAACCTAGTTTTTGGAACCTTCCTGGAAGTTTTGGAGAACTTCTGAGAAAATTTGGAGACTTCTGGAAAGTTTAAAAATCTTCTTCCGAGGGTTGGGAAAAGTTCTGAAAAAGTTAAAAACGTCTGGGAGCTATTTGAAAAGGCAGGAACAATTTTAAAACCTACGAAGTTCTGGGAAATAAATCATAAAACAGCTGGAAAACTTCTAGGAATTTTCAAAAACTTTTGTTAAAAATCGGAATATTTTGGGACACTTAGGAAACTTCTGGGTAAGTTGTAACGCTTGTGATAGGTTTAGGAAATTTCAGGAAAATTTAGAAAATTTCTGGGAAATTCAGGAACTTTCTGGGAAGTTTGGAAAACTTCTAGTGCTGTTTGAAAATCATCTACCAAGCTTTGAAAACCTTTGAAAATTATAAGGAAAGAAAAAATCTAGAATTTGGAAACATTGAAAATAAAAACCTAGAGAAAATTTTGTAACTTCTGGGAAATCAAGTAAATTTGTAGTAAGTTCAGAAATTTTCTTCGATGTTTTGGAAACTTTATAGACATTTCAGAAGCATCTGGGTAAGTTTCGAAACTTCTTGGAGATATATTGAAGTCGTGGCCAATTTTAAAACTGTTCTGGGAAGTAATGACAACTTATGGACATTTTGAATTTTTTTTTATAAATTTCTGGAATGCTTTGGGGAAAACTTTTGGGAGGATTTGGAAATCTTCAAGAAACATTTGAAAACTTTTGAAAAAATTGTTACCATTTTGGCACTTTTGAGATGTTATGGAAACTTTTAGTGAGTTTTAGAAATCAATTCTAAGGTGTTTTGGAACATATCAAAGATAAGGTTTGGATAAAGATTTGGAAATTTCTGGAAATTCAGGGGAAGTAAAAAACTTCTTGGAAAATTTTGATATTTATGGCAAATTACAGCACCTTTGGTATGTTTACCAGAAAGTTTTGGAGGTTTGTTCTCATTGTTCCTGGGAGGTTTTAATAACCTATAAAACCAACCAAAGCTAAATAGTAAGTCTTTAACAATTCAAAAACTTATGGATAGCCCTTGGTTAATTTTTAAAACTTTCTGGGAATATTTTGAGGCTTCTTATAAGTTTTGAAAAAAACTGTGGAAAATTTATTGAATAAAATCTTGAATCATTTGGAAAATTCTGGAAAGTATTGAAAACATTCTGAGCAGTTCTATAGAAGTTTTGTAAAGTTTGGAACAACTACTGTAAATCTTAAGAGGGTGTCTAAAAAACTTAGGAAGTATAGAGAAGTTCAGGAAATCTCAAATAAAGCTTTAATTACACTGGAAAGTTTTGTAAAACCGTTGAAAAATTTTTAAACTTCCAGTAAGTTTTGGAATTTTCTAGAAAGTCCTAGATTTCTGGGTAAATGTTCAGTAATCCTCGAAAGATTTGGATTTTGGGATACGTTTGAAATCTTCTGCGAAATGTTGGACATTTTTGGAAACTTTTGGTTATCTTTGGAGGATATTTAGGAAACGTGAAAATTAACTAGGAAGCTTTGAAAAACTTCTTAGATTGTTTGAAAAAAATGTAGAATGATTTGGACAATTTTGGAAAATTTCAAAAGCAAACTTGTGGGAAGTTTAGAAAACTTCCTTGGAATTTCCGACTTTCTGCGAAGGTATGGCAACTTCTGGGAAATTTATAAAACTCCTCTGGGGAGTCCTGGAATTTTTTTGAATAACTACTTGGAAGTTTTGATAACTTTCTGGGAAATTTTTTGAGAATATTCTGGATATGGATACTTTTGATTCGTATGTTTCTGCTTTTTTAAATTTTTGAGTTTTTTTTTTTGAGAAAAATTGAAAACCTCTGTGCAGTTTTGGAAATTTCTGGCAAATTTGAGTTTGGAACACTTTTAATAAGTGTCTTAAAATTTAAAAAAAAAAAACAAATTCCTGAGAAGATATCAAACTCATGTAAAGTGGAAACCTATGGAAAGGAAAATTTCTGCAAAGTTGAGGAAACTTCGGGAGAATTGTGTAAAAGTTTGGAAGTTTTGAAAATTCCGAAGACATCTGCAAAGTTGTTGTTACATCTTGGAAAATCAGGAAGATTCTAGGAACTTAAAGATACTACTTCGAATTCCGGAAAACCTTTGGTAAGCTTAGATACTCTCAATGGTATAGATAACTACCTGATATATCAAAAAACGTTTTGTACAATTCAAGAAACTTCAGGGAAGTTTGGAAAAAGAACTTCAAGGAAGGTAGGGAAATTCAGGATTCACCTAAAATGTTCAGCAAGTTTTAGGACGAGGTAAAATATTTCCGGGTGATGAAAGGAATGTCTGGGAAGCTTGAGATTTTTGTGGAAAGTTTGGTTAACTTCATGGAACGTCTGGAGAACTTTCAGTAAATGATAAATTTGCACCAAAAAAGATCTAGAATTCTACATAAAATAAGAATCTTTAGAAATGAGATTTTGGAGAGTTGTGTGTCGCATAATCAACCTTCAGGAAACGTACATAGCATAGCATAGCATAAACCAGGCCGTACAATAGCGTAGGTGGTACAAGCTCTGAACTGTTGTTAAGATGGAGACGCGTCTTTATCGGTTGCTGTTAGATAGTTATTTGTGATGAACCCCTAACTCTTAGATAAACGATGTGTCCCCTCCCAAAAGACCAGAGCTGTCCTGGCCACGTCCTTGCAACTGGTGGGAATAATTAGTCCGACACTTACTTAAGAGAGATGCGGAGAACTATACGACCCCTCATAAGTGTCTCGGGAAAGGTAGAATTGTGTTAGTAGGGAGGGAAAGCTTTAGGATACGCTCAGCGTTCATAGCTTGCGTTCATCTTCAGAAAACGTACATGTGTTTAAATTTTCAAAATATTTCATGAAATATACATTGAGTTACCCATTCCTGAACTACATCTTCAAATTCTAAATAATTAGCAGAGGAGATAACGACGTATAATACCTGTTCATTCGAATGAACCTCATGCAACTAATTAATCAAGTTTTAGACTAATAATTCTCCCGTGAGCTAGTCCCCGCTTATTATTCAAGGTGTGTTCTATTTTCTATCGTTTTTCGCTATTTTTCGCGCTCAAGAAATGGGCTTCCAATTTCAGTATGCTATCGGTAAGTATTCCGTATTTGCGTCCTTTTTTCGTTTGTTTTAGTATAGTTGTATAAGTTATGATTTTTTTTCTGAATTAGTTCCATATACATATTTATCATATATAACCACATTTGCTGAACGTGCTGCTCACCATGCACCATTATACACTAATCGAAACAAACATCAACGACAAACCCTCGGTCATGACGGGTCTCTAAGATAAGAACCTATTTATCAATAAAAAAAAAAGTTAGAGAACCCTTCTGTGCCTGTCTGGCGTACGCATTATACAGCGTATCGTACCGAACAAGGAGTATAATTATTACTGTAGCAATTGTTGCTTCTTCTGTTTCTTAAAAACGACCTAACTTCCCCTTTCGCGAGAGAAAAAAAAAATTACACGTTCCGGGGAAAACCGGCACCCCGCGTGAATCAGCGTGCGTCACTTACTAATAAATACCCACCCGCGCCCGGTCGTCCGTCCCCCCCGAATGACCGGACAATAATTTCACTATCCAGCCTTCTTCCAGCTCTCCCGATGCTCGAGGCACGTCTTTTACCTCCGGTTGAATTCCGATTTGATAGCTTCGATGATTTCCTGTTTCGCCTTCGCGATTTCGTTTCGCATCTCTCGAAGGATTTCCTCCTTGAAGTTCTCCAGCTCCACGGCGCTCGGCAGCGAAAAGCTGTCGCCGTTGATTTGCTGCAAGAGTTAAGTGAGAGTATGAATTTTGCCTGTTTCCCCGTTCGCTGATGTTATCGGAACTCACCTTCAGTATCGTTTCTTCGCTGGCACTGCCGAACCGCTTCCGCGACGGTTTCGGCGATTCCGATCCACTCAGACTGGTATTGTTGCTGTTGTTGGCATTGTTCTGGCTGCTGCTGCTGCCGCCCAGCTTGTGCGGTAGGGTGCTGGACTTTTCCCACGCCCGTTGGCGGCCGTTCGACGTGGCCGATTGCCCGTCGTCGATGGAGTCCGGCTGTAAGAGGGGGTGTAATAGGGGAATTTTGTCGATTAGTTAATGCTTGAATTTGAGGGTGGGGGACCATGGATACCGACCTCCTTCTTTTCGGCTTGTGCCCGCCGTCGGGCTAACGTTTTCGCCATCTCGTCCATCATTGAGGCCATTCCGGAGGAAGATCGTCCTGGTGGATGAAGTAAGACGATGCGATATTTAGTGGTGAGGACTTTGTGGTTATACTTTGGATAATTTTATAATAACCGAAAATAAATCTACAAGTTAGTTGTTAGCTTTTCAGACTTCTTATCTTCTACCGATAAAAACAACGCCGAAGGAGTTCCGAGAAACCGACAATTGGGTCTTCGTTTACAAAAGCAGATTCAACGTTTTGAACATTCTTAGCAGAAAACTAGCTCGTGTTAAAGAAGTAAATTCCAAGTGTGTAGCCAATAGTTCTCAACTCTGTCGTTGGGGAAGGCTCTTTCTGTGGCTTTCGGAGATAAACCAGCCGATGGCGGAAAACCCCTTTAACCTGGCGGTGCCCCACAAAAACTGGTTGTAGGTATGACACTCGGGTGGTTCTCTACTCGAACCTGTTATTCCGATTTGAATACTTTTAGCCTCCATCAAGAGAGAAGTTCAATTAGGTTTCAAAAACAGATGTATCAAACACGGATTGGTTATTTCTCGCGTAACATTTGGAGAGGACCTATATTCGTTGATCGATTTTCTTCTCAGTGAATAACGTGGTTGCGAAAGCATTTTCCATCGAATTTATCGTTCAACGTTCAAGCTAACAACGTCTTTTCTCGACCTAAACAGAGCTTCAAATTCAGTTATTTAGCCGTGATAAACGAAAGAGGATGTAGATGAAGAGAATCGATCTTTAAATGTCATGCGAGATTTGTGGCCCCTAGTATCCCTTCTCCAACCAACAAAAAGCCGTGTTTACTCTCCAATATTGTCGATAATGATTGTCGGATTGGATAGTATGACTAAGAGCAACTATTTTCTCATAACTCGTTTAACCATGAACATCCAGAAAATACCGTTTTTCAGCGATTTTTGTATGCTTCAGAGTTATTGGAACTATGGCAAAATACTCGAAGAATCGAAGAACATAAGCCAACCTGGATTTCAAACATCAACCCAACCCAAATCAAACGACCATCAGCTAGACATAAGGTCGACATCGATATTAAATTGACCCGAAATTCATGTTGGAGAAGGCTCGAAATGGCATCTGTTCTCCATGCGGAGCGGTTGATGATCTTTCTAAAGCCATCGTGGGACTTGAAAGGGCCTGACGCCCCGCTCCCCCCTCGTGGACCTTTCTCCATACATTTTTTGAAATTTTATATGGAACGTAGACTTTGGTCAAACACGCCCTCCCCTCCCCCCAGGAAAGTCTACGTGGTTTATGGATAGCCCCAAACAATGCTGTGCACGATGATCCTCCGGCGAGAGGGGTTAGTGAAGGCACACGGGCCGTGTCAACCTGCATATACCTAAGCAAATGAAAAAGAGCTAACCATAGAAAACTGTAAGTCTCTCAATTTCTTGAGAAGTTGCTGAACTCTTTCCGATTTATTGAGTGTTGCGGTCCACTTGCGGTTCGACATGGTAGAGGAAAGGGACTTTCAGCCTGAGGCTGTTTCTTCACGCCAGCGCGACAACCTGGACACTACATATCGAACCCATCAACACATGAGCCGGGACCAACGGCTTTACTTCCCTTCCGAAAGAAGACGTGATAAGAGATTTTTGGTCTCAGAAAATACCAACGGCGCCGACAGGAACGATTGGTACGACGAGGGTGTCAGACGGTTTTAGACAAGAAGAATGCAGCTCGGATTGGGATATGGATGAAACCATCTTGACAGATGAACGTGAGGTGATTGAAAGGTGGAACTATCGTTATGATGATCACCGCAATTATGCAGAACACCAGATTTACAGATGGAATGGCTTCATCGGTATCGGCTGAGAAGTATGGTATTGGTGTGGAACTATTAAAACCGGTCCCGGATAAGTTGGTGACGTGTCTGCGTCGAAATGCAGGATCCGGGAAAACCGATACCTAGTATACGAAAACGACGACTAGTTGGAATGTGCAAACTACCAAGTGATTACTATCTCAACGCGACCTACAAAGCGCTTTCTCAGATCATCTACCACCGCCTATCGCCGCTAGTAAGCAGGCTTATAGGAAGTTATCAAGCCAGCTTTGTGGACGGGCGATCGACAACGGAACAAATCTTCACGCAGCGGTAGATATTTCAAAAGTGCCACGAGCTATGGAAGATTATGGACGAAGAAGGTTTGCCAGGGAACTGCCAGACTGACCAAGGCCTGTGTGAAGATATCTACAATGCTGTGTGGAGATATCGAGTGCGCCATCGAACTCGTATGGGATGCTGCTTCGTTATCTTCGGCAAAGTTGCTGTGTTACTGGAAAATTCTAAACCACTAGTTCTCAATCTTTTTGCTAGAGCGACACACGCTTGGCAATCTGATAATATTGAACTATTGAATACAGGATGGCTCAATATCGAAAGAACGAAACGACTTCCAAACTTCAAAACGTGGCAATGTTTGTACATGAAGGATTCGGTTAGTATTCTTTAAATGGCTTGTTGAAGTTTTAACGTTCAAACCTCAACCAGCGTTAATAGAAAATATATGATATATATATTTAAACAAGGCTATTTAAGATGTCTCCACCGTACTTATGAGTAGAAATAGCTCCACGAGACATCATAACAAGGTAATAGACATGTTTTAGTATTTCTAACATACCTAAGGTACTACAAACTATCCTTGAATACAGATATTGATGTTCTACATGATCAACAAGGCTATTTACGATGGCTCCACTGTACTTATGAGTTGAAATTGCTTCAGGGAACATTATAATACAGTAATAGATATGTTACAGTATTTCTAAATGCCTAAGGTACTTCAAACTATTCTTGAGTTCAAACTATTCTTGATGTTCTACATAATCAACAAGGCAGATTATCACGGATATTTACGATGTCTCGACTGTATACATGCGCTGTAAAACTTCATGGAACATCGCATCGCCTTATTGATCATGCTAAATATCTAGACTCAAGAATAGTTTGGAGTGCCGTGGATATTCTGAGAATACTGTAAAATGTTTATAATTGTTTAATAATGTCCCATGGATCTTTACCAAATCATAAGTATGTTGGAGTCCTCGAAAATCACCTTGTTGATCTTGCAAAACATCAACATCTGATTTAAAGGATAGTTTGGAGTACCGTAGATATTCTGAGAATACTGTAATATGACTATAATTGTGCAATGATGTCCCATGGAGCTTTTGCAACTCATAAGTACGATGGAGACCTCGTAAACCGCCTTGTTGATCATGTAAAACCTCAAGATCTGAACTCGCGAATAGTTTGGAGTGCTGTAGATATTTTGAGAATACTGTAATATGAGTATAATACTGCAACGATTTCAAATGGAGCTTTACCAACTTATAAGTAGGATGGAGACCTCGTAAATCGCCTTGTTGATCATGCAAAATATCAAGATCTAAACTCAAGAATAGGTTGCAGTGGCGTAGATATTCTGAGGATACTGTAATATGACTATAATTTTGCAATGATGTCCCATGGAGCTTTTGCAACTCATACATACAATGAATATCTCGTGAGTCACATTGTTGATCATGCAAAACATCAAGATCTAAACTAAATAACAGTTTGCAGTGCCGTAGATATTCTGAGGGTACTGTAATATGACTATAATTGTGCAATGGTGTTCAATAGAGCTTTACTAATTCATAAGTACGATGAAGACCTCATAAATCGCTTTTTTGTGCGCGCAAAACATGAAGATATAAACAAAAAAAGGGGGGGGGGTACGGTGTATATTGGGAAAATATTGTATAAAGATTTTGTTGGGGGATGGTTTTCTTTGGGGGGTTTTTAAAATTTTTAAAAAGGAAAAAATCGGGGGACTTTTTGTTGTTGGTAAAAATGTGCTGTACAGAACAACACTACTTACCCTAAGGCGTAAGCAATTAGAAATGCAAATTAAATTGCCTAAGATCCGAATGAGCCACCAACCTAGAACCAACAAGGGAACAAGGTCGAGTAAGCATGGACGCTACGAGTGCGTCGGCGCGCCACATGCTGATACTGCTTTTTACCCATCGTCGGTCCTTCGCTCGCCGTTGGGTTAAGGCTCATATTTCCAAAACAATGCAACGTACTGAACCCAAACTTATTATTGCCGAAATATTGTCACCGCCGTCCCAGGCGTTTCTATCCATCTCTTTTACGCATGAATCGACTATAGGAAAAGTATCGATTTGTAAAGATGCATAGATCATCACAAATCGCTTATAAAAGAACGAGGATAACATTGAATAAAGGCAGTCTTGTACCAAGTATCGGACTAGCATTTCACTGGGCTCTAACGACACCCCACACTGAAATCTCCTTGTAGCCTAAGTGCTCTGACCCAAGAAATTTGTGCTCAGACACCACTTACGGCTAAGTCTTAAGTCCGCCGCATATGTGTTCGCCGTGCATGATTCCGCTGTGATTAAACCGTGACGTGAGTTACTAGCTAGAGTTCAGGGAAGTGTTTCAAAACATCAACATCTAAACTCAAGAATAGTTTGGAGTACCGCAGATATTTTGAGAATACTGTAATATGACTAGGGAGACGATGGAGACCTCGTAAATCACCTTGTTGATCATGCAAAACATCAAGATCTGAACTTACGAATAGTTTGGGGGGCCGTAGTTTTTCGTAAAATTCTGTAATTTATTTTTATTTGGGCTATTATGCCCCATTGGGCTTCAACTCATAAGTACGATGGAGACCTCGTAAATCACCCTGTTGATCATGCAAAACTTCAAAATCTGATTTCAGAAATAGTTTGGAGTACCGTAGATATTCTAGGAATATTGTGAAATGACTATATTTGTACAATGACGTCTCATGGAGATTTTTGAGCTCATAAGTACGATGGTGACCTCATAAATCGCCTTGTTGATCATGCAAAATATCAACATCTAAACTCAAGAATAGTTTTGAGTGCCGTAGATATTCTGAGAATACTGTATTATATCTGCAAAGGTGCTAAGATTTTTCTTGTAGCTAAGAAGCTAATAAGTACGGTCGAAATACTCTAAACCTCCTTGTCGATAATATACAACATCGAGATCTGAACTCAAGGACATACCATACCATACCTGCTCAATATTTTTCATTGTCAAAAGAGTTATTTTTGAACTAGTTTACAGAACAAAGTCCTCAGTAACTCTAAAAGCCGAATTTTGACAGCCAATTTTAATCTTAGGTCATCACCCATCCTTAAAGTTCTGTCCAGTTAGAATCCGGAATCACTTATTGTGTTGCAGCGGCACGGAAAATGACCCTTGGAAGAATTTTTTTTACAGCGGTTTGTTGTTAGGCGCCCACTTTCTGTAGTATAAATTTCACGGTGTTTCGCGCAGTGAGTCAAAAGTTATTCCAGATGGAAGCTGAGAGGAGAGAAAAAATTCTGCACACCCACGTTGATAATCCAACGTGGTCCGCAATAAAAATCGCAAAAACGTTGAAAATCGTCAAATCAACCGTGTATGATGTGCTCACACGTTTCAGGGAGCGAAAGAGCGTGGATCGAGTGCCTCAAGGTAAGCGTCGTTGTGGAACATATGACCTCAAGCTGAATCAGAAGGTGTTGAGAACCGTCAGAGCAAACCTGGACTATCAGATAACGAAATCGCACAAAAATACGCCGTTCGAAGAATTCGTTTGCGAGCAGGATATCGTTCTTATCGAGCCAGCAAGCAACCAAACAGAACGTTTAAGCAAAGTTTCGTCACCAAAACTCGAGCTCGGAAATTGTACCAGCAGGTTTTGCGAAGTACCAAGGATGCTTGCTCATCGACGATGAAACCTACGTCAAAATGGATTTCGGACAGCTTCCTGGCCAAAAATTCTACATGGCGACGGCGCGAGGAGATGTTCCTGCGAAAGTTAAGTTTGACAAATTTGCCAAAAACTGATGATTTGGCAAGGGATATGCAGCTGCGAAGCAAAGACCAAAGTGTTCGTGACGAATAAGACGATGGACTCGAAGCTGTACAAGGAAGAATGCCTCAAAACCCGCGTACTACCTTTCATTAAAGCCCATAAAGTTTTGGCCAGATTTGGCGAGTTGCCACTACAGCCGGGAAGTCATCCAGCGGTACCGCGATAATAACGGAGATTTCATCGAAAAAAAAACATAAATCCACCCAAATGCCCGCAGTGCCGGCCCATGGAGAGATTTTGGGCAAAAATGAAGCGGAAGCTTAAGAAAAGTGGAAAAACGGCTCGGGACTTGACTCAGATGACCAAAATGTGGAACAAATGTGCCAAGGAAGTTGACTCCGGAGGTGTGCAGCGTTTGATGGGAGGAAAAAAGAAGAAAGTGCGAATTTTCATTAGAAATGAAGAGAAATGATTTGTATTGATATTTTTAAAGTACTTTGTTTTGATGTATTAAACTTATTTGTACGTCAATCCGTTACCGAGATACAGATAATTTTATTATTCCGGATTCTAAATGGACATAGCTTTATTGAAACGGTTAAGGCAAGAAGAATGAAGCGCTGGCGCGATGATGCTGCGATACAAACAAATGTGGAGCGATACAAACAGAAGCGAGGACGGCAAACTCATCTTTTCCGGGATAAGAAGGAGAAGTTGGAGTGCGAAGAAATGATGCAGCTGTGTTGTTTTCAGAAAACGCGAATGTTCTCAAAGAAACTCAACGCATCCCACAAACGCTTTGTGCCGCGAGCCGAAATTATCGGGATAAGGTTGGAGTTATCTTGACGGATGAACGTGAGGAAGCAGCACTACGATGAACACCTCAATAGCGCAGAGGCGGAACATCAAGGCAGCAGAAGAAACTACTTCATCGGAACAACGGACGAGGGAGATGTGCCAAACTCCCATGATAAGCAAACTTAAGGATGCCATCAAACAGCTTAAGAACGACAAGGCAGCTGAGAAAGTTAGTATCGGAGTTAAACTTGTTAAAAATGGGCCCGGATAAGTTGGCAAATTGTCTGCACCGACTGATACAGAACAGCTATCGGAGAAGTGAAAAGAGGGAGTTATATGCCCCATATACAAAAAGGATGATAAGTTAGAATGCGGTAACGCGGTACAGTGCTGTATGAAGATATCGGGTGCGTTATCGGATTCGTTTGAAACACGCAAAGGACTTCGGCAAGGTGATGGTCATTCCTGCCTACGTTGCGCTAGAAGGGGCTACCTCATATGGCATAAGGTCGTTTGGCATAAAAGCCGTTTGGCATAATGACCATTTCGAATAAGATGTTGGATAATCAATGGTCATTTGGCATAAAAGCCGTTTGGCATAATGACCATTTGGCATAAAACAAAGAAAAAAATTAAAACATTACGGTCATTTGGCATATACACCATTTGGCGTAAATATCGGAAAATGAAAGCTGCTTCAGGTTCAGAGGGCATAATCATAATTTGGCATAAATTGGACATTCAAAATTCAATTGGTATAAAAGTTTTTTGGCATAATGGCCATTTGGCATTGGCACCAAACAGTTTGAGAAAGAATATTTGGAATGAAAATCTGTAAATTAACGTTTCATAAGGAATATTTGCCATAAATCCTAGTAAATTAGAAAAATAAGAATTATAAATAAAAAATTTCTAAGCAATAGACCAATTTCATTTGGAATTATGGTTTTTGGCAGACCAATTTTAATTTTAAAGAAAAATGAATTATTTATTATATCATGGAATGTGAAAATAAATTGAGAAAATTTTAAAGAACAGCCTAATTAATAAAGAAGGGAGATTACAATACTTCCCATATTGGCCCATTTGTGACAATTGCGTTTCAGTCAGTTCTAATGAATTATAACTAACATAACTAAGCAATACATACTTTTAGTCAATTCAAAAATTCACTGTTCAACATCAGAATAACATTTTCAAGAAACCGTTTGATTATCAATTTTTTAAATTTTAACCCTGAAACCTATGAATGCCACATTTTGAAGAACAGCTCAATTAAAAAGAAGGGATTATTACTATGAATAATAGCCTATGCCAATGATATTATCCCAATGACATAAATCCAAATGGTCAATATGCCAAATGACCAGTTGGATTCTATGTTATTTCAAGAGAGTTATGCCAAATGGTTATCATGCCAAACGGCATTATGCCAAATAACCACTTAGCTCAAGTTATTATTATGCCAAACTACTTTATGCTAAACGACTTTATGTCAAACGACCTTATGCCATGCAAAAAGGTGTTTTGAAACGTGCGGGCTTTAACATGCGGGGCACGTTTTTCAATAAATCCAGTCAATTAATTTGCTTTGCTGACGAAGTGGACATTGTCGGAAGAAGGTTCCAGACGGTTTATGAGCAGTACCCCAGGCTGTAATTTGAAGCAGAAAAGGTTGGATTACGGGTGAATACGTCGAAGTATCTGCTTGCAGAATGAACCGAATGAACCGCATATCGCTCAGAATTTTAGTTCGACACTTTGTTTCGAAATTTTCGGTTCATTGTATGTCTTCGGACGGTTACGCTTCTTGTTCCGTTGCACCATTCTAATAATGGTCTTATCATTTTATGTCAAATCGCCAAAAATTGACACTTTCCGGTCGTAATTTGAGCCACTTGGTCCGGGTTTTCTTCCTCTTCCCGACAGGTCAGCAGGCTTGTTAATGATAGACTTCACAGTCGCGGGCTACCGCAAAGCTTGGCAGAATTGTTCATCGTGACAACTTTCTCACGAAGCCATCTGTCCCCAACTTGCATATTAATCTTCTTTTCAATGCGGACATAACAAAAATTTCAAACAAACAAACAAGTCCTGATTTGAATATTGACAGATAAACTCGACATGGAGTTTTCATAAGGGCCAATGCCACAAACGTAAACAATCGCTTCTTCCGCAAATTTCTCGAGAATGCTAACTTAATCATAGTGAATTACCACGATGAGTGTACAGAAGAGGAGTTCCACTTTACAATAGAAGTGGTAGTTTACTTGAGCGAGTTTGCATTTTCAAGAAATTTGCGGATGAAGCCATTGTTCGCAAACGTGGTCCTTATGAAAACTCCATGTCGAACTCTTCAAATGCAAGTAAACATAACCCGATACCTTTATGTTGGTATGTGAGAGAAGGAGCCCTCTAAACGTGTACAACTTATTTTCGATACACTCGAACTGAAACGTTTACAACTTATTTTCGATACACAAACTGACGTGTTTTGTTTTTGCTGCGTCGTTTTCGTGAAAAAAAAATCCAGCAAAAATTCGTAATTTAACTTGAACTAACAGTGAAATCATAAAATCTCCGCGTGCATTGTGTAAGCCGTAGTGAATACAATCGATTCCCTCTCGAAATGTGTGAGTGTCGGTAGTATTTCCCCATTTTGTTTTTGTTTTTTGTGCTTCGCCCCCGCACCCGGAAGAAGAGATACATCAGCTTAGTTTTGTTTATTAGTGGTAGTACTGTGACACTCGGACATAAATTATTAAGTAGAGTGTTATTGCGCTTTATCGCGAGTGAATCGATGATTAGTAGTAGTTTTGAAGTTCGGTATAGACTATAGAGTCGCCTCATAGCGGGGATTTGCATTATTGGCAGAGGTGTGGAGTGAAAAAAAAGAAGACTAGTGCAATGTAGAGGAAGGCCATTTGCTAGTCAGAAGCAGCAAACGAAAACAACGCGCATGGGCGGGTGAAAAGCTTGCACATAATTCTAGGTGCATTTACCACGGGGTGTACAGAGTTTTGTTATGCATGTTGCATATTCAATCGCGAGTGCATGAAATTAATTCCGAATCAACGTCGAAATTTTTTATTTTTACGAATGAACAAGATAGTGTGATTAAGGAGGCGCCCATGGGTGAGATCAATCTGATTATAACTATATACTAGGTTGCCTGAAAAGTCCCTTTAATATCAAACACGAAAACTTTTTTTTTTTTTTTGGCAAATTCGGTTTTATTTCTCAACACACTCTTCTTTTAGGTCGATACAGCGAGTCCAGCGATTTTCTATTTTTTTTTTATCCCATCCGAATAGTACTCCTTCGGAAGTCCTTCAAAATAGCCATCAGTTTCAGCTATGAGCTCAACATTTGAGTAAATTCACTTACCGGTGAGCTATCTCTTTAGGTTTGGGAACAAAAAGAAGTCACTGGGGGCCAAGTCTGGCGAGTTCGGTGGATGGGGAACCAATTAATACCGAATTTCATTCAATTTTGCTTGAGCAATTGAAGATGAATGAGCAGGCGCATTGTCGTGATGATAGAGCACACTTTATCACTACAAATGCGGTCGTTTTTTCTAGACTTCATCCTTCAAATGATCCAATAACGCTGCATAGTATGCGCATGTTATGGTTTTACCTTTTTCAAGATAGTCGATGAATATTACACCTTGCGCATCCCAAAACACGGAGACCATAACCTTTCCCGCCGATTGTTTTGGGCGCTTCGGAGCACTTTCGCCCGGTCAAACCCACTGTTTTGCCTGCTGCGATGACTCCGGTGTGTAGTAATGGATCCAAGTTTCATCCATGGTTATGAATCGGCGCACAAACTCCTTTGGATTGCGTGTAAACTTGCTCAAATTCTCCAGAGAGGTGGTAACACGAATGCGTTTTTGGTCCATTGTAGGCAAACGCGGCACCCATCATGCGCAGAGCTTCTTCATACCCAAAACGGAATGCATGATGTTGCCAACTCGTTCAATTGAAATGCCTAAAGCCTTAGCTAGCTCTCTCAATTTCACGTTTAGATCCTCCAATACTATTTCATGGATTTTATCGACGTGCTCTGTTGTAGTAACTTCATTTGGGCGTCCAGAACGTGGTGCGTCAACGTTGCTCGTACGGCCACAACGAAAATCAGCAAACCACTTAGGAATTGTTTGCATCGACGGAGCAGAGTCTGGCAAATACTTATCCAGCTTGGCTTTGGTTTCGGCAGCCGTTTTCTTGCGTAGAAAACAGTATTTTATCAAAACTGGCAACTCGGATTTTTTCCTTTTCAAAAAAAAAAAAAACTTTCTGATTGGTCTCTTCTCACTGTTGTCACTAATGAATTCGTGAACAGAAATGGCTGAAATTTTGACAGCCGTCATTCAAGGAGTGAAGCTCACAGAAAATGGTTCACATTGGCGATTACCAACGCCATCTGTAGGAAATAAAAGAGACTTTCCAGGCAGCCTAGTAACAATAATCTTATTTTCAAATAATACAAATTCGTGCCTGGTTTGGAAATTTAAAATTTCCAAATCTGGAAGTGTGTTGCAGGTCTTTTATCCAAATGATATCGGTAATGTTAACATGCGGGGCTTATTGTATGTGAAAGTAACCTCCGAATGGGCGTGTCTCTCCAAACATTCTGAAATGGGTTGCTGGATCTGCAGTAGAGCTATCACTTTCTAGCTCCCGTATTAAAGCTGCTTCCAATGGTCACTTGAATGATTGTTGTAAACAAATTTCTTCCCTAATCTCATTGCCGGCCGATGGGTGCCGGTAGGCGCATTATTGTCCCATGTTACAAATAATCAATTCTAGAGTAATTCATGTTAAGGGCCTAAAAGCCATCTGTAAACAATGACTTTAAATGTCGATTTATCTTGAATCTTAAATCACTCTCGTGAAATGAAAGTAGCATCTGGTAGAAAAATGTTAGTTAGTCTACCATATTGAGTAGCTGGATATAGTAGGATTCTCGTGATTCGTGAGAGATCAACGTTTAAAGTCATTGTTTACAAATTACTTTTAGGCCCTAATCATGAATTACTCTAGAATTAAAAATGCCTAGTCGAAGTGAACGCATATTTGTCCTACTAGAACAAATATTGCTCCCAGTGGGACAATTATGCGTCCAAATTTCAGGTGGGAAAAATTTACTCATCGTATTTACGATTTTTTTTTTTTTAATTAACAACACCTGTTTAAATTATATTTTGAAATTACAAATAAAGTGTTGTGGTAGGCATAAAAAAAATACAAATATCTCGGAAACTTTTTCAAACAGACGTATGTCATTTTGTAAACAAAGAGGGGAAGTAAGATTCAAACGTAAATTTCTCGAAACCCTTAGCACTTTCATGCAAACTTGGGCCACCAACACAAGGAATAACATTGCTTTACATGATTGTGATGCTACTTTATGTGAGGGTACTGAGAATTTCGAGAAATTTACTTTTGAATCTTACTTCCCCTCTTTGTTTACAAAATGACATACGTCTGTTTGAAAAAGTACCCGAGATATATCCAAATGTCACATGGCACAGTTAGCTTCCACCGGCAGTTTACTGGCTGCAAAATAGTTTGACAATGAATGGCTTTCCTAATATTGAACTTCAAAGCAGTTCAAACTGTATTCACTGTATTCCAGTTGCTAAGTAGATTTTTTTTTCATGGACGGTGTGTTGATTTTGAACGAAAACTTCCCTTCTGTCAAGGGAATGCCAAAGTTCACTGAACAAGTTGAACATGTGGACTATGCACCATTGCTTATACCGAGCTGTTTCTAACCTCGAAAGTATTTTTTCATAGTTTATACAATTGGTTTTCCGATTAGAATAAATACAATTATTAAGTGAAGTTATTGAATGTGGCGTCATACGAATAATAGCTGATGACCTCCCCGTGAAGAAATTATAGCTAGAACATTTGCTATTTTTGAATATTTTCAATAGGTTCGTTTTTGTTTCGAACGCCTGGATACTTGATCTATACATATTACATACTAATACATTTTTGAAAATCGAAAGATTACGAATTTCCGAAAAACTTACTTCTGTGAAAATCTTGTTGTTCAGCAGATTGCATTCCGCAACGAAAGAGACACAAGCGCATATGAAACATCAGTTTGAATTCAGGTGGAAATCATCGAAATATTTTAAAGTTAAGTGATATGAATGGAATGATGCAGTTGCCTGCCGAATGGAAAGAAGTGTCTGCTGGCTCGATAGTCAATGGTTCTTGGTAAATATCTTTCATTCAAAATGTCTGATTCGCATGACAAAATTAAACGTCAATATTATTTGAAATCATTGTCTAAAAATAATAGTATACCAATATAGTAATATTCAACTGTTTCATATCCCGTAAATTTATCTTACTTGAGACTCGCTTACATAATGATACAGTAAAGCTGTCACGATGGGAAGACCATGGTCAACAATGATTACCCGTATGCGAGAAAATGATATGCAAGCAAAATGGTCCTTTTCAGCCAATTATTGCTACACGATATGCACGTTTCTACGTCGAAATTTCATTCTCACTTGATTAATAATTACTATGATGCCTGGTGTAGGGGTTAGTCGCTCAAAATGATAATGGTAGTAGGAGCACACACACACACAAAGTAAACAAACAATGAACTAATGAGACACATGTTAGTAGCGTGAGTGATAGTCTACCTATAGTTCCATAATTACCACTACCTCCGCTAGAGGTGCTACTGCCGCTGTTTTCCGTCACGGTGGAAACCAGCGGCGTTGGGGCCGACTTGGGCGGTTGACTTCGCTTCAGTTTGGCCGTGGCCAGCTGTAGGGCCAGAGAGTTGATTCCACCGTCGGATCCTTTTCCGCCCAGCAGACCGGCACCCGGTGGCGGTGGTGGCGGAGGCGGGGCCGCACCACCACCGCCACTGGCCGGTGGTAAAGGGGGTGCAGGAGGCTAAAAACAAAATACCGATTAGCTTGGGCGATTCTTCGATCCTGGAAGATTCTGGGCCTTACCTGTGGGACATTGGATGGTGCTGCAAGTGAGAATGCTGGTGGCATCGGTGGTGGCGGTGCTTGCGGTGGGGCATTCACCTGCTGTATTTGAGGTGATGGTTGCGGCATTGGCATCTGCGGAACCTGCGGAAAAGTGTGCATGTTGAAGGAGTATTGGGAGATAGATAGCAGTAATGCGGATTTTCTAACATACCGGTGGTATGCCGTACGGTGGCTGTCCGCTGTAGGTGCCATTCGTTTGTCCATAGTTGGTGGGCTGTCCCGGTGGAAGCATAATCTGCTGACCAGCGTAGATCGGATTCGTGCTATTGCTGGTGTTGGGCGAACAGGTTGCCGTAGCGTAAATCGCTGCTCCGTTCGACATCGGTGGCGCTGGTATTTGCGAGGCCATTTGGTTGATCATCTGATTTTGATTCGATGCTACGTAAATTGGCTGCTGATATTGTGGCTGCTGGTTGGGAGGGATGGGAAAATGGAACAAAATTAGCACCGACAATCAAGGTCACATCACTGTGCGCCGTTGCTGGCACGTGCAAAAATCGAATCACCCGACTGGGTGGGAATGGCGATGCACAATCTAGCGGAAATCAATGAGCTTTCAGAGTCAAGGTCATAACTGCGCGCTATGGTGCATCTATTCTAGCCGCTCCCTCCATTTTGCAGGGAAACAGGAAGTTGTTCACTTACCGAGTTGCTTCCATAAGTAATACTGTTGGTGCTGGAGTTACTTTGCTGTGATGCATAGATTGGTTTCTGCTGCTGTGATGGTAGAGCTGGCGGTTGTGGTGCACTTTGGTGGTCATGAAAGGAAAAAAAACACAAAGGAAACAATTAGTACTTTTTCGTTTAGAAAGGGTGGAAATAGGATTAACGCGAATGGCAACGGCAGCGAAACACTGGCTGTGTGGAGTGCGCTCTGGATAAGAACTGCCAATGACAGAGCTGAATAGAGAACGAAGAGGGTCCGGCACGATGCTTTCTCTGCAGCAAAGCTCCCGATGATGATGACGATGCTTCGGGCTGCAGAGCAGAGCATGAGCATTTTTTTTTCACTCCGCTACAACTGGGGTTTGTCCCTTTTCTCGAAATTCGCAAACGAAACAAGCAAAAATGCATAACGTTCCGATTTTACCGAACAAATGAGGACAAGATTGAAGCTGTAAAAAATCTACTTCTGGCGGGATCGTGTCACCCCACTCACGTACATGGGATTTATAACGAATCAAGTGCACCTGGACAGTGTCAAACGAATGGTGTTTGGGTGACACGTGACTGCGGTGGCATACAATGTCTTAACTGGAAACAGAGTCAACGGTGAGATTCGGCTTATTTGGTAAATTTCAACGATCTATTTTCTGCTTAGATTTCATAATCGTTCTCTCAGTGCTCCAATATCTGTAAAATATCGACCTAGAAGAAACTGTTATAAATTAGGTTCGAGGGATGATTTAGGAGATTCAAAAAATAAATCAATCGATCATGTTAGGTTGCGCTTTTTGATCTGTCGAGTGTCTAAAATTACTTGTTATTTTGAATTTGACAAAGAGACCAACTATAATTTACATTAACAGGTCCTTCCTTCAAACAAATCTCTGGAAAATTAGACAACGTGTAGGCACGGTCTTCTTTAATTTTGTTGAATCTTTGCACATTACTTCGTAACAATGCAGAAGACGGCAACTCTCTTGAGCTTCATTTTATTAAGATAGACTTCGGCGCCATCTCTGCGGCAAGACCTTGAACTAATATGATAACCTCACAAGACGGCAACTGACGTACTGATAATGGAAGTTATGCGTAGAACGGCCAAAAACCTTAATCAAATGAGCGTGATTGGTTTTAATCTGTTTCTAATTTGCAAATACTACCTTATCATCAATCACTACTGCGTTCGTTTTAACATAGAATATGAGTGATTCATACATTTCAAAATCGCTTCAATGGCGGTACCTGCCAAATTCAAAACAGATCTTCAGACAAATGTTTTAAATTTTCTTTAATTTACTTGCCTTTGCATTCACATTGCAATGATAAATGTGAACAATAATATCTATTCCGCAACAATAGGACTGTATTACCGTAATAATAGGATAAAATACCTCAACAATTCGGCTTAAGCATAGTATTGTATTTAATTTTAAAGTTAATGAAAATTAACTAAAAACGAGAGTTCATTTATGTAAATAATTATTCTATAATTTGCATTTGACTATTCAAAACACCATTGGAATGAATACATTGCGCTTAGTTCCTCCATAATAGGGCAAATTACCGTAAGTCCTCTTGAATAGATAGTAATGTGTCGCGGGTCTTATAGCGTAGGTCTGTTTCCCAATTCCGTGGTGCCAAGTTTTGGTTATATTGATATCAGATCAATCTCGAAAACGCTCGAAATTTCTTGTATCATTATTTATTTACGTGAAGATACAAGTTAGCTCTAGGGTGAATCTTTGAAAGCGCGAATTTACAGAAGGAGAATTGCTATTACTTGTTTGGCGAGATACATGCAAAGAACAGAGAGTAGCGATTTCATTATCGTATGTTATGTGGGAGGTGAGCTTTGTGCTCTCGATGTTTCACGCTCCCTCACGGTCCTCTCTCAGCTCAGTCGGTAAAGCCGCGGCTACAAAGCAACACCATGCTGGAGGTGGCTGGGTTCGATTCCCGGTCTGGTCTAGGCATTTTTTTTTCGTTAAGAAAAATTTCTTGACTCCTTGGGCAGAGGGTATGATTGTACTTGCCACACAATCATACTAATGCAAAAATGGTACCTGCTATCGAAAGCTCTTAATTAATAACTGTGGAAGTGCATTTAGAACACTAAGTTGAGAGCAAGCAATAAGCTAATTGCGAAAGCAATAAACTTGAAACGCTAAGAAAGAAGAAGATGTTTCACGCTAAGGCTTACTTGTATCTTCACCTCATGGTATGTGAACCAATGGCTAGAACGAAAAGCTGAAAATTTTATTTTAGAATTTACTTTTACGTTACTTTACATTATCTACGTACATTTACATTCATCTTACAACTAGGTATTCAGTTCAGCCAATATAACGACCAAACATGTGAAAAGCAGGATCTCTTTTAAGATTTGAGCACGTTTCCAATGGTTAGCGAATGCTTTCAGGTTATGTTTTCATCCAGTCCATTAAAAAAATCATTCCCAATCTCTCAGGACGCTCCCTCGAGGTTTCTCCCACTCTCGTGGCTAACAGATAAAGCGGTTATAGAAGATGATATTCAAGTACGTTCTTCAAGTGCTGTGCTTAAACAAATGTTTGCTATAAATGGAATGGTCTCACCATGTTCTGCTAGATAATGAATTTATCTGTTTTAGGAAATCTTTTTAGCACATTTTGGGCCAAAAGCATTTGAGATAACCGGTTGATTTTTTTAAAAACAGTCAAACACCTTTTACTGCCACACTATTATACTTTTGTGAGTTTTCTTTCAATTTGTGGTTCATTTGGCTTTTGCCCTACGACTTAAAAAAATAAAAAAAGTAATTACATGACTTTTTTAAGATTCAACTTGTAGAAGTTTTGGTTACGAGACTCGTTTCGAGATTTAACGTTTGCATTTAAAAAAATTGACTTTTTTCGGATGGTGATAAAAAAAAAAGCTAAGACAGATATTTGCTTTTGATAAATTTTCAAGGGTGAGTCGCTTAGAACAGTGTGCCAGGCACGCTGTAGTCCACAATCTTACACCATAACGGAACATGTGTGGCACTTTTGGGGCACACTTTTGACAGTTGTACTTTTCATAGATATAACCTGGCAGCCCTGGAAAATTGGCGTTTTAAGTTTGTGGTGTTGTTTACGCAGGAAACCCAGAAAAAATCCGGTTTCTAAGCGGCGAAGCGATGTGCCTCCTGGATCTCGCCAATATCATGTGCAGAAAAGGTATCAATTCCACAACCGTCACATCCAATATCATCGAATTGTTCGACAAAGATGCTGAACAGCACTCACGTGTATTGTACCAGAAAATTATGCTGCATTTTGCTTTCAATAAAGTGTATTTAGGATTTATTCATAACATTATCTCACAATCACTTTTTGTTACCAGAGATATTAAGGGCTCAGCCTTTGATGCCTTTTGTAAAAAACCTGAAAAACATTAAAATCAAAGTTTTTCCTAGGGGCTGTGGAAAGTTCTGGGTGGTGGCGTTATGCCCTATATGCTAAATGAATGGGCAAAGATCGCAGATGTCGTTTTTGATGGACGAGATAGGAAACTGGCACATTTACAGTTTGATCAGGCATAGCAATAATCTTCATTTTCGAAGGCCAGATTGTTTTTAAAGGAAACGACGACGAACATATCCAAACACATCGACATCAAGTGTAAATCACCTTCCTGCTGCAGCACAGTTCGTAAGCTTCAGCAATGCAAACAGAAGAACGTCTTTGGAGACTACTAATAGACTACTACAACTCAAGGGTATTAAAACGCGATTTCCGTAACAAAAACCTTGAGACCCAGAATGCCTGCAAAAATTTGCTAAGCAAAACAAAACAATCGCCTGGTTGCCAGGCGTAGCCAAACCATAACAATTGAACTGTCAAATTACCGTGGCATGCATGGGCACCTATTGGCGTCACGATTGGAAAACCAGGGTTCATCGTAACGTATAAAGGCACACTAAAAAAAATCGGCACAAGTGGTTTTGTGCTTAGCGACTCGCCCTTGTAAATTTCCCATGGAAGGTAATTATTTAAGCTTACTTGCAAAAAAAATCTACGCCCTTACGAGCGGCCTTGCGGCAGTTAACCGGAATGCGTGTAGGCATGTTTTTGAGTTCTTTCTTCGTTTTATTTGTCAATTCCTCCTCAGTTTTCCCGACAAAATTGTTGGAGTAGATCTTACGCTTCAGGTTGGCCCAGATATTGGACGCAGCTGGGGGACGTTGAGCGGGTTCGCCGACTTGGGGACAACATCGATATTCAGCCGCTCCATCTCCTCCAACGATCGCTTCGAGTAGTGGGCCGACGCCAGATCCGGCCAGAACACCGCGTCTTCGCCTTATGGTATTTGTTGATGAACGACGCAAACTATAAATTACTATACATTTCTCCGTTCACGGCCAGTCCGGAACGAAAGAAGAGCGGCTTTGACATCCCCTTCTCGCTGATTGTCAACCATAGCAGCACCTTCTTGGGGAACTTGGTGTGTGAAATGAACTTCACCTCGGAGTTCACTTCCTTCGTGGGGGAAGTAAAATACAAAGTGCCCTGCCAGTTGTTGCCATCCAGGGTGAGTTAGGTCTCGTGGTCCATCACCACCGCCACGTTGCGATTCGCCGGGAAAATCGAGTTGATCATCTTATTCAGCCATTGCCTGCAGCTCCGAAACCAGTGGACGCGACTTCCGCTTCCTGACATGTATGTTCATGTTCGCCAGGTACTTTTTCACTGTTTGGCCGGTTGAACCGACTTTTCCCTCGGTCTTCCTCTTTAGCATCCTATGGAGCTTCTTGTCGCTCAGGGTCGTCGGCCGTCCAGAACCGGGCTTTCTTTCGATGCTCTGATTGTTGTCTAGTAGTGCCAAGATGTTGTAGATGCCAGAACGGGCGTATCTGGGGTCCACAAAGTGCCGAACGATGTCCGTTTTCGACGCAAGGGGGTGCCGTTCTTTGAAGGCTTCTGAACGGAGTTGCTTCACTGTTTTTGCCATCACGGTTAGAGTTCGACTGATAGAGCTGTCAAATTTTGTCTGCTGACTCAAGGGTTACTATGATTGATGCTGCATAGGTAGTTTTGTCAGTGCGGGTTAAGGTAAACCCATGAAAAATTGGCCATTTTTGTCCATTTTTTTAAATGCAAACGTTACGAAGTGCAGTCTAGCATGGGAAAAATCGGTTCACTAACATATGTAACATAAGTCCTGGGAAAAATTCAAAAGCATGGTACTTGAAATCAAACAATCGGATTTTAAAATGCTCTTCAGGGTACGGCGAACATGTTGAATCAGGCTCTGGACGGTGTCTATGTCTATTTCTTTCATCTTCCGCTTGATTCGATTAACCAATTGCTGCTCATTGTTAGCTTCCCAGCCATTGTCGTACACTATACGTTTGAGAACACTCCAAAAAATTTCAATTGGACGAGCCTGAGGCACGTTAGGTGGATTGTCCTTTTTCGGTACAAATGGTATGTTTTGCTCAGTTAGCCAATCTAATGTTTTTTTCGCGTAATGACAGCTTGCAAGATCCGGCCAAAGCATGATCTCGTCGTCAGCGTGATATTTGTTGATGAATTGCTTCAATTTCGGCAAGCATTGGCTGATATACACGTCAGAATTGACAGCTTTGGCCTTGTTTGGGCGTATCAAAGGCGCCGAGATACCCTTCGATGACATGGCTGCCCACACTAACACCTTTGGCTCATATTTCGATTTGCTGGCATATTTAACATCGTCTGGTGTTGTTTTAATGTTGGCAGTATAGAAACCATCGTTGCCACTCAATTCATGGTGCGAAAACGTTCATCATCCAAAATTATGCACTTTCCATTTGCAAAATGCTCGCGACGAAGTGCACGGCAGCATTTTGGTATTTTTTGGAGTTGTTGCTGTGTATATTTTGGTGCACGCTGACGTTTCCGATAGATTGCGTTATGTTTTCTCAAAATCCGATGGACTGTCATGATTGAAACCTGAAATTTTCGTGCTAATTTGCGTGTTGATTGGCCAACCTTGTTTTCAGCGCTTGACAGCAGTTTTTTCGTTGTTCTGGCACTCAATTTTGTTGGGCGACCACTTTTCTTTTTCTTTTCCTGTTCTTTACCATCACGACAATCTTTCAAAACAAGGTATATTGTTGATTTTGATATTGGCTCATCTTTGAACACGCTCAAAATTTCACTTGTACTAAGCCGTCCAAAAAGGTTGGCGACTTGTGCTCGTAAATCCAGCTTGTACGACATTTTTAATGGAAACTACTGCGCAATTTGAGTTTGACAGTTCAGTAGGAACAGAGATGAACGTGACAAGTACATTGGTTGCCATCTGTGTGTTTGTTAATGCTGTCAAATAAACGCCTGAAAGTATTCCCAGGACTTATGTTACACATGTTATGCACTCATTTCTCACTCATATGCATAGACCGTAGGAAGTGAACGTTACCACGTGTGAGTTATTCCGATTCTGTTCATTATTCTGCTTTCATTATATTCGTAGAAAACAGAATTGACACTCATTTCTTCAAATCATACCTTAAACATAATTTAACACTTCAAATAATGATCTAACACGATGTTAAGTAATCTAACGCAACATAAAAACATAAGCGTCATTTTTAGTCGTATCTCTGCTCTGATCATTCCAGCTGATTGCATTCACTGAGTCAAAATACTCTCGTTCAATGTATTCAAATCGCTTGGGTTCAGTGGCAATGCATTCATTCAGGTATAACGTCAAGATGCAAATTTGTTTCGCATAATTCTGTTTTCCTCGTTTATTCTTTCTACAGTTTTCGTTTTCGAGGATTCGTGTTGAATCGTTTGATAGGAAACATCACACTCGGTCACTTTTGGGTTAGCCATTCGAGGGTTATATCGGTGGTGCTCATGTGAGTGAATGAATTTTCCCATGTTTGAGTGCAGTCTAGTATTTTCGCAAGTATCTTTGTTTGCGGATATTTGATCAATAACACGTTTCATTTTTTCAAATGCTGCGCGTAAAAACTGACACCAGTGTGTATGATTTGTTGCATGATCACGTATGTTTTACGTGGGCTATCAGAATGGTGCTGCATTGGCTGCCAATGAAAAAATCAACAACAACAAAACATGACATGACATTTTTTTGCTCCTTCCTCATATAAACTACACTTGCATGTCTCACTATTCTTTTGAATAGAATATCAAGTGAACGACTCAGTGTTAGGCCTTATTGGATGATTAACTAAATTTGCGTTGTCGCAGTTATAGGTAGTTGCAATAGTAAAGAATGTGCACACCAAAAAGTAGTCGTCGGAAATGCCCTAATGCAGTCTTCTCCGTGTACGCTTTGCTAATCCGATCACTACTACATGAATATTAATGTATGTGTGCTATGATGAAGACGTTGTTTGGCTACAGTAACCTTTATTCAGTAAAATGGCGTCGAATCAAGAACGCGTGCGCGAAGCAATTTTGCACAAAATAGTGGAAAATCCAGATATGTCGCACGGCGATATTGCCAAGTCATTAAAAATCGCAAAACCGACGGTTACTAAAGTGCTAAAAAACTTTCAGCAGCGCTTAACTTTAAAGAGAAAGGTCGGTTCCGGAGGTAACCATGATTCTCGTTTCGTCGCGGAGAGGAAGAAAGTGATTAAAGAATTTAAGAAGAAACCGAATATCTCCGTTCGTGATGTGGCGAAAAAAGTGAAAATGTCTCCATCGTTCGTCCAGAAAGTGAAGAAAAGTGCAGGCTTGAAATCATTCAAAGTAGGTGTTGCTCCAAATCGTAACGACAGCCAGAACAAGAGCGCAAAATCTCGATCGAGAAAATTATATGACACTATGCTGAAGGAATACGACTGCATAATATTGGACGACGCAACATATTGCAAAGCTGACTTTAAGCAGATACCGGGACTACAGTTTTATACCTCGTTGCAAAGGGGGAAATGTTGCTGATCGTTTTAAGCAAAAAAAATGTGGAGTTTCCAAAAAAAAACACCTGGTGGGGGAGGATGTGGGGGTGCGGTGGAGGCGCTTTCGCGGGTGGTAGAAAAGATAAATTTAAGTAGGGGGGGAAGGGGTGTTGGGGGAGGGGGGGGGGGGCCTGGCCTTGCACAGGAAAAATGGATGACATTGCTAATGGTGTAAATATTGTCCCAAATTATTGCAATCCGCCAAATTCGCAAGAACTCCGTCCGATCGAAAAGTATTGGGCTCTGGTCAAGAGGAATCTTCGAAAAACGAATAGCGTAGCAATTGATGAGAAAAGCTTCAGGCGTAACTGGCAGAAAGCTGCAAAATTGGTGACGGATGACACTGTGCAAAAACCGATGGAAGGTGTCAAACGAAAGGTGTGGGCATTTGGATATAACAGGTCAAATTGACTTAACTGTATATGTTTTATATTTGTATTTTTATGAAGTCTTAAATAAATGATTTACTTTTGATTTTCTCATATTTTCCATTTAATACCACTAATTTCCCGTTGACTACTTTTTGGTGTGCACATTCTTTACTTGCATTTTCCTTAGGCAGTTTTGTACAAACTCAAGTTAATTTTGAAATCCCTTGGGGTGGGATGGGGGGGTTAGGGTGCGGGGGGGCTAAAGGGGGTTTCTTTGTGAAGACCGGAGGTAACAATCAGTTTGTTTTTGTGTAATTTCCATTTGTCATTTAATTACCTTTAGTTTTTATGGGGGGAGAGAAGGGTATATTTTTTTTTTATATCATTATTGTATATCTATTTTATTTTCAGGGAAGGGAAGGGGCACCTCAATTTTTTTTTTTATTTTTTTTTTTTGTTATATAATATTTCATATCATATGTGGTATTCTAGTGTGGTGTATTATTATTTTTTTTTTTTTTTGTGGTTGGATTTAAAATATAATTTTGTTTTTTTTGCCACAGTACCGCAATCAGCAGTAGTCTATCTATATATATAAAAATGAATTTCTGTCTGTCTGTCTGTCTAAATCTTATAGACTAGAAAACTACTGAACCGGCGTCGAATTTTGTATGGAAAGGTTTTAAGGGCCGGGAAAGGTCCTTATGATAGTTAGAGACCCCTCCCTTCTCTGGAAGACTGGGCTCCCATACAACTGAAACACAAATTTCTGCATAACTCGAGAATTAATCAAGCAAAGGAAACCAAATTTAGCATGTGGGAGTTTTTGGAGACAGAAAATGTAACTATGGTGGTTTGAGACCCCTCCTCTCTCAGGAAGGGGAGGCTCTTATACAAATGAAACAGAAGTTTCAGCATAACTCGAGAACTAATCTTGCAAAAGGAACCAAATTTGGCATGTAGGCTTTTCTGGAGGCAAAAAATGTTTCTATGGTGGTTCGAGACCCTTCCCCTCCCTAGAAGGGGGGGGGGGGGCTCCCATACAAACGAAACTGAAATTTCTGCGTAACTTGAGAACTAATAAAGCAAATGGAACCAAATTTGGCATGTGAGGATTTTGGATGCAAGAAATGCTTCTACGGTGGTTCAAGATCTCTCCTCTCGGCAAGTTCAAGATTCAAGATCCTCTCCTCCTACAAGTGAAACACAAATTTCATCCAAACATGAGAATTATCCATACTGTTATGAAAATTGGTATGCAGGGGTTTTTGGGGCCAGAAAGGTTCTTATGATGGTTCGAGACTCCTCCCCCGTCTGAAAGGGAGTTCCTCCATACAAATGAAACACACATTTTTGCATAACTGGATAACTAATCAAGCAAATGGAACCAAATATGACATGTGGAGTTTTTTGGAGGCACAATTTTTTTCTATGGTGGATCGAGACCCCTCCCTCATCTGGAAAGGGTTGGGCTCTTATACAAATGAAACAGAAATTGAACCGATCGGCGTGAAAATTTGTATGCAGAGGTTTTTGGGACAGGAAAAGGGTTTTATGGTGGTTCGATACCCTTCCTCTCTGGAAGGGGGGTTCCATGAAACACAAATTTCTGCATAACTCGAGAATAAATCAAGACCGCCAGCTAAGGGTTGCGTACTTAGCTGGTAGTGCAGCCTGGGCACTTTTGTCCTTCTGACTTCAGCTAGATTGAGGAGGTGCGTGCCGAGCGTCTGTGTCCACCAATGAGGTGCGGTCTGTCCTGGCATCGGCAGCGCGACCCGGTAAGGTAGTATGCTGAAATCTTACCCTGCCACGAAAAATGAAAGTATTCTTAATACGGTCCGACGGTGCTAATTTCAGATAATAATAATTTCAGTGCTAATTTCAGGTATAATAATTTAAGATTGTTTTTTCCTTCGTGGCTATGATGATGCAAGTCCGTTTACAATTGTAGCAGGACCACAATCTGCAGACATAACAAGTGTAATGGTTATTATAATTTTATATTATCACAAAACCTTCACAATATTTTTAATGCTATTTTCAGCTTCGCATTTATGCATCGTTGTGAGTCTAAGCCAACCTAACTCACGCTATGTATATGAAAAGATACGATGGTTTTTAATGCAATTTTTTCCCTTCTTTATCATAAGACAATTAAAAATACAAAACCTAACATTGATCCTACATCTTCTATCACATCATATCACATTGGAAATTTCCGTTATTTCAGAGTTTAAAGCAACTAACACCGCTGCCGAAGAGGCAAATGGCTGCATTTTATAATTATATATACATTATTTAGTATTTTATTGCAACATCGTATTATTTTCATCATTGTATATTATTGAAAACATATTGAAATTATTATTAAAAATAATAATAATAATAATTAAATTTTATCTGCTTCAAGGTAGTATAGTTGTATAGATAGTATAGCTATTTTTTTGTCATTGTAGCTCAAGGTTCTTTTCTATTAAATTAGATCATTGGATATTATTAAAATTAATAAATGCTTTTCAATTCTGCTGATTATGACCCATATGTTATAAATACGTACATATTTTTTATTATTTAGTATAAACTTAAATGCCATAATGCATGTTTATATTTCATTAAATTACGAAATGGTTTGGCAAAAAAGGTTTCACATTCCGGAGTTACATTCAACTACCAATGATTGAGCTGTAATGAGGCACCAAGCAGCATATAATTTTCATATGTCTATCATTGTTTCAGTTATTTCATCATATTATATTATTTACAACCAGGTAGACCAGGGAAGATAAGATTATTATTATAAAGAAAAATACTCTACATTATTATATGAACATCACTATATTATACATCAAATAAAAAGGGTTGGGAAGGGACCATCAGAGCACCGGATTGAAGCGATTTGGATGGGGAGAGTGGTATTGCCAACTCCCTGTCATTAACAATTCGTGAATTGATGGCGAGCTCTTCTACCCACTCATTGGGAAGTCCTCACGCTGAATGGCTTGTTCGACATTAGGTTGTAGGATTCTAGCATTGGAAGGAGATTCTCATTATCCCGCGGATTACGCGTAAGTGTCTGTGCTTACGAGTCCGCGCATCCGTTTTGGCCCTTCAGACAGTGTTAAATTGAATACAGGCAGATGTCGAACTTGATCAAATCATTCGTAGAGGACGATCCACTGTCTTATGGCTGTGCCTGCAACGATGAGTGGTATCTTTTACATACATACAACTCGAGTATAAATCAAGCAAATGGAACCAAATTTGGCATGTGGGGAGTTTTGGAAGCATGATTTTTTTTGCTAAGGTAGTTCGAGTCCCCTCCCTCCTCTGGAAGGGGGTGGGCTCTCATACAAATGAAACAGAAATTGAACCGATCGGCGTGAAAATTTGTATGCAGGGGTTTTTGGAGCCGAAGAAGGTTCTAAGGATGGTTTGAGAAGACCCTCCCGCTCTGTAAGGAGGCGGGGGCTCTCATACCAATGAAACACAAACTTTTGCATAGCTCGACAACTATTCAAGCAAATGGAACCAAATATGGCAAGTGGGGTTTTTTGGAGGCACAATTTTTTTCTATGGTGGATCGAGACCCCTCCCTCATCTGGAAAGGGTTGGGCTCTTATACAAAAAAAAAACAGATATTGAACCGATCAGCGTGAAAATTTATATGCAGAGGTTTTTAGGGCCGGGGAAAATCATTATGATGGTTCGAGATCCCTCTCCCCTCTGGAAGGGGAGCGGGCGGTACCATGCAAATAAAATATAAATTTATGCACAACTCGAGAACTAATCAAGTAAATGAAACCAAATGAGGCATGCGGGGTTTTTTGGAGGCAGATTTTTTTCTTTGGTGTTTTGAGGCCCTTCCTCGCTATGCAAGGGGGTGGGCTCTCATACAAATAAAACACAAATTTAAACCATACATCAGAATTATCCAGGCAACGACAAAATGTGAATACTATAACCTGTCAAAATTTATGATAGTTTTCTCGAAAATGCAGTAGTAAATACGAAAGTTATTGTGGATTGCCATAATATTTTTGAAAAGTGGCGTAGTCAGCCAAAATAGTAGGAACTACCGCACTTTCTCTTTCTGTGTAGGTACTATTGAACAGAAGTGGAGAAATTTCATTCAAAGAATGGCAACGTTAAGTTTGATACATTTATGCAACGCAGCTACGTAAACAAAAACAAAAACTTAAACAAAATAAAAAAGGAAAAACTCTATAACCGAAGTAACAAATTTGCAAACGAAGATATTTTAACAAAACTCATTCCGAAAAACAACCATAAACACACCAGTTCTATTAAATTTTCATTCATTTAGTTGCAAGCGTAGCAGCGCTCGCACAGGGTTCGCCTAGTTAAAAATATAATTGTTATTGTCATTTTATATTATAACATCTCTTCACTATATTTTATATGCTACTTTAAACGACATTTTCAGCTTCGTATTTATGCATATTTGTAAGTTTTAGCCCACCTAACCCACGTTATGTAGTTGAAGAGATAGGAAGGTTTTTTATGACATGATACGACAAACTGTACTCGAAAAACCTTTCTCCTTCCTCATCAAAAAATATAATAATTCAAAAACTAACATTGTTTATAATCATTCATCTCCTATTTATCCCAAAAAATTGCCCCCCTTTTACGGGGGAAAGGGGGGGGGGCCTGGTTATAATGTTGGTTTAAGTTTTTTTTTTTTTTAAAAAAAAAAAAATTTGGGCGGAAAGAGGGTGGTAAAGAATAATGAGAGTAAAAAAATTCTTAGGAAAAAAAAAAGGGGGGAGAAAATGTCAATCCATCCAGCAGGGCACTTTTCACAAAATTTAAAAATAGCATGTTTTTTGTAGTGTACCAACAGCGTACCATAGCGTACCTTTAAGGATTTTGAACGTACCTGTCAAATTCCTTGTTTTTGGGTGCCCTGCTGAATAGACGGTCGATTTTGCGAAATTCTTCATAAAACGCTATAAAAATTACACCAAAGTAATGTACCAATAACGTACCTTCCGAATCTGATGTTTGATTTAAACGTACCTCAAAAATTTCCATACTTACTCATATAAAACTTTTTAAAATATATTATATGTAAAATCTGACCTCGGATTCAGATTTCTGAGCAAATTCTAGCCCTAAATGACCTATAAAACATACTACTTAAGTACATTCTACGCTACTTTATAGTCAAAAATGTATTTTTAATAATACGTTTAAGGAAACACTCTTGAATGGCTACTTCCTGCTAAGCATTTCGATACCCCTTAATATAGATAAAGGGCAGGCATGTTAGAGATCACTATACAGCATGTTTTAATCATAAAGAGACAATCTGTAAAGGTATAGGTTGAACATACGTTATTGGGAAGACATGGTTGATTTTCTATGATAAATTAATTTTTTTCTGATTATTTTCATAAATACGTAGCTACGTGATAGTTTTGTGCCCTGCTGGGGATTTTATCTTCTCAAACTATTCCTCAAAGGTCCATGAACAATTTGTATGGGTTAAGATTGAATGTACCTCAACGTATCTGAACTTTATTTAGAAGACATGGTTGGTTTTCTGTGATAAATTAATTTTTTTCTGATTATTTTCATAAATACGTAGCTACGTGATAGTTTTGTGCCCTGCTGGGGATTTTATCTTCTCAAACTATTCCTCAAAGGTCCATGAACAATTTGTATGGGTTAAGATTGAATGTACCTCAACGTATCTGAACTTTATTTAGAAGACATGGTTGGTTTTCTGTGATAAATTAATTTTTTTCTGATTATTTTCATAAATACGTAGCTACGTGATAATTTTGTGCCCTGCTGGGGATTTTATCTTCTCAAACTATTCCTCAAAGGTCCATGAACAATTTGTATGGGTTAAGATTGAATGTACCTCAACGTATCTGAACTTTATTTAGAAGACATGGTTGGTTTTCTGTGATAAATTAATTTTTTTCTGATTATTTTCATAAATACGTAGCTACGTGATAATTTTGTGCCCTGCTGGGGATTTTATCTTCTCAAACTATTCCTCAAAGGTCCATGAACAATTTGTATGGGTTAAGATTGAATGTACCTCAACGTATCTGAACTTTATTTAGAAGACATGGTTGGTTTTCTGTGATAAATTAATTTTTTTCTGATTATTTTCATAAATACGTAGCTACGTGATAGTTTTGTGCCCTGCTGGGGATTTTATCTTCTCAAACTATTCCTCAAAGGTCCATGAACAATTTGTATGGGTTAAGATTGAATGTACCTCAACGTATCTGAACTTTATTTAGAAGACATGGTTGGTTTTCTGTGATAAATTAATTTTTTTCTGATTATTTTCATAAATACGTAGCTACGTGATAATTTTGTGCCCTGCTGGGGATTTTATCTTCTCAAACTATTCCTCAAAGGTCCATGAACAATTTGTATGGGTTAAGATTGAATGTACCTCAACGTATCTGAACTTTATTTAGAAGACATGGTTGGTTTTCTGTGATAAATTAATTTTTTTCTGATTATTTTCATAAATACGTAGCTACGTGATAGTTTTGTGCCCTGCTGGGGATTTTATCTTCTCAAACTATTCCTCAAAGGTCCATGAACAATTTGTATGGGTTAAGATTGAATGTACCTCAACGTATCTGAACTTTATTTAGAAGACATGGTTGGTTTTCTGTGATAAATTAATTTTTTTCTGATTATTTTCATAAATACGTAGCTACGTGATAGTTTTGTGCCCTGCTGGGGATTTTATCTTCTCAAACTATTCCTCAAAGGTCCATGAACAATTTGTATGGGTTAAGATTGAATGTACCTCAACGTATCTGAACTTTATTTAGAAGACATGGTTGGTTTTCTGTGATAAATTAATTTTTTTCTGATTATTTTCATAAATACGTAGCTACGTGATAGTTTTGTGCCCTGCTGGGGATTTTATCTTCTCAAACTATTCCTCAAAGGTCCATGAACAATTTGTATGGGTTAAGATTGAATGTACCTCAACGTATCTGAACTTTATTTAGAAGACATGGTTGGTTTTCTGTGATAAATTAATTTTTTTCTGATTATTTTCATAAATACGTAGCTACGTGATAGTTTTGTGCCCTGCTGGGGATTTTATCTTCTCAAACTATTCCTCAAAGGTCCATGAACAATTTGTATGGGTTAAGATTGAATGTACCTCAACGTATCTGAACTTTATTTAGAAGACATGGTTGGTTTTCTGTGATAAATTAATTTTTTTCTGATTATTTTCATAAATACGTAGCTACGTGATAATTTTGTGCCCTGCTGGGGATTTTATCTTCCCAAACTATTCCTCAAAGGTCCATAAACAATTTGTTTGGGTTAAGATTGAATGTACCTCAAGGTATCTGAACTTTATTTAGAAGATGTGGGGGTGATTTGCTAAGGAGGATTTATTTTTTCTGATTATTTTCATAAATACGTAAGTACTTGAGAATTTTGTGCCCTGCTAATTCTAAATATATCTTATATGTGTTTTTTCGACATTTTTTTTTTAATGGCTGTGGTTGCTGCTGCTGTTGATGCTGCGGTTGCTGCTATGCTATCATAACCTATCTAACGATATTTACTTCTCAAGGAGTAGAATAGTGCGATTACCAGCCCTATAGCTTAAACTTCCTCCGTTTTACCGTGCCATGTCCGCTGATTCATGCCGTGACCGGTATGCCGTAATTAGGATCTTTCTGGCGTTATTCCTCATGTGGCGGGTATGGGTGGTGGGCACTCCTAAGGGTGGTGGGCTGAAGTGCTTAAAGCGGCACTATCTCGCTTGTCGGAACTGCTTTCGGATATTGTGGTATTTATTAGAAATTTGACAGAGCCCACTGTCCAATCCTGCCACATCCTAGGCTAGCCCCCGCTGCTCGTCCAGGGTTGCTTATTGGTTATTCGCAACTAACCTTTTCAGGCCGTCCCACTATCCGCGACCCGTGGACCCGCCCGATGGCTGGCAGCTGAGCCTCCTCTAGTAAGGTGTGTGTGTGTGTGTGTGTGTGTGTGTGTGTGTGTGTGTGTGTGTGTGTGTGTGTGTGTGTGTGTGTGTGTGTGTGTGTGTGTGTGTGTGTGTGTGTGTGTGTGTGTGTGTGTGTGTGTGTGTGTGTGTGTGTGTGTGTGTGTGTGTGTGTGTGTGGGTGGGGGTGTGGGTGTGGGTGGGGGTGGGGGTGGGAATGGGAGTGTGGGTGCCTACCAAAACCAACAACTAGGATTATCATTCTGAGCTGTACAAGGAGTTTCACAAACTGACAAATGTTACATGAAAAAAAACTTCGGCAATGGAACAGTGACATGAGAAGCTTTTGGGACAAAGTTGTTATGATTCGTTGTCTTAAAAGCCAGTATTTGGCGAGAATGTTAGTAAAATAAAATAAAAATATCCCTTGTTGTTCATCTTGGGAGGTGACATCATCAAGATTTCCAAGTTAATTTAATTTAATTGTTAAGCTCAGGAATTTTCTCAAAATGTTTTAAGACGCTTTATGAAACATTAAACTAAGCAGGAATATAAACTTGTAAAACTGAATTAAATTGTTATTAAATCTACAAAAAAAGCTATGAGCGGTGATTTGGGCTTTTCAAATTAAGAACGTACGTCGATCATTTTACGTTATTTTACATGAAAGGTATCATCAAATTTTCTCATAATGAAGATAAATTGTATTTTTTATTTGTTTTTATTGGTTTCCCTAAGGGGGTGAAATTAACAATTAAATTGTGTAATAATTTTAGAAAATATCAGCATATCAACGTTTTGATGTTCAAAACTTATTTTAATATATTTTCCATTTTCCAACAGAAAATGCTAGCAGATGTGGAATGCCGATCCCAGTCAATTTTCTTACAATATAGAACTTCCAACTATACAAATATTTCTTTAATACTGCTCGATGTTCTTTTAACAACATACATATGTTTTAAAATATTCAAATAAAATTATGATATATTATCATTATTTATAGTTATTATTTTATTTTATTATGTTATTATTTATTTTAACACTATACAACACACCTTAAATCTATTGACTATCGTATACTATATAATAAAAATTCCATTGGCTTGGATATTATGCTTAGCACATATAGCTTATAAGCGAACAGCTATGTTTACCTTATATTCAACTATAAGCTAACTGAGAATTCAAATTAATCTGCACAACTGTACACCAAAATTACAGGATTGATATTTTTGGTAACATTGCAAGGTTTGCTTAGAAGATCATCAAATACTTCCCACTTACCGTTTGGTCGATGTAATAAAGATGTATAGTGTCCCATACCATCTCGTGTAATGGGAAGATTGAAATTGATTACTCCTTTCAATACGTAAATCTTATTCGACAATGTAAACTGCACTTGAATTTTATCAACAGTTATATTAGAATATGCAGTTGACGAATCCATTTTTTGGCAGTCCACATAGACTATGTCGTTCGTGGAAAAATCACAACACATTCTAGCCTCACAATCATCACATGACCTCTCAGGGATTGTTATATAATTGCTTATATTACTGAGGCAATCATCATCGTCAAATACATGAATATTTATAGGCAGAAACTTTAACGAAATCAACCTTGAAGAACAACAAGTTAATTTAATTTCAATTGAATTTGAAGTTAAGACTTTCTCAAGCAAATATGCAACATTAACATTACAAGAAATTTGTTTCAAGAAATTATGACTTTCAATTTGCTCATCAAACAAATCTGCAAGGACGCTGTTCCTCTTTTTCTTGGCAGAAAATTTAAAGCCCTTATTTTTTAAATCAATTAGTAAGCTGTGAAACGATGGAAGAATTTTGTCATTGATTTCCATTTTATAATCTATTACAAGTGATAAAAAAATGTGTAGAATAGAATCAACATGTATTTGACGTTATGATCACCGAATCTCCGTTAGTTGTTTTTGCTCCATTTGTAAGAAATGGAAGTCCAACAACTTTTTGAGGGCCATCGTGATCATTCTGAGGCTCTAAAATGCTGAACGCACAACGTCTCCGACGTTTCTCATCACGTTCAGCAAGCCCTCCCCAATTCTCAATAGAATTCATCTCTATGTCGTAGAGAGATTTTCCAGATGTGGCATCTGGTCCATTGAGAGAAAAAACATCTGAGACTTCGCCTGTCACTTGACCATCAGGAATTTCAACGGCATTTTGAGATGGAGGTGTGATATTAAATTTATTATCACTTTCAGTACATTTGGTGGATGCTTTTATGTATCTCAAAGACGTGGTCAAGGAAGCGCAATATTTTTGAACAAAAAAGTCAGCACGTAGGTGACTTTTTCCTTCGAAAATACTTTGCTTCATCTCTTTAAAAGAGTTTTCCACCCCAGCTGACGAAGCGCATCGTCTAGGAGATTTGAAAGCATCAACCATAATACCGGACCACAACGGCAAGCTGGACAACAATTTTTTTAATTCTTTTATACAAGAATGAGCAAAATACAAATTATCCCTTCCGTCTTCACAAATATAGCCTTTGCTGTAAATTTCCTCCAGCACATTGTTCTGTCGAAATTCTTCTTGATCATCAAGCTCAAAATATTCAAAATTCTCATTGTCAGATTCTTCTGAGTCGATGAGTTGGTCAACACAATGTGTATGGATGGAACGAATAAGGAACTCTTTCCTAATTTGGGTGTCCGAGCCATCCTTCTCAAATGGACTAGTTGCCAAAGTAACCATTGATTTGATTATATCTTTGGCAACCTCAAAATCTGTTGTATTTATCAACAGACCAAAAACATTTAGATAAAATTTTCGACTTCGAGGATCCAGCTTTTTAAAATGCTTATTGCGATGTAAAATAGCAACAAAATGAGCCACGTCAATGCGAATAAAACATTTTGGAAGCTCTTTTGATTGTCCTGAGATAAATTTAAAGCACGCATCGATATAATCAATACGTGTTTTGACGGATGAAAATCTTCAAACAACAGCTGCTAGCAAGGCAGGCGAAAAATCAATTGTAATTTCCGCCGGAATGTGAAAATCTTGAAGCCAAACTCCAAGACAATAAATTTGGAATGCAGTATGCCTGGATGAAATGAAATGTCCTACGGGAATACTTTTCATTCCATCAACGCACATTACAATGTTGTAAATATATATAGATGGCAAAGTTCCATCAATATTTTTTAACGGAGCTCGTACAATGGAGCCCGTTAAATCAATAAAAAGAGTTACTCGATGTTTTTTGCTCAAAATATCGAATAATTCTTTTTGAATCGGTAACCAAAAAATAACTACAAAGGGTCATCGACTTACGACACGAATGCAGTTTCGGAATCAAGTATCTAGTAATCTAGTTTGAGAAGATAAAATCCCCAGCAGGGCACAAAATTATCAGGTAGCTACGTATTTATGAAAATAATCAGAAAAAAATTAATTTATCACAGAAAACCAACCATGTCTTCTAAATAAAGTTCAGATACGTTGAGGTACATTCAATCTTAACCCATACAAATTGTTCATGGACCTTTGAGGAATAGTTTGAGAAGATAAAATCCCCAGCAGGGCACAAAACTATCACGTAGCTACGTATTTATGAAAATAATCAGAAAAAAATTAATTTATCACACAAAACCAACCATTAGGTTGATCGGATAGTCAATAGATTTAAGGTGTGTTGTATAGTGTTAAAATAAATAATAACATAATAAAATAAAATAATAACTATAAATAATGATAACATATCATAATTTTTTTTTAATATTTTAAAACATATGTATGTTGTTAAAAGAACATCGAGCAGTATTAAAGAAATATTTGTATAGTTGGAAGTTCTATATTGTAAGAAAATTGACTGGGATCGGCATTCCACATCTGCTAGCATTTTCTGTTGGAAAATGGAAAATATATTAAAATAAGTTTTGAACATCAAAACGTTGATATGCTGATATTTTCTAAAATTATTACACAATTTAATTGTTAATTTCACCCCCTTAGGGAAACCAATAAAAACAAATAAAAAATACAATTTATCTTCATTATGAGAAAATTTGATGATACCTTTCATGTAAAATAACGTAAAATGATCGACGTACGTTCTTAATTTGAAAAGCCCAAATCACCGCTCATAGCTTTTTTTGTAGATTTAATAACAATTTAATTCAGTTTTACAAGTTTATATTCCTGCTTAGTTTAATGTTTCATAAAGCGTCTTAAAACATTTTGAGAAAATTCCTGAGCTTAACAATTAAATTAAATTAACTTGGAAATCTTGATGATGTCACCTCCCAAGATCAACAACAAGGGATATTTTATTTTTTATTTTACTAACATTCTCGCCAAATGCTGGCTTTTAAGACAACGAATCATAACAACTTTGTCCCAAAAGCTTCTCATGTCACTGTTCCATTGCCGAAGTTTTTTTTCATGTAACATTTGTCAGTTTGTGAAACTCCTTGTACAGCTCAGAATGATAATCCTAGTTGTTGGTTTTGGTAGGCACCCACACTCCCATTCCCACCCCCACCCCCACACACCCACACCACACCCACACCCACCCACACACACACACACACACACACACACACACACACACACACACACACACACACACACACACACACACACACACACACACACACACACACACACACACACACACACACACACACACACACACACACACACCTTACTAGAGGAGGCTCAGCTGCCAGCCATCGGGCGGGTCCACGGGTCGCGGATAGTGGGACGGCCTGAAAAGGTTAGTTGCGAATAACCAATAAGCAACCCTGGACGAGCAGCGGGGGCTAGCCTAGGATGTGGCAGGATTGGACAGTGGGCTCTGTCAAATTTCTAATAAATACCACAATATCCGAAAGCAGTTCCGACAAGCGAGATAGTGCCGCTTTAAGCACTTCAGCCCACCATCCTTAGGAGTGCCCACCACCCATACCCGCCACATGAGGAATAACGCCAGAAAGATCCTAATTACGGCATACCGGTCACGGCATGAATCAGCGGACATGGCACGGTAAAACGGAGGAAGTTTAAGCTATAGGGCTGGTAATCGCACTATTCTACTCCTTGAGAAGTAAATATCGTTAGATAGGTTATGATAGCATAGCAGCAACCGCAGCATCAACAGCAGCAGCAACCACAGCCATTAAAAAAAAAAATGTCGAAAAAACACATATAAGATATATTTAGAATTAGCAGGGCACAAAATTCTCAAGTACTTACGTATTTATGAAAATAATCAGAAAAAATAAATCCTCCTTAGCAAATCACCCCCACATCTTCTAAATAAAGTTCAGATACCTTGAGGTACATTCAATCTTAACCCAAACAAATTGTTTATGGACCTTTGAGGAATAGTTTGGGAAGATAAAATCCCCAGCAGGGCACAAAATTATCACGTAGCTAAGTATTTATGAAAATAATCAGAAAAAAATTAATTTATCACAGAAAACCAACCATGTCTTCTAAATAAAGTTCAGATACGTTGAGGTACATTCAATCTTAACCCATACAAATTGTTCATGGACCTTTGAGGAATAGTTTGAGAAGATAAAATCCCCAGCAGGGCACAAAACTATCACGTAGCTACGTATTTATGAAAATAATCAGAAAAAAATTAATTTATCACACAAAACCAACCATGTCTTCTAAATAAAGTTCAGATACGTTGAGGTACATTCAATCTTAACCCATACAAATTGTTCATGGACCTTTGAGGAATAGTTTGAGAAGATAAAATCCCCAGCAGGGCACAAAACTATCACGTAGCTACGTATTTATGAAAATAATCAGAAAAAAATTAATTTATCACAGAAAACCAACCATGTCTTCTAAATAAAGTTCAGATACGTTGAGGTACATTCAATCTTAACCCATACAAATTGTTCATGGACCTTTGAGGAATAGTTTGAGAAGATAAAATCCCCAGCAGGGCACAAAATTATCACGTAGCTACGTATTTATGAAAATAATCAGAAAAAAATTAATTTATCACAGAAAACCAACCATGTCTTCTAAATAAAGTTCAGATACGTTGAGGTACATTCAATCTTAACCCAAACAAATTGTTCATGGACCTTTGAGGAATAGTTTGAGAAGATAAAATCCCCAGCAGGGCACAAAACTATCACGTAGCTACGTATTTATGAAAATAATCAGAAAAAAATTAATTTATCACAGAAAACCAACCATGTCTTCTAAATAAAGCTCAGATACGTTGAGGTACATTCAATCTTAACCCATACAATTTTTTTATGGACCTTTGAGGAATAGTTTGAGAAGATAAAATCCCCAGCAGAGCACAAAACTATCACGTAGCTACGTATTTATGAAAATAATCAGAAAAAAATTAATTTATCATAGAAAATCAACCATGTCTTCCCAATAACGTATGTTCAACCTATACCTTTACAGATTGTCTCTTTATGATTAAAACATGCTGTATAGTGATCTCTAACATGCCTGCCCTTTATCTATATTAAGGGGTATCGAAATGCTTAGCAGGAAGTAGCCATTCAAGAGTGTTTCCTTAAACGTATTATTAAAAATACATTTTTGACTATAAAGTAGCGTAGAATGTACTTAAGTAGTATGTTTTATAGGTCATTTAGGGCTAGAATTTGCTCAGAAATCTGAATCCGAGGTCAGATTTTACATATAATATATTTTAAAAAGTTTTGTATGAGTAAGTATGGAAATTTTTGAGGTACGTTTAAATCAAACATCAGATTCGGAAGGTACGTTATTGGTACATTACTTTGGTGTAATTTTTATAGCGTTTTATGAAGAATTTCGCAAAATCGACCGTCTATTCAGCAGGGCACCCAAAAACAAGGAATTTGACAGGTACGTTCAAAATCCTTAAAGGTACGCTATGGTACGCTGTTGGTACACTACAAAAAACATGCTATTTTTAAATTTTGTGAAAAGTGCCCTGCTGGATGGATTGACATAAAAATTCCATTTCCATTTTTTTTTTTTGTGGATTTATTAAGTCTCCGTTTTTGGCATTATTCATACTTTTATAAAATTTATTACGCCTTATATGTAGCTTTAATTTTCTTTGCTATTTGGCAAGGCTACCAGGTGATCAATTTTCTTTTATTATATCCACAAATGTTATGGTCCAACAACCAATTATAAGGCCTGTACTCGAAAAAATTCCACAAAAGTGTTCGCCAAAAATTTATTTTAAGTCGGATTTTCTTGAAACTTTCAGGGAATGAACTGCCAGGTCCGGCCAAATTAATGTCTCGCCTCCGTGGGACCGCAGAAAGGGCAAAAGACGCTTCTGAGGGCACTCGGTGTGGTAAATTTCGCTGTTGATGGTACCAGTTGTGATGTACGGTTTACTCAGTTTACCGCATTGGCATATGGCCTGGCAGAGCAAGTAATTTTTGGCGAATTTGTCCACTTTCTTCTTCCTTATGTCTTCCGGAGCATCAAACCGTGATTTGGCAACGTAGAACTCCAGCCCCGGGATCTGCTTTGCGTCTGGCTTGATGTAGGTTTCGTCATCCATAACCACACACATCGGTTTCGTTAACAACTCTCGATACAGCTTCCTTGCGCGGGATTTGGCCGCCGTGTTTTGTTGATCACGTCGGTTCGGTGCCTTGCGGACCTTGAATACACGAAGCCCAGCTCGTTTCATGGTTTGCTGAACGAACCAGGCGGAACACTTTGCCTTTAGAGCCGCGTCGCGAATCGAAAGGTTCGGATTACACTTGAAATAATCCAACACCTTCCGGGCCTTCACAGGATCAGCTGTCTTCGATTTTCTTCCACTTCCAGCCCGCCGCACGGTCGTCCGGGACTCCTTAAATGATTTTACCACCCGAGACACAGTTGTATGGGTGATTCCCAGTTGTCTTCCGATCCATCTCATGGTCGCAGTCGGATTTTCCATGACGGCGCGCAAAATTCTCCGGCGATTTTCTTCTTGTTATTGTTATGAAATTTTGCAGATGTAAACAATTTACTCCAAAAAATTTAGACCCATCAATTTTTACCCACGGACAAAAAAGTTACACACGAATAAAAATGGTGCATTTTTTTTCGAGCACAGGACTTATATCGATTATTCAGAGTTTCAGTATTTCATTTTAATATATTCTAATCTCTTACTTCAAGGTAAGATGATCTCAAAATCAAGGTAAGAAAATCATATCAATTTCTCTGAATATATTTATTTAACACCATATGATGAAATGAAGGGAGGGACCATTGGAGCACCCAATTGAAGCAATTTGAATAGGAGGAGTGGGACTGCCAACTTCCTATTGTTTACATTTCGTGAATAAAGGGCGGGCTCTTCTCCCCATCTAGTGGGATTTTTTACTAGGCGAGGGCTCGGTTTTGGTGTGGTTTCTGCTAACTTGTTTCTGGAAGGAGATTTTTTCTAGACCCCTGTAGCTTTGAGTTGCGCGTAAGTGTAAACACAATACGTTTTTGGCCCTTCATACAGGAATATTATAAAACATTTGCCACAATACAACCTTGATCAAATCGTTTAATTAAAACAGTCCAGTGCTATAGGCAGTTGCCTTGCCACATTAGATGGTAGTTCACATCATGATCATCATCATCATCAATCAACTTAATTTTGGAAAGTGCTTCAACCATTTTAGTAGTAGAGCTTTTTCAATCTACAACAAAATGTTGATCAGGTCAGTTTTTAATCAACTTAATTTAGGATAGAAACTTATTTTATTTTTTTTTATTAAAGATCGAATAGCGTCTCAAGTAAAAAAATCAAAATCCTAACTTTTTTAAAAGGGTTTCTCCTGTCCAAGCAATACAATACAGCAATAAATGGTTGCAACAAATTCGTTGGGAGTAAGATGAGTATTAGTACACGACACTGCAGAAGTCTGCACATTATAGACAAAATACGCGTATCTGTCAAGATAAGGTCAAGGTAGTTGGAATTAAATGGAAATTACTAATCTGTCTTCTCATTTTCTAGCTAGTAGCAGCGATGCTGAATGAGTCAGAGCTATTCAAGGCCCCTGTTCAGTATTGCTGGAGAAGTCAAAGCGGCTATCAACAACGCACCAGAAGGTGTTATATGTAGAACAAAACGATTGATTCGACAAGGAGTTTCAGCCGGGTTTAGACAAGAAGAATGTAGCGATGATGCTGCAGCAATCAATATGGACTCCACAAGGCCCTGAGGTCTAGCAAACATAACCCTCGTGCTTAGTATATCATGTACAAGACGCTGATTAGACCGGTAGTTACCGACGGGCATGCAACGTGGACGATGCATACAGTATTGTAGAGTGAAGAACTTGCGGAATCCATGTGCCTACAGGATATACTTGAGGAACGGCAGGAATCAAACGAAACTGTTACAATTTATGAGGCCGACCGAAGTTGTATTGGTATGGCGAAGAATCTCGAAATGAAGCATTGACGTCAAGCATAATTTCGTGCGCAACCATTGAACCCATTAAAACCCAAGATTTAACCAGTTCAAGACAATGAGAGTGAAGATTTGATTGTCCGATTGAGAAGGGTGTATGGCATTTTGAGCAAAACAGAGCAAGCATAAACAAAACAAAAAATACTAGCAGAAAGAGGAGGGAGAGAGAGAGCTACACACATTGAGTTATTGAGCATAGAGACCTACAGCAATCTGACAAGAACAGAGTAGCAACCCTGGGCTGTCAATCCTGGTCATGCTCAATAAAGCTCCGTTGAAGGTACACGTATTTCAAGCTCTTCCAGGTTTTCTCTACTTTGACAGTATCCTATTCCAAGAACTCTTGATAAAGGTCAAACTGATCAATGTTACTCCGTTTTACGGTATTGTAAGGCAAGACAGGACGCAACACTTTTTGTTTTGTTCTAACAAAACGTAAAAAGTGTTTAAGTTTACCCGGATTTAGTCGACCGGTTTCGGGCTATTTTTTTTATCTACAGGACAACGTTGCAATTATTGCAGGGAATTTGATAAATTTCCGCCTTTCCAGACGATGAGGGGTTTATCTTTGATGTTACACAGAACATCTTAAGGGGTTATATACCTTTTTCATTTTCAAAAAATCGAAAAAAAAAATTATTGCTTTATCTTGAAGAACAACTCCTTGAGATCTTTGTTGCGAAATTTTCATAGAGATTTGAGCAACAGAAAGAAAGTTACAGCGCTCCTAGCCGCGCGCCTCGTCCCGGCCCCAAACTAAACTTTAAACGCGAATATCTCGAAATGGTGTTTTTTGCAAAATGACTTTGCGGTGATATGGATTGGCAAAAAACTACTGAACCGATTTTCTTCAATTTTTTTTTTAAATGTTCGTAATGAATTTTGTGTGTGCTTGAACGATCCATTTTTGATGCACAAATTTTTATTTCGCCGAAATGAATTTTTTAGTAAAACCTCCAGCGACCGAAAAATTCAATTTTTTCGATAAAACGTTCCCGTATGAACAAAAATGTTTCGTTCAGTTACAAAGTCTGTTCTCTCAATGGGGATATTGAAAAGACGGTGCGCCGTTGAATGGTAAACTGCTTGGTTTTGGGCACCAAAATAGTTTGAATCGGTTGTAATGTACCGGTCTGTAGAAGTAGGTTTCCGGTAGATCCCGAATTTCAGTTTGCTGTCGATGATTCTGCTGATCATCAAATCAAGAAAGGGAAGCTTTCCATCAGTTTCTTTTTCTAATGTAGACTTTATTGTTTTATGTTGCGAGTTCAACAACTCAAGTAACTGTGGTAGATGGCGTTCTTTTACAGCTGCGAAAATATCGTCTGCGTAGTGTCTCCAGATTCGAGGGAAGAGATTTTCGTTCTGCAATTCTAACTCAAAGTCACTCATGAAAATATCCGCCAAAAGTGGTGATCGCTTAGTGCCCATGCTGAGACCGAACGTTTGATTGTAGAAATTTCCTCTAAACGAAAAGAAGTTCTGGTTCATGCAAGCTTCAGTCACCAACAGATACGCTTCGATGTGTTTGGGTGGTACGCGCTTCCGCCCCAAATGTCTTCGCAGGCTTGCTAACGCATCTAGCACAGGTACGGTTGAAAAAGTGCAGTTACATTAAACGACACCAGGACTTCACCCCGTCGTAATTCGAAATCTTTCAATTGGTCTACCAGTTCTCACAAAATACATGGAAGGAAGAGGCTCACGGAAAGACTATGTTAGCTTCCCACCACAAGTTCAGAACGACGGTGATGCAATCGAGGTGGTAGACGAATTCGTGTGTCTGGGCTCATTGGTGACAGCCGATAACGACACCAGCAGAGAAAAACAAAGGCACATTATGACTGGTAATCGTGGTAATGGTGGGACTGGTACTTTGGACTCCTACGGACGTTAAGATCAAACAAAGTTCGCCGAACTACAAAGTTCACCATCTACAAGACATTAATGAGATCGGTAGTCCTCTACGGCCACGAAACATGGACATTGCTCGTGGAGGACCAAAGTTTTTGAACAGAAGGTATTGCGTACGATCTACGGTGGCGTGCAGATGGAAGACGGAACGAGGAGAAGGCGAAAAACCACGAATTGCATCAGTTGCTGGGAGAACCTCCCATCGTTTACACCGCTAAAATCGGTCGAATCGATTCGAATGGTCTGACGACAGCCCAGTTAAAATGATTCTCGAAAACGAACCGACAGGCACAAGAGGAACAGACGCGCAACGAGCAAGGCGGATCGATCAAGTAGAAGTTGATCTGCGAACGCGTCGCAGACTGCGAGGTTGGCAAAATGCAGACAAACTAAAACACTAAACTAAAACCAAAACTGCTAATCTACTGAAATACGCCATGACAGGTGCTTTGCCCAATCCCTGCGGCGTGGCACGTGGTTGAGCAATTATGATTCCATTCATCTTTTGGCTAAATGACATTTCATCAAACGATGACAAATCCAGCAAGTCACTTCTTCTATCACCCTTTAAAATCGTAAGTCATTTTGCGCAGTCTATTCCTCACAACAACCCATTTCGGTCCCATTTTTCCCATTCTTCAAGGATTCCGATTTTCCTTGCTTTTTCCCATTGATAGGAAGGTGTATCTCTATCAAGCAAGGGTTACCATTGCACAACTGAACCCTCCAAGGAATGATTGTAATTTACACAATATTGTTTCCCGGTTTTCTGTATTCGTGACATAACCGTTTACAGCGCGTTATACCTCCGGTTTCCGCCCTAGTTCCAGCATTTTCCCATCCCGTCTTCGCCGTCGTCGGTCGGTGCGGTCATCAGCAAATAAAAATTTCCACGTCCCCCCGATGGCATATCTTATTACAGTACTTGCCAGCAACTCATCGCATCTCTATGTACAACACTAGTAATACATATGCCATTACAGAACGGGTGGACGGGGTGGGTGGTGTTGGATGAAACTATTGCCCGCGCGAGAGTTCGCGCGTTTTCTATGTGCCAAGTGGATCGTTCTCCGTGCTGAAGGTAGCGCTATGATTTGCATAATATTATTGTTCTTTCGGCTTGTAGTTATGATCTAGGGCGTGAATGAGTGAGAAATGCCTGTGCACTGATCCAAACCCCCGGCTGAACGAGACCGACGCGACGCGATGACGACGAAGACGGCGGAAGGGATTTTGGGTGGAGGCGAATTCCCTGTAGAAATATAGAAAATAAAGTCAAGAGAAACATCGGGGATGGGTGCTGGTTGTGAGGGACAGTAGGTGAGCGAGTTATGTGCTATGAGTTATGAAGTGGATGGGTTGGTGGGGAGGCGTAGGTCCTTTAAAGGGAAAAAAAAGCGGCGATATCTAATGCCATGATGGGCCAGAGTTCGCTCGAGAGGACGAAAGCTTAAAGGATGATGGAAAACTTGACTGGCTCAGCCTCGGTCGAGTACAGACGTAATCAGGAGTCAGGAAATGCAATGTTGCACTGGGTGGGGTAGAGCTTGGCAGTACAATGTCTGCAGTAAGTAGATTTCAGTTTTTGATTTTCTTCTGAACGATATTTTTTCTCTGGAGTTATAACGACTGTACAGTAGCCTGGGACAAAATTTAAATTCCAGTTCCAGTTTAATTTTCGGAGGACCCAAAACCTACAATAACTGTGCATAATTTCAGCTCGATCGTTGATACTATATTATAGCGCCCGCGGTTTTAATTTTACATAGGATTTTGCATGGAGAAACTTACTTTTACATAGAAAACTCGGGTCCTCTATAAATAAACCAATCCAATCATTCCTTGGGAAATTTAGCAATGAAACTTTTCTTCCAAGACCGCAAAGCGATCTAACGCTTGTGAAAAAAGTTATTTAACTAAGACTGATTACTATACAAATGAACAACTCATTGGACTGTTTTTTTCTAGCAGCACCGTTCCACTATGGGCGATTTCCATACAAGTAGGCGGACGAAAATATTTTGATCATTTTTTCTTGTTTTGTAGAGTTTTCTTTTGTTGATGTTATCAAAATATGTTGTTAATATATTAGGGGTATTCCTAGAAAATGTCGTATTTGCAGACAACTTCATATCTATTGTTCTGACATGAATTTTGACATTGACAGCTATCACATCCGAAACTTCATTCTATTCTCTGGTTATTTCAGTGTAAGTTACGCATCATTAGTGAAAGTAAACAAGTTTTTGTGAAGCCGAAAAATGTCGAAATTCGAGCCATCAAAGCAGCATTTGCGGGAAGTTTTAATTTTCCTGTTTAATTCGAAGAAAAATGCATCTCAAGCATGTGAATTGCTCTCCGAAACATACCCGGACTACAAAATCGACGTTCGAATGTGTCAACGTTGGTTTGCACGCTTTAAAAGTGGTGATTTTGTCACTGAAGACAAGGAACGCCCCGGCCCGGTCAAAAAGTTTGAAGACGTCGAATTGGAAACTTTGCTCGACCAAGACCCCTCACAAACGCAAAAAGAACTTGCAGCAGCCAACCAGCCATTAGTAAGCGTTTGAAAGCATTGGGAATGATTCGAAAGGTCGGTCATTGGGTGCCATACGAATTGCGGCCGAGAGACGTTGAGCGCCGTTTTTTCACATGCGAAGAGCTGCTTAAACGGCACATACGGAAGGGTTTTTTGGATCGAATTGTGACTGGTGACGAAAAGTGGATCCATTACGACAATCCAAAACGTAAGGCAACGTATGGATACCCCGGTCATGCCACAACATCGACGGCCAATCCCAATATTCATGGCCAGAAAATCATGCTGTGTATTTGGTGGGACCAGCTGGGTGTGGTCTACTATGAGCTGTTGCAACCAAAAGAAACCATCACGGGCGAAGTCTACCGGCGACAACTGATGCGTTTGAGCCGTGCATTGCGTGAAAATCGGCCGCAATACGCTAAAAAACACAACAAAGTCATTTTGCAACATGACAATGCTCGGCCACATGTTGCACAGCCGGTGAAAACATACTTGGAAACGCTCAAGTGGGATGTCCTACCCCACCCGCCATATAGTCCGGACATTGCGCCATCCGATTACCATCTCTTCCGATCGATGCAACATGGCCTGGCTGACCAGCAATTCCGTAATTATGACGAAGTCAAAAAATGGATCGATTCGTGGATAGCCGCCAAACCAGCATCATTTTTCCGAGAGGGTATCCGTCAACTACCACAAAGATGGGAAAAAGTTATAGCTAGCGATGGCCAATACTTTGAACAATAAATGTATAACCATTTTTTCACAATAAAGCATCAAATTTGCAAAAAAAAAAAGACATTTTCTAAGAATACACCATACTTTTTTTAACATTTCGGGATTAACTTTTCAAAAGGGCTTAACTTTCCATTGATTTAAAAAAAACTATAATATCTTGAAAACGGATGTGACTAAAACTCTAATTTCAAGAGATAAATCATGATAATAATATTTCAATATTTCTAAGGGAACATCCACAAATTACGTGATATATTATGGGACGGGGGCTCAGAAATAGAAACGTACCATGTATCAGGTATGACATAATGTGCTACGAAGTAGGTCTGGAAATGATCAATATTATGCTACGTCATTTGTGGATGGTCCCAAACAGAGATATTGCCTTTTCACAGAACACTTAGCATGCATAGAATATTCAGAAAGAAGAAGAAGCATCATCCGCAGCTGTTGCTTCCTTCAATGATTTGAATATTACCAAGCAAACTCGATGCATAGGTACAAGGTAATCGCTGAACGAAATAGCTGTGGTTGTCAGTGACGATTGTCAGTTTCGGGAATTTGAATCTGGCGCCTGATGCAATTTTTTCTCTGAAACGGCAATAATAAGAATTGATTTTCGGTCCAACCATCAATAACGTAATTTATTTTTCGAAATTGTTCCATACTGCCTTCCCCTTGTATGATTTTTACGAATAAACCTGATAAACGTTTCATGACGCGTAAGAAAACACAAGATCCCTTTACCCGTCTGCCCCAGCAAAATTAATAGATGACTTCTTTGTATAGAACACGCAACAAAAAAAAATTCATAATCTGCTTCAGTTTATTTATTTACATAACGGTAGAAATACATATATATTTTTACAAAGCGAATATACAATAACAACTCCAATATTTTTTTTGTCGATTTACATTAATCTTACTATGTTTCTGTTTCATCACAAACAAAATCCTCATCAACATCATCGACAGCTTTCATAAGTTCCTCCAACGCATCGCAGTTATCGGTGTCGGATGTTGAACGTGTTTCAGAATCTTCAAAAATCATAAAACTTTTCACGATATCTGGATAATCTAGAACATTTTTTTCTGTCGTCTTTTCTCCATCCAAAGTGAGCTGATGAATGGGTCTGATTCATTCATGGCACGAATGAAGACATCATGTAAGTTGTCCAGCCTTGAGCGCTTTCTAGCATGACGGCTTCGGTATTTCTTTAACTGTTTGGCTGGCTTTCTGCCGCCTCTTCTGCTAATATACCAAGCGGCGCTGGAGAATGCATAATAATTTCTCCGGCATGAGCGAGTACTTTATGCACAGTTGCAGGAATTTTATACCAATCGTACAATTCCAGATAAAGTCGGTAGGTATCCTTGCAATACGAATCTATTTTTTCGGGGTTTATTGGGTCTTGACAGTTGATAGCAATTAAAATATTTCTAAACCTCACAATCAATTCTTCGTCGATGTTCAGAATTCTGCTTCAAAGCTGAGGATTTGCCAATGTTCGTCGACAAACGTTACCTGTAGTACTTGTACCTGCACCACCAGATCTTGGTTGATCTACTCTGACTCCAAAATGCTCATGAAGCTGTTTCGTTATCAGTTTTTTTTCTTTGTTCGTATAATTCTTTAAATGGCTGTGAAACCTGCCATTTTTTAAAATCCATTCTATATGCAATATGCAAAAGGCATTCGAAAAATCGAATCCAAGCATGAAGCGACTTTATATACCGTAATGTAGAGCATCTTCGTTTGTTAAAAATCCTTCTTCAAACTTTTCTTTACTGTTCATTACATTAGGCTTTGCTCCACAGATTGGGCAATTTTGCATTGATGAACTTCCTGTAATATACGTGAGGACTTTTCCATCTATCATGCTAAGTACAAAATCAAAATCAACAAGAATTATTTTGTCATTTAAAAGCTCGACCTTCACTGGCGTCAATTCATTCATTTCTTTTTCAATGTCATTTTTTGTGGCAAGAATTACCTCCTTACTCTCTTTGATAAATTCAAGGATGATGGGCCTACAAAATCGAATACTTTGAGGCATAGCATTGAACCACATAATCATTTTTCGATCATTATGCATGAATAACTGAATTGGAGTAAGTGTTGATGAAAATACATCAGAATCATTCTGACATCCTTCTGGCCGCTTCTGGTGGTACTGAGAATACCCGGTTGAGCCATCCATACCCCAACTACATAATAGAATTAGTTCAGCACTATCCAGCTCGTTAGAATCCATGTACTCGTTCAGCTCTGCGTCGATTATTTTCACGATTCGATGCACTGTATTGTCCAGAAGCGCCTGCAGTTTTACTCTAATTTTTGAAGCGGTTGCTTCGATGAACTCGTTGGGAGGTGCGCATTTCTTTTTTACTTCCCCGATGGAAATCGTGACGGTGATTCTCTGTGTATTAGTTCGTATTGGAATCGACTAAATCCAGCTTCGATGAAAAAACTAAAAGCTTCCTCGGGTGACATCATTCCACGTTGATCAGTCAATTGCGACAACATTTTTCTAGAATCTCCTCGATTTCTTAGAATAAGGCCGATGACTTTAACTAAATTTATCTCTTTCCTATTGTAAGCTGTCCTTCTCGCCATTACTAGAGCCTTTTCGATGCTGTCTACTTTGGGATCCAAGCTTTCGTTGTCAATGACACGTCGTTTTCCTCTTTCGCTCAGATCAGCAAAAGGTTTTGAGGGTCTCCCACGCTTTGCAGATGACGCCGAGGTTGAAGGAGCATCTTGTTCTTGTTCGATGAACTCCGCAATGCCGAAGTCTCCATTTATCCAATCCCGAGAATATGCCTCGAATCTTTCTTGTTTTCGTTGAGCTTCATTCCACTTTAGCTTGTATTTACAAGCGGTCCTATAGAGTTTATCCTGGAGACGTTCACGTTTTTCCTCTGATATAGGATAGTTTTCACAAATAAATTTAAAAGCTCTTTCAACATTCGCATTATGCGTCAATTTAGAAACAAACAACGAAATTATAACTCTATTATCCATTTTTACACTTACACTCAACCGTAGTTTATGGGATTTCAAATAATACACTGTCAGTATAAATACCACTCCTGGTAATAAATCGTACTCTAGGTACTTACCATGAGCCTCAAACATTGAGTACCTAAGCGAGTCGATGGCAGCAAGGTCCACATACACGTAGGTACGAATTAACGAATTTACGAAAATTAATAAAGCAACACCAGCAAAAATTCAGGAAACACATTATTCAAAAACAAGACAAAATAACAAAAAGAACGTAAACTTTAAACTTACATTGGAAAACATGTTAACATGAAGAAGCCCTTGTATGCGATGATAATAATACCGATTTTATTATTTATAACCAATTATAGCAGAAACTGTTTTAAACATATTTTTAATAATTTTAAATTTAAAAGAGGTTCAGCCCTTTTCAAAAAATGGTCGAAATTTTCTGTAAAGTGTTAATTTATAACTTATTTTGGTTAAACCATCGCCAGAAATTACCAAAATCGCCCAAAAAAGTAAATACGTTTTCATCAACTTAAAAAATGGGAATGGCCCCAAAGGGGTTATTTTTTTAAACCCCCTGTTTTCAAAATGGGGGGGGTTTGGGGGGGGTTTTTTTTCTTTTTTTTTTTTTTTTTATCCCCCACTTTTTTTGGTGGGGGGGGGTTTGGGGGGGGAAAAAATGTTTTTCAAAAAAATAAATTTTTTTTTTTTTTTTTTTTTTTTTTTTTTCTTTTTTTTTTTTTTTTTTTTTTTTTTATTAAAAACATATTTTTTTTTTTTTTTTTTTTTTTTTTTTTTTTTTTTTTTTTTTATTTTATGGTGGGCAGCCCTAAGTTTGCACTTTTAAACTGAAAGAATGATCCATGAAAAATTGAAATTCGTTCCATAAAAAACGTATTTCTGACCCATAAAGCTCTGATGAAAATCCAAAACAAAATTAAAATGATCCATAAAATACAGCAATGTGATCCATATTTTATGTAAGTTTTAGCAATAAAATGTCAAAAATGTACCGTTATATATCTAGGCTATGATCCATAAAAGTGTACCGATTACCCATAAACATATTGCAAATTATCCATAAAAGGTTCAATAACTTTCCTTAAACTTGTAAAATTGATCCTTAGAATTTAACGTTTGCGAACTAAAATATATGCACATGATCAATAAATTATTGAAAATATTCCATAAATAAATCGCCAATGATCCATAATAGGTTTGAAAATGAACCATAAACTTCTAAATATGGTCCATAGCAAATCAATTTTGTGCATTTATAATAATATAAATGATCCATTAATTATGCCGGAATTATTCCAATTTTGGGTTTAAATTTTTTTTAAATTTAACTACGGGAAAATCGATCCAAGACTGTGCTACTACTCAAATTTATTAAAATGTCCGTTCCTTTATATATGAGGCTTAAATATTGCTGTAAAAGAAGGATCACTTTCGAGAAGATTTTTAATTTTCAGAAAGCTGACTTACTTTTGCGATCTCACGTTCTTTTACGACCGCGACTGTGTCATTTGTTTGCCAATAAATTTGGTAAAGAGCACTCGTGCACGTAAAAAACTACGGCAGCCCTATTTTTGCACCTTTAAAACTGAAGAAATTATCCATGAAAAATTGAAAATCGTTCTATAAAAAATGCATTCTTCACCCATAAGACTCTGGTGAAAACCCACAAAAAAATAAAATAGAAATGATCCGTAAAATTCATAAATTTGATCCATACTTTTAACAAAATTTAGCAATAAAATATCAAAAATTAACCGTTTTATATCAAGGGAAGAATATATACAAATTTTCGGATTTCCCATTAACACATTGCAAATGATACTTAAAAGGTTCAATATTTTTCCTTAAACTTGCTAAAATGATCCACAGAATGTAACATATGTGCGTATCATCTATTAATTATTGTAAATGTTCCATAAATAAATTGCCAGGGACCCCTGATAGTTTGTATTACAAATCATAGTCTTCAAAAAATGATTCATAACAAACCAACTTTGTGAACTTAACATTATTTGATCTCCCCGCAACTGCGACACATGTTTGTCAAGAAATTTGGTAAAGAGCTCTCCTGCACATAAAAAACTTCAGGTCAAATTTATGACTTGATTAAACTGTTGTTTCAGAAAATTTGATTTAAATTATGCCGGGCAGACGCTTGCTGTCCAACTCGCTATCGCTCGTCGGACCAAACTAAAAAAAACATCCTCTGTTTGCATTATACCGGGCAAATGCTTGAATCAGCCGTTTGCCTGGAATCTAATCTACGCTATGTTAACACTTCGGATGTCGGAAACATCGACCGTTTAGTTCTTCAATCCTCAACACGGCTACGCAAAAACTCCGCAATCCTTCTTTAGCAGTAATACTATATCCGGATACCTGAAAGAACGGACATGTAACTAAATTTGAGTAGTAACGCAGTTGGAGATAAATTTTACAATCTTTAAGGATCAACATTTAAAAAAAGTGCCCCAACCTGGAAAAATGCAGGCATAATTTATGGATCATACCATATGGTTTAGCGAACAAAACTGATTTACTATGTATCATTATTATAAGCTTATGGTTCATTATTCATCATTCGATGGATCATTGGCAATTTAATTATGGAAAATTTCAAATAATTTATGGAACATGCGAATATATTTTATTGCACAAAGGTTACATTCTATGGATCAATTTTACAAGATTAAGGAAAGTTATTGAACCTTCTATGGATAATTTGCAATATGTTTATGGGTAATCCGTACACTTTTAACGACTATGCCCTAGATATATAACGGTACATTTTTGATATATTATTGCTAAATTTGTTATAAAGTATGGATCACATTGCTGTATTTTATGGATCATTTCAATTTTTTTATGGATATTCACTAGAGTCTAATGGGTCCAAAATGCGTTTTTCGTGGCAGTATTTTCAATTTTTTATGGATCGTTTATTACTTTTTATATGCAAAAGTACGTTTGCCTGTATAGTGAGCTAGGGGTTATCTCATAAAAACAGGTCAACATTTAACTTGAGATAAAGCGTATTTTTTCGGCAAAAAGTACGTTTTTTCGCTAACTTACAACTTTGACATCTAATATCTCAGGAATGAAAAGTGCTAGAGGCTTGAAACTTTGAAATTTTCTTAATTTATATGTTTACTTTTGATAAAAAAATTGAAAAAAAGTTTTGGTGAAGGTCACTTTTCCGATTTTCGTCCGCCTGATATCTTATAGTGCGTTCGTGATCCAATGTCAACAATCCGATCATGGCTCGGACACTTCATTAAACTGGAACTGTTCTATAGATCAATGTGAGTTTTAAAGTTGAAATGCAATATCATCGCAAACGTAAAATTTGTTGAACAGATTCTATCTCTCATAAACACTCAATAAAATATATCCTCTAATAAGCAAAAATAAAAATCAATCTTTATAACTCTACATTTAAAATAACTCCTTTTCCTTGACCTAACCAATGCCCGCGATGAACACTGTCCGTCTGTCCCAAATAGCCACAATCAACACTAATCTAACAAACTGCTGCGACGACATTCTCGCAGTGGCAAATTACTTCAAAAGTGGCGCACTTGTACCAGTGCCAAGTACTCTTCAATCTTGCCAGACCGTCCAGTTGACTCTATATTCTGCCCTAACCTTATCAGAAACTAACTCGCGGACTCTGGAAGGGACACAAAAATGCAGGGAAGTAAATTCCATCGGGGACTCGGCATCAAAGTAATAGCCTAGCATCAACAAGAGTGGAAGTAATTTATCAATCAATGCCTCTTCGTGTTGATGAGTTTCGCTCCTCTAGCTACTACACTCGCTCTAGGCCGGTTTTGGTTCAGCTTGATGTAGAACAATCCGGAATCTAAGATAAACCACGGCTTTTCGTACATGCACGTTATGCCGCCACTTCATCACCCGGAGGCAATCGCACTCTCTCTCTCCATCACTCGCTCTCGTTCGGTCGGCCGGTTCGGGGCGGTTCATGATGAACAAAAGGTAGAAACATGCACTCTGCTGGTAATGCACACTTTGGGTAGGTACTTGTGGCAGTCATTAGTGAGTGAGTGAATCGTTGCGCCAGAGCAGATGGGTCGATCTTCGATAGCCAAGCAAACAAAGGCGTCGGAGAAGAAAGACGAACGTCTTGGATTCATCGGTTGTGTGCGGGAGGTTATAATTATGCCAGATGGGGTAAGCGTTTCGAGTCGCATGCTCGCTGCTACTACAAGCAGTAACATCTAGTAGATCAGCATTGTGGATTGGAGGGTTTCATTTACGATGTATTACATGCAGATTACAGACGTGTGTGATTCACGGAAGATGCTGTAAGACGTTTATGGCGCTGCGCGGAAAAATACGCACGAAAGCTTCGTATCAGTATTGGCAGTGTGAATTCGGAGTTAATTATTGCATCGAATGAAACCAAACGGGAACCGTGAGATTGTTTACTTAAAAGTTTATCTATAGATGAGTTCAATCAACAGCGTTTATATTACTAATTTAATGATTCCGCCGCAGAGCTAAGAATATGCGTTTATATGAGAATGGTGTGGAGAGGATGGTGTTTGTCCAGTCTTTTAGATTTGTTTTTTTACCCTATAATTTTCGGTGTTTCTGTTCCGAGGACTTAAAAAAAAGTTGTTCCCACGGCCAAAGGGAAGTCCGTAAATCCTTGGTTCAACATAAAGGGTGTATTCAATAAAAATGGCACACACATATTTACTCACCAAATTTGAACCGATTATCTGATTTTCTTGAAATTTTCAGGGATTGCAAAACTACTATGGAGTTATGGTTTACCAACCTTGACTTATTCAATTTTACCCCCTCATCTTGCTTTTCACTCCACCCATCAAATGTTGTAACACCGATTTTCCCAGTATTTTTAGTTGTTTTTTTCCAAATTTTCTTCAACTCCACTTCTGTTTTAATTTAGATTGTTGTTTTGCTGTATTCTCCTAATGCGCGGAGTAACGATATCTTATGATGAAATTTGTCAGAAGCAGGATATTTCATAAACATAAGAGCTAGAGGGACAGTAATTTTATGCAGAACCAGAGAATGCAGAAAAAGCAGAGCCGTGAGTACCAACTGGGGGTAAAAGACGGCCGTAAAAGCGAGATAGGACAAGTGTTAGAGAAAGACAACGTTGGGGGTCTGTTTTCATAGTTAGTTTTTGATGCTTCCAAGTAGTTTGCTCTCATAATTGCCCCCAAATTTTTCAATTGGCCAAAGTTCAGGTTCAAATTTTGTGGGTTCATATATTTTGGCACAAAACTGACTCCGTTGGCTCGGTTCTACCCCAACAAGTTTCGAGCGTAATGGCAGGATAATCAATTAGTACTAAACAGAGTTTTATCCTCATTGCGAATGGCAAGAGACGCTTCTTACGGTATTCTTCCATATAAATCGCACCGTTGATTGTTCCGTAAGTGTCATAAGGGAGCGCTTATTCCACCACATTCGCAAATCGCCTGCGATATCAGGAACTTCTTTGCAAATTTGGCTCAATTTCTTCAAGAGGAACATCCTCCGGAACATCGAACTTAGACTTGAAAATGCAATATCCTTATTCAAGAAGATGACGGTGGTGCCGGTTTTGACCTAAGTTTCGTCATCAGTCCCCATCACGATTTGGTGAGCAACTTATTTATTTGTTTATTTATTATCACCGTCTTTGACAACAAGATCATACAGACTGTACTTATTCTAACTTATCTTAAATATATAGGTGCGGTAAGAAAATAATGCGAAAATGTTCAAACTTGAGTATTGGGTTAATACGTGTAGCTAGTGACTAATTTTTGCCGAAAGTGTATTTGTTTATGTTTACTTTCAAGTGCTACATCCAAACATTCTAATTGTTTTTATTGCAAATTCGTCAAAATGTTCGCTAAAGAAGTGATCACCAGTTTGTTGCTCGCCCAGAAGAAGCCGAAAGAGATTGCCAAGGTGGTAGGTGCCACTTGGCAACAGTTTACCGTATAAAATTCCCTGCAGGGTGGTCCGATGCTGCGGAAGCCCGCGCTTTGCACGCATCGCCAAACGATCAACCTGTCCGCGCTTCAAAAATGCACGCAACCCGGTGCGTTCCATACAAGAAAAACACAAAAAGGAAGCTAATATTTTGGAGAAATCCATGCGGAGAATCATCAAATAGAAGACCTGCATGCATCTTCCAGAGCCAGAGTGAAACGGCACTTGATTACGGGCCGGGTCAAGGAACTACGAGTGACTCGTTCCAAGAGATTGCTTTCCTTGTTGAAGAATGAAAAATGATAATCCTGTTCTCCGACGAAAAGCTTTTCAGCATCGATGCTGTGGCCAACAGCCGCACGGACCGGTTCATTTCACCGCAGAACATGGAGAACGATCCGGAAAAAGGGAAATTCAAATTTCAAACCAAACATCCGGCTGGTGTCAAGATGTTTGGCTTTGTGGCGTCCAACGGTTTGGAAAATGCTGCGCCTGTTTTCATTGATGCTGGAGTTAAAATCAATACCGAAGTGTATTTCGGTATTTTAAAGGACCAAGTGCGTCCCTGTGTGAAGGCCAACTTCTCCGAGGACCAAAACGTTGTCCTAAAGCAGGATGGAGCGCCGTGTCACACGTCAATCGAGCCCAACAATGGTTGAACGATAACATGAAGTTTTGGCCGAAGGATTTGTGCCCCCTAGCAGTCCAGATCTTAATCCGTTGGATTATTCGATTTGGGCATATGTTGAAGCACGAGCCTGCAAAACATTACACCCTAATGTGAAAACCCTGAAGTTAACCATAACACGCACATGTAGTAAATGTCGGAGGACTACGTCCGAAAGGCATGCTCTGGGCTTCCGGCGTCGGCTCGAGGATGTTATCCTAATAAAAGTGGAGGACACATTGAATAAATTTGTTCAAAAGGACTTTATAAAGATAACTGCACTCGAAAATGTTGATATTATTGCTTGAATTAGTTGAAAGTGGAATTTGAAAGAAATAAAATGCAAATTTTCGCATTATTTTCTGCCGACACCCTGTAACTAAACAATTCGTATAATTCGGTTTTTGAAAATACTCCTTGACTCTTCAGATATGTCATTGAATGACCGAATACAAGCGTCAAGAGGGTTGTTGTAATTGTAATTGGTTCGGTGATACGGCACAGCAAGCAAGTTGGAGTTTTGAAAGCGTCGTGGAGGAATGTTCCGCGGTATCTGCTCAAGAAGCGTTGGACAGTCGGTGACACCGTTAATGACGTCGAATATAAATAAACGCTGCATTTTCACGCGTCTGGCAGACAGCAATTCCAAGCCTATCAATTAGCATCGCTCGGGATAGGGAGGGAGATTGTTTGAATCGTCCCAGTGAAGTATCCGCAATGAAAATCTTTTTCTGTACCCGTTCAATTGAAAGAATATGCGCTACGTAGTACGGAGACTAAACCGGGGAAGCATATTCTAGGATCTACGCACCAGCGTGCAGTACAGTGTTTTCAAAGCATGTAGGGAAACTGTTCCCATATTAATCTCATTGTTCCTATATTCATCCTATGATGAATCAAAGAATTGGGCAGTTGAAGGATCGGTTTCGTTTTCTAATAATGTTTACTTACGTTAAAAAACAACAACAAACATTACTAACTAATCCTTCAACTGCCCAATTCTTTGATTCATCGTAGGATGAATATAGGAACAATGAGATTAATATGGGGGCAGTTCCCCTATGTCAGTGAATTCGGAAGCATGTCGACGAATGAACCCAAGAACAGAAAATGTTTTGGAAGTCGTAATCCCAACATGTTCATTGAACCTAAGCTTCTCATCGATGGTTACGCCCAGATCGCAGATAGAAGTAACACGCTCCGGTGTTTCAATATCCATACTGTACTGGTGATGCACGGGATTAAAGGGTGTCCACAATTAAATTGCATCACTTTAAACTCGTCCTCAAAACAAGTCTCTCAACCGATTGTCATGAAATATTCGGGGAATAAAATTCAATGTTCAATCTTGGTTTAAATATTTTTATTTCGCTGTATTTCTTTACCGAATCCAAAAGCACGAACTTTCTTCTTAATACCACGCATAAGATTTTGTACAACGCTTGAACTGACATTTTTTCCGCTTTCAACCATGATTTCAACATTTCCTGTTCTGTAGTGACAACTTTAGGATGCTTACGAAGTTTGTGCTTCATTATAGCCCAATATTTTTCAATTGGCCGCAACTCTGGAGAGTTTGGGGGATTAAGATCTTTCGGCACGAAGTTGACACCATCCGTCTTGTACCACCCCCGAACATCCTTGGAGTAGTGACAAGAGGCTAGGTCCAGCCAAAAAATTGTAGGAACGTTGTGTGTTTTGAGAAACGGAAGCAGTCGTTTTTTTCAGGCATTCATTCATGTATACTTGACCATTTACAGTTGAAGTTGTCACGAAAGGTATGCTCCGTTTACTACACGAACAAATCTCCTGCCAAATAATGCATTTCTTGGGGAACTTTGACACTTGCTGTTTCCTGAGAGACTCTGGAACATCGAACTTGTCTTTCGCAGTCACATACTGGTTGCCGGGAATTTGTTTAAAGTCCGGTTTTACGTGTGTTTCATCGTCCATGATGCAGCAGTGTGGTTTCGTCAACATTTGTGTGTACAGCTTACGCGCACGTGTTTTAGTTGTCCTAAAGGGCGATACGGTCAAAATTTGGTCAATATCAACTTGACGTATTTCTTTCAATTTTGCATTTAAAAAACCTGAACACCCCTCATTTTGAAGGTGTGTGTGTGTGTAGAATGTTGCTCCTATTTTGATTTTGGAATTCACTCTTCAGTTGTCAAAATGCCGTGCAAGCAAGAAGAGCAGCGTATCAAAATTTTGCTCGCGCATCGCGAAAATCCGAGCTACTCGCACGCAAAGTTGGCAAAATCGCTAAAAGTTGCCAAATCAACCGTTACAAATGTAATTAAAGTGTTTGGGGAACGTTTGTCGACAGCCAGGAAGTCTGGATCGGGGGGGAAATCGAAAACCGGAAGCCGCTGAGACGACAAAGAGAGTTGCCGGTAGTTTCAAGCGAAACCCTAACCTATCTCTCCGAGATGCCGCAAATAAGCTGGGTGTATCGTCTACAACCGTGCATCGAGCCAAAAAACGAGCCGGACTATCGACTTACAAGAAGGTAGTGACTCCAAATCGCGATGATAAACAAAATACGACGGCCAAAGCGCGATCCCGGAGGTTGTACACGACGATGCTGACGAAGTTTGACTGCGTGGTAATGGACGACGAAACCTACGTCAAAGCCGACTACAAGCAGCTTCCGGGACAGGAGTTTTATACGGCAAAAGGAAGGGGAAAGGTAGCAGATATTTTCAAGCACACGAAACTGTCAAAGTTCGCAAAGAAATATCTGGTTTGGCAAGCCATCTGTACCTGTGGCTTGAAAAGCAGCATTTTCATAGCTTCCAAGAAATTTACGTGAAAGCGTGTTTGAATAAACGTCTGCTGTCTTTCCTGAAGAAACACGGTTGTTCCGTACTGTTTTGGCCGGATTTGGCATCTTGCCATTACGGTAAAAAGGCCATGGAGTGGTACGCCGCCAACAACGTGCAGGTGGTTCCCAAGGACAAGAACCCTCCCAACACGCCAGAGCTCCGCCCAATTGAGAAATACTGGGCTATTGTCAAGCGGAACCTAAAGAAGACCAAAAAAACTGCTAAGGACGAGCAGCAGTTCAAGGCAAACTGGCTTTCTGCGGCGAAGATGGTGGACAAGTTGGCTGTACAAAATCTGATGGCAGGGGTCAAGCGTAAGGCCCGGCAATTCGGATTTGGAAAAGCGGAAGCCTAACTGAATATTTTTCCTGAATTTTATACTAATTGAACTTGAAAAAGAAATTTAATTTGATTTTTTAAATAAACGTTTTCACCGATTTACACGCGTTTTCCCTTGACCAAATTTTGACCGAATCACCCTTTATTCTATTTTTCATTGCGGTTTGGAGCTTTCTGAACTTTGAATGAACGGAGCCCGGCTCGTTTCTTGACTTTCTGCACGAAACTTTTGGTCAAGTTCAGCTTTTTTGCGACATCCCGAACGGAACAGTTAGGTTTGCGTTTAGAGGCAGCAACCACTCGCTTGTGATCTTTCACACAGTACGGAACACTTTTTCTACCACTCACCTTCTTCTGATCGACAGTTAAACGCTCCCCGAAACGTTTTATGACACGAGACACGAGACACTGTAGACTGGTGAATTTCCAACATCTTTCCGAGACGAAAGAAGTGGGTTGTCGAGGTGCGTGTGCAAAATGTTCTCCCGCACTTGCTGTTCCTTCGACTCCATTTTCGAAACTACAACACATCTCACAATGAAACTCACGCAGTGTAAACAATACACGCTGAGGTCATTTCACCCAAAATTTCGTTGAAATCAACCCAAAGGGCGAAATGTTACAGCTTATTGAAAGTGATGCAATTTAACTGTGGACACCCTTTACTAGAGCGGGTAAAGGATATGATCTTGCATTTCTTGCTGTTGACGCGCATGCCATAATCGCCACACCAGATCAATATGGTATTGATGTCCGTCTGTAGAATGGTGCAATCATCCGGGCACAGAATAGCGCGAAAAAATGTTAGGTCGTCGACAAACGAAAGCTAAAACGAGGAGAGAGGCAGACACAGATCGTTCACAAAAATGTTGAATATCAGTGGACGTCATGCAGAATAAACTGGATCGTGCTGAGTTAACCATTACATACGAGATACGGTCAGATAGATACGAAAATAGCCACTGCGTTATCCAATTCGGAAAGCCAATATGCTCTAGTTTATCGACGACTAGGCTGTGCGGCACGGTGTCAAATGCTTTTGCAAAATCAACAGACACCGCGTCAATTCACCTTCTCTTTTCTATTTCCCGTGACAGCGTGGTAATGTAGCACATCAAATTTGTAGTTGTTGAGCGGTGTTTCATGAATCCATGCTGGCTATCGGAAATTAAGGGTGATGCACCTTGTGCATCTGCTTCTCAAATACTTTGCTTAAGCAGCATAGTATAGAAACACCACGGTAATTTGACACTTGGTTGACGTTGCCAGACTTGTGAATGGGAACGATAGAGGCAGTTTTCCAAACCCCCGGGAATGTTCCTTCACGTAGCGATCGGTTCAACAAACACGCAACAGGGGCTGCTAGCTAACACTGGTGGAATGCCGTCTGTCTCGGATCCTTTCTTGGCGTCAAGGTCTTCGATGGCTTGCGAGATTTCATTTGGGGAAAATTGGATGATGGGAATGGAATGCGAGGGAATATGGGCGAAGCAGTCTTGACGTTGTACAGGCGACACTTTGCTGAACACACTTTCGAAGACTATGGCGTAGAGATTAGCGGCTTCTGAATTTGAGCTAGCATGAGCATCGTTTTAGCTGACGTTGCAAGGAATTCGGGAAGATGATTTCTGTTTCTTCACAAAATACCAGAAGCGTGATGGGTTCTGTTTGACACTGGCCTGGATTCTTGATACGTAATTATCGTATGTGGTTAGCATTACTGACCTGTACGATGATTCAGCATTACGTAAGAAGCGGTGTCGTGCTTTCCTTAGCATGTTTCTCAAACTTCAAACTTCGTGTAATGTTTCCAGGCGCGGGTTTCCGCAGTGATGTTTTACATTCCGGTTTGGGGCTTTTTACACCATGTAAACATGTAACCCAGCACGCTGTCCATTGGACTACTTTAACGACCACTCCCTTCCTTCCTTCGGGCAGTGTATACACAATACGTTTTTGGTCCTTCATACAGGAACATGATGAAACCTTTATACTTTACAACAGTACAACCTTGATCAAATCGTTTGATTAAAACAGTCCAGAGTTATAGGAAGTTGCCTTGCTACATTAGATGGTAGTTCAAATCATCATCATCATCATAAACTGTTATAAATAATCGCAACATTGATTAAAAAAAAACCTTGTGCTATTGTTGTCCGTCTGCCGAAGAAAGATGAAAACATCTCGTAGATTCCCCAACACCCTACCGAGGGCTTACGTCTTGCCAGCTAGTGCCGTGTCCTCCTCTAGCCCAACATCATATTTACGCCTATGGGAACCTTCTACCCAAAATGGAAATTCCCGTGGAAATTACTTACCTTATTTGGCTGATTCAGCAAGAAGCAAATCCTCCACATCGTGATCCATAAAATGGCACGTAGCAACCGCGAGATCCAATACTGTCTGGAACCAATCGGTCATCTTGTTATTCGCCCAGAACCAACAAGAATCGGGAGGTAAATATCCGGATAAACTCTTATTTTTGACTCATGAAACTCGGATAATTTTTAGAAGAATTTCGAAAAGTCAAACGAGCAGAATTAACACCAAACAAATCCAAGCCAAGTAGGCGAAGTTCAAGAACAAAAACACACTGATGCCAACATAACACATCGGTGAATATGTCCCGGGCCTAAGTAGGAAAACAACATTTGTTTTTGCCAAAATTCATTTTTATTCATCGATATAATCTCCTTTTAGGGTGATACAATCATTCCAACGTTTCTCTAGCTTTTCGTAAACACCGGTGTAGAACGATTTATCGAGACCTTTAATATATGCTTCAGTTTCAGCAATCACTTCCTCATCTGAGCCAGATCTCTTTCCATGGAGCATCTTTTTGAGTTCTGCGAAGAGCCAGTAGTCGCTGGGGGCCAGATCTGGAGAATACGGTGGGTGCGGTAGCAAATCGAAACCCAATTCGACCATTTTTGCGGCTGTTTTTATTGACTTGTGACACGGTGCGTTGTCTAGGTGAAAAAGCACCTTTTTCTTCTTCAAATGAGACCGTTTCTGGGTGATTTCGGCCTTCAAACGATCCAACAAACCGATATAATAGACGCTGTTGATTGTTTTTCCATGTTCCATGTAGTCAATGAATAAAATTCCATGCGCATCCCCAAAAAAAGAGGCCATTACCTTTCCAGCCGATGTTTGAGTCTTTGGACGCTTTGGACGGCATTCTCCGTCTGCACGCCACTCAGCAGACTTTTGATTTGATTCCGGAGTGAAGAGGTGAATCCATGTTTCATCCATTGTGATGTATCGACGCAAAAACTCCTTCTTATTTCGCGTGACCATCTCCAAACAGCTCTTTGAATCATCGACGCGTTATTGTTTTTGCTCTGGTGTGAGCAAACGCGGCAAACATCAGCAACAATTTCCGGTGAGATCTATCTGATTATAACTGAATTTGAACAATACTGCTAAATACGTGCCATCCTCAAAACAATACGATTTGATGATCAGGGCTGGTAGCAGGTCACTTTTTAGTGATTTGGTCACTATTTTGAGTCTTGTCACTAAAAAGTCACTATTTGCATCCAAAAGTCTCTAAAGTCACTATTTTTCGGAAAATGGTCACTAAAGTCACTATTTTCGCGCCACCGATTTTAAAAGTCACTAAAAAATCACTATTTGCATCCAAAAGTCACTAAAGTTACTATTTTGCGGAAAATGTTCACTAAAGTGACTATTTTCACACAGCCGATTTAAAAAAAGTTTAAAAAAATCAATTGTACCTATTGTACAAGTTTAGAATATTTTTTGGCAAAGTTGTAAAACTTGTTAAGTAGAATTTGATCTAAACATTTTTGATAAAGTTTATGAGCTATTGATAAGCATACTGAACTATTTCGATGCAGGGCTGGTAGCGGATGTATGGATAAATAATAGTGACTTTAGTGACTAAAATAATAAAAATAGTGACCAAATAGTGACCAAATAGTGACTTCCAAATTTTAGCATTTTTTTAAATCTTTTATACATTTGTTGTAAAAGTACAGTAAAAATGAACTAAGTGATCACCCCCGTTTGAAAAAATGAATACTACTGCGGCGCAGTATCGCTTTTTGGGTTTTTTTTTTGTAAAGAAGCCTGTAATCAAGTGACTTTTTTCTCAACGACCTCCTGCCTTGGTCCGCAGCTCGTTTTTGCGAAGACGGGTCTATACGTACGGTTGAAACGCCTTCCACCATGGCCTGTGCTAGAATTACTTCTGACTTCACTACCTTAATCACCTGAGGGTATTTAGGCTCACCTACAGCCGTTTTCTTAGTAAACAACTGGTTCCAATGCTCCTCAATTTTGTACTCTGTACTCAAGGTCAGCACCTAGCATTTTAACAAGTTCCATTCGTCAATAAGAAGATCATAGTTGACCTGAATCAACTGAAGTAACTTGGCGATTTTCACAATATACTTGGAGCTTTCACTGGATGCAACGGCTGGTGGGTTGAGGCATTGGCAATATTTTATAAACGAGTTCTGCAAACCAGACTTTTGACGTAGGACTACGTCTTCGTTATCTATACTGGGGTACAATACATTAAAAAAACGCATTGCGACCGTCACGAAACGTGGTCAGGTTTTGAGTATCTCAGCCATTTCTCAAAAGATTTTCAAAAAATTTACACCAAGCGATAGGAAGTATTTCTACGCATTAATTTCAATACAGAACATTGTTGATTTCGGGCCACATACTTTCATAAATGTCAAACCTTGCCTTAAAAAGTATATTAACTCCTTCAGGCCAAAGTGGTCATATATGACCCCAAAAGGATAATGGCTGTATACAATCACAAAGACTGAATAAAAGTGTACACTGTCTTCGGCAAATTTATTTTCCATCACTTTCTCGATCTGGAAAATATTTAAAAAAAAACATATGAGTTTAAGGCCAATTGACGACCTAGAACATCCTGAATATGAAGAAGTTCAGGAAGAAAATAATAAATGCCTTATTAATAGTGTACACGTATTCTTAAATTCTCGTTGATAAACGTTAAATAATTTTGTATCTTTCTGGGAAGTTCTAGGTCATCCAAAATGTACATGAGTTCAAAACTTCATATCTACTGTTGTAACAGTAGCTTTTAGGGCTATATCAGGTTACGATATGTATTCAAACATATTGAATGAACCTTTCGGAAGGTCAACAGTCATTATTTATGATGTTATGATGTTCTAGGTCATCTAAACTGACCTTGAGTTCAGAACTTAAAATCTACAGAGGTAACTAAAGCTCTTTGGGCTAAACAAAGTTACGCTACGTATTCAACCATATTCAGTAAATATTTTCGAACGTAAAAAAACACTATGACATAAACGGAGATGATCTAGGTCAGCCCAACTGTCCTTGAGTTTAGAACATAAGATCTACAATAACAGTAGGTGTTTGGAATGTACAAAGGGACGATATGTATTTAACCATATTGATTGAATAGTGTGGAAGGCCAACATACATAATGCGACAATCTTGGGATATTCTAGGTACTCCAAGCTGTCCTTAAGTTCAAAACATAATATAACAGTAGTTTTTTGAGCTATCTATGGTGACCACATGTATTCAAATATATTAAATGAATCTTTTGGAAGGTCAACAGTCATTATTTTATAACTTTGAGATCCTCTAGGTAATCCAAACCATCCTGGAATTCAGAACTTGAAATTTGCGGCAGTAACAGTAGGTTTTTGGGCTATTCAAAGTTACGTCACGTATTACAGTATATTCAGTGAATATTTTCGAACGTAAAAATACACAAGAAGATAATCTTGGGATAGTCTAGGTCATCCAAACTGTCTTGGCGTTCAGAACTTAAGATTTACAGTTGTAACAGTACATTTTGGTCAATACAAAGCTACAATAAATATTCAAACATTTTCAATTAATGTTCTTAAAGTCAAAAAACATCATAATCGAATATGAAATGTTCTAGGTCATCCAAACTATCCTTGAGATCAGAACATAGTTGTAACAAAAGCTTTCTGGGCTGTGCAAAGCTACAGACATTATCAGATAATCTTCGGATGTTCTAGGTTATCCAAACTTTCCTGGAATTTCAAACCTAAAAACTACAGCTGAAGATTTTAAGTCTTGAATTGTAGCTTAAAATCTACAACTGTTTGGACTAAACAAAGTAACAATATGTATTTGACTGAATTAAAGGTTTTGAAAGGTCAACCGATATAACGAGATATCTTGGGATGTTATAGGTCATCAAAACTGCCCTTGAGTTCAGAATTTAGGATCTATAATCGTAAAGTTAGCTTTATAATCTATGAAAGGTGACGATATGCATTCAAACACATTCAGTGAAGCTTCTGTAAGCTCACCAGTTATTATCAGATTATCTCGGGATGTCCAGGTTCATAAAAACTGACCTTGAGTTCCGAACTTAAGACATACGGTAGTAACCGTAGCCTTTTGGGCTTTGCAAAGCTACGATAAATATTCAAACATATTCAATGAATTTTCTGAAACGTCCACATACACCATAGGATAACCTTGTTAGTTTCAGGTCATTTAAACTGTCCTTCAAAACTTAAGGTCAACAATTGTAACAATAGCTTTATGGGCTATACAAAGTTAAGTTAGTTTGTTTGACATAGAATATCCCAATATTATCTCATAATGTCAGTTGGTCTTCCAGGACATTCACTGAATATGTTTGAATGTACTTATCATAACAATGAATAGCGGATAAAGCTACTGTTACAACTGTAGATCTTAAGTTCTGAACTCTTGGGCAGTTCGAACGACCCAGCACATCTCAAAAATATATTTCCTACTTTTTTCAATAATTTAATGTTATTGAGCACCAAATCAATCAGAATTCACCAAATGGCTTATATAAATTAGGCCTGAAAAGGTCTATTCAAAGAACATTGCATTGTACCATCTAAATAACTTACATTTGGTATCGTAGTTCTACGTCATCATTTCGAACAACGTAATGGGACTTTGTAATTTTTGATTACGTGCTTACCAGCAGCAACATTATGCTTATTTGCATTGTTGAAAAAGAGGAGTTTGTCGATCTCCTTTAATTTGACCAGCTCTGCCATTGCTTCCTCCCCAACATAAACTTTTTTCGCTGGTAGCAAGTTCTCAAAATTGTCCAAAATGTCCTCTGAAAGTGAAGTATTCGCGGGCCACACATTGGGCTCACAAACTCGACCGACGATGGTTCGCACCAACCTTTCCAGATCAGCGTACATTAGATGTATGAGTGGTACTTCCCTCTAGAAGAATCCCTAGAACATAGCATTGAAATAGATCGGTATGCTTATCAATAGCTCATAAACTTTATCAAAAAATTTAGATCAAATTCTACCAAACAAGTTTTACAACTTTGCCAAGAAACATTCGTTTTAACAGCAGTCAATCAAAGTCAGAAAAAACTTAAACAATTGATGAATTATGATTTTTTTTTTTTTTTTGAATCTACTGTATCATAAACTAAGGATATTTGTCTCAGAAATTTCATTAAAAAAATATTAAATTTCAAGATACGAGTTTTAATGGAACTTGGAAATCATAACGCTATTATAAACTGGTCGAATTGCACTGTATCCCGATTTCACTTATGATCGAATTGAGTTCACTTGACTGTCAGGATACGAACAATCAAATCTAGATTCAGAATTACTAAGCGAGTAACCGAAAATAAGGCCTTTATCTGATTTACAATTCTTCCCCACTTTTCTCGACAATTTGGATACCAAACGAGTAGTCCGCTTTTGAAAAAACTGAATCTAACAAAATATTTTTGAAAAAAAGTGAGTGTAAATCAAAAATGACTTAATTCTTTTGGATAAACATATTGCATATTGAATAAACGTTTTAAGTGTTTTACTCCTATACCGTTCGATTCGTCGTGGGGTTCACTGGGTTTATATGTATAGAAATATGAAAAAATATTATGAAATACCTGGAAAATTGAAAAATAATGAAAGATGATGTAATATGAGACCACGTGCGTCGCATTCAAGCTAATATAGAGTGCTGTGACCGACCAGCGCTCTGCATTTGACAAGTTCAATTGAGGTAGAGGCGGGACAGCGTTCGCCAGGGCATCTAGTTTTTTTGGTGTATATTTTGCGACTTTTATGTAGTGTAACCAGAACACTTGATTTGGTTGACTATTGAACAATAGGTACAAGTGATTTTTTTAAATTTTTACAATCGGCGGTGCGAAAATAGTGACTTTAGTGACCATTTTCCTGAAAATAGTGACTTTAGTGACTTTTGGATGCAAATAGTGACTTTTTAGTGACTTGACTCAAAATAGTGACTAAGTCACTAAAAAGTGACCTGCTACCAGCCCTGGCATTAAAATGAAAATGAATCACTTTCGTATTCATTTCGCTTCACTTCAATTAGCTGTCGTGCAGTGAATGAATCTTACTTTCACCGATTCACTCCCAATTCACTTCCTATCAAACGTGAGTAAGCTTAAATTCATTTGCGATCTAGCCACCGTCGAAAGCGTTTCAATTGAAATTCAAGCTTGCTTCAAACGACTTGGTGAACGACTGTGAATGAACTTCGCTGAAATTGATTTGATTTCATCCCCCCCCCCCCTCCCGAGCAGTGGTTGGCGAACAAAACATGCGTGCCATTGTTGCTAGAAGTATTGTCATTTGAAGATACACGCATTGCTCCCCGAGCTGGCAAGCGCGTTTCTGTTTGATACTGCGGAGACATATTGAAATTTGGAAGCGACATAAATATCAGCAATTTCATTTTTCATTTTATAAAATGGTTGATTATTGTTTTCGATGCTACAATTAATTTATCTGATGGCACTGATTCTACTCTTAAAAATAATGGATACCTCAGAAATGAAATTCATGCACGTTGTCATGAATTAAAATTGACCTGCTTCATACTAGTTTGACACCGAAGCCTAAAGTAAACATCGACGAATGAAAAGCTCAGTCGAAATTGTTTTTTTTTTTGAAGATTGTTTTGCAGAAGCTGACTAAGAAGTGGCTGTCAAAAGAAGATAATGTGTTTCAATTGAAAATCATGAATTTTAAGTTCATCGTCCGATGACGATTTTCAATTGAAATTGAAATTGTATGACACTGCATACTACGCCTTACAGATAACCTAAGATCACGTGGATCGAAGAAAAGATTCCTCCCATATGTTTATTCCTACACTAAAGTTGTAAGTAAATCTAAGACATAATTGTGAACTTTAATTAATAAAAACATCATGAATGCTAGCTTAAAGCTAACACCATCACAAACGACTGTTTGCTATAAAGACTTGGCGACACAATCCCACAGCAAATAAGCATTGCGTTGCTGCTGGTAAGCACGTAATCAAAAACTACAAGGTACAGCCCCATTGGTTTGTTCGAAATGATGACGTCGGACTACGATACTAAATGTAAGCCATTTAGATGGTACAATGCAATGTTCTTTGAATTAACCCTTTCAGGCCCAATTTATACAAGCAATTTGGTGAATTCTAATTGATTTGGTGCTCAATAACATAGAAATGATTGGAAAAGTAGGAAATATTTTTTTAGAATGTGCTGGGTCGTCCAAACTGCCCAAGAGTTCAGAACATAAGATCTACATTTGTAACAGTAGCTTATCTGCTATACAATGTTATGATAGGTATTCAAACATATTCAATGAGTGTCATGGAAGACCAACTGATATTATGAGATAATCTTAGGATATTCTATGCCAACCAAAATAAGTTAGCTTTGTATAGCCCATAAAGCTATTGTTACAATTGTAGACCTTGAGTTTTGAAGGACAGTTTGAATGACCTGAAACTAACAAGGTTATCCTATGATGTCTGTGGATGTTTCAAAATATTCATTTAATATGTTTTAATATTTATCGTAGCTTTGTATAGCCCAAGGCTATGGTTACTACCGTATATCTTAAGTTCTGAACTCAAGGTCAGTTATTATGAACCTGAACATCCCGAGATAATCTGATAATGACTGGTGAGCTTACAGAAGCTTCACTGACTGTGTTTGTATGCGAATCATCACCTTTCATATATTATAAAGCTAACTTTAAAGGGTGATACGGTCAAAATTTGGTCAAGGGAAAACGCGTGTAAATCGGTGAAATCGTTTATTTAAAAAATCAAATTAAATTTCTTTTTCAAGTTCAATTAGCATAAAATTCAGGAAAAATATTCAGTTAGGCTTCCGCTTTTCCAAATCCGAATTGCCGGGCCTTACGCTTGACCCCTGCCATCAGATTTTGTACAGCCACCTTGTCCACCTTCTTCGCAGCAGAAAGCCAGTTTGCCTTGAACTGCTGCTCGTCCTTAGCAGTTTTTTTGGTCTCCTTTAGGTTCCGCTTGACAATAGCCCAGTATTTCTCAATTGGGCGGAGCTCTGGCGTGTTGGGAGGGTTCTTGTCCTTGGGAACCACCTGCACGTTGTTGGCGGCGTACCACTCCATGGCCTTTTTACCGTAATGGCAAGATGCCAAATCCGGCCAAAACAGTACGGAACAACCGTGTTTCTTCAGGAAAGGCAGCAGACGTTTATTCAAACACTCTTTCACGTAAATTTCTTGGTTGACAGTCCCGGAAGCTATGAAAATGCTGCTTTTCAAGCCACAGGTACAGATGGCTTGCCAAACCAGATATTTCTTTGCGAACTTTGACAGTTTCGTGTGCTTGAAAATATCTGCTACCTTTCCCCCTTCCTGTTGCCGTATAAAACTCCTGTCCCGGAAGCTGCTTGTAGTCGGCTTTGACATAGGTTTCGTCGTCCATTACCACGCAGTCAAACTTCGTCAGCATCGTCGTGTACAGCCTCCGGGATCGCGCTTTGGCCGTCGTATCAGAGTCGATAAAGAAGAGTCGCGCAAAGAGTGAAACCGATGCTACCTATCGATCAAAACAAACTTGATACCTATCGAACAAAGCAAACAAAAACGTTTAGATCAGTGAGGAGTATTGTTATCTCGCGATGATATTTTTCCATAGTTATGACGGAAAAGAGAAGAATAAAATAATGTTGCGAATGAAGTCAAATTTAATTAATAAAAATCTCAATAAAATACAAAAGAATTTAATGTTACAACACCATAAAATTTATTGTTAAAACCATAAGTTTTATTATCAGTAACAACAAAATCATACTAGCGTTTATTCTTTTCCACAATAGAATCTATTGTAAATTGGACTTTAACAATAGAAAATGGGGATTGTCAAGAATAGCAACAATAAAAATAACTTTTTTTTTCGCGAACAAATTAAAGTCAAAACAGTTCGCTCCATGGTAACTCTATAGTCGGAATCAATTGAGAAATTTTTACGTAACAAAAAAGACACAATATACAGTCGACGTTCGATAACTGAAACATGTTTACATTACAGTTACCGAACGACATTCTGCATATGACAGCTGCATATGATGAAATCGTCGTAGATGCAATCGACTCTGTAGACGAGCTGCTCAATAAGTCAGATTGAAATGATGCAGTTGAATTCTCTTGTGATGATTGGGTACTAGTAAAGTTGTTTTTCAAATCCTACAATAATACAATGTGTAAATAAAAATAGTTCACCGGCACCGTTTTACCCACCAGTAATCGATTATCGTCGCATGTTAGTGAATTCATATCTGGTACGTTCTCATAAACCGGGACTGCTCCCGGGAGAGTTAATAATCGGCCACCGTCAGTCGCCATATACAAATCCGTTTCATAATTGAAATGCAACTGTAATATTCACAATTATTTTTACGCATTAAATATTTTCCAAATCATAACTTACACCACAGAGAACCGACATTGATGTCCATATACCTTTTTTTGAAAAACGTGTGTAAAAGTCAATATGGGTAGCCGGTATAAAAAGCAGGTGCAGAGAAAAAACATACAAAACTTTTCAGGTTTTGTGCTGCGCTTTTTATTGATAAAGATTTACATGACAGTTATCGAACAACTGCAGCGCCGCCTACCAGGAGCATAACGACATACATTTGAAATGTCGGTTTAAAGTTTTACACAAGTGGCAGACCGAAGATGAACGTCTGTTCTCTGTGCTTCGCTGCAAATTCGACTATTTTCGGACAATTCCGAATCCAACGGCAAGCGGCAAAATGAAATCCATTTGTCTCTCGGCTCCCGGTCGCTCGGGAACCGGAAAAAGCTCAAATTTTTGATTCGGTTTTTTTTGTCTTGCTTATTTTTAGAGGAAACAGCTGCGCACTTCATTTTTCCCACTTCTACGCGTGTAACAGAAACACGAAACAAACTTTTCCACTTTGCTGCTCAGAATGCTCAGAATCTCAGCACTCGTACGATAAATGTAAATAAAAACCAACGATTACCAGAGTCAACACATGAAAACTGATGAAGTCATGCAAAGTTAGAGCTGCCGGAGTCGGTTGTTGATAAACACGAAGAAGAACAACCAAACAAAGAAGCCTGTTTGCGCGACTCTTCCTTATCGACTCTGTTTGGGAGATGAAAAAAAAAAAGTTGTGTAAATGGGGATTTAAAGATTATCTGATAATGTATGTTGTTCTTCCAAAATATTCAATGAATATGTTTCAATACACATCACAGCTTTGTATAGCCCAGGAAGCTTTTGTTACAACTGAAGGTCCTATGTTCCTTATCTCAAGAATTGTTTGGATGACCTAGAACATGCCATATGGCTTTATGGGTTAAAAAGATTGAAAGTATAATGTTACGGTCGTTCGGAGTCGATTGGTGATATTTTTCAGTCCGGTCGCAACGTAATAGCAGTGGAAAAATTGAATTGTAAAAAGTGTCCAATCTTGGGTCTGCTGTCTGGTCGTTCAAAACGAACGGCATGATAGATCGCCTGAGCTGGCGATTGCTACGGTTGAGGAAATATTGACGACCGAAAATCTGAGCAGAAATAAACGGCCAATATCTAGAACTACATTTTAGAAAAAAAAATACCAAAACCGTGCCAAAGTGAATTTTAATTCGGTGTGCAGGCTTAGTTTGTAAATTAATCGGTGCAAGAAGGGTGTATTAGACGCAGATATCATGTTACTACCGGAAGGTTTCCGACACGTCGGCGACGGCCGGCTTGATGTGGACGAGTGCCGACTGCAGCAGCTGCGGGTCCAGCAGGACTTGGCCGAGATCTAGGACATCGAGGAGAGCTGTTTTGCAAAGCAACAAATAATTTATTTCTACCAAATCTTGAAGACAATATCTAATATCCTGTTTTATTTTATTTTGTCTATTTTGTTTTGTTTTGTTTTTCGTTATGCTTGTCTCTTTTCAGTCACATTGGAGAGGTCCATTGCTTTTGGCGGATAGTGCTACATACTTTCAGCGTATCGTTAACCAAAACGAACCATGCTGCTAACCTTTCCCCAACACGTTCCTTCCCATTCCTTACTTGACCAGCATTCGGGCGAGGCCGGCGCCGGTATTGCTTTATAATGGGTCACCAGTTTTTACACATTGAAGATGTATGTTAGTCCCAAACATCATCTGTTGGTTCTTTGTATAAATACAGCTGATCTGGCAATAACGGAATTGCATCCGTGGGCGGTCAATCATGCTCATGCTCATGCTCATGTGAGCAAACGCGGCACCCATTTGGAAAACAGTTTTTTCATACCCAAATTTTCGTGTATGATGGTGTATACACTACACACTTAGAAATTATCAATTTTACACGAGACGTAATTCATGTCCGTAAAAAGTCGGAGAACGTAAAGAAAGATTTCGTGTAAAATTGTGTCTCCTGAAACATACACATACGCAATTCGACGAAAGATGTGTTTGATTGAATTCATTTTCTCATCTCTTTCAACTCATTCTTATGTGCTAAATGACGCTTGCATGTATCGATCTCAGGGAACAGAAATTTACATGACATTTTTGGAAGTGTGTACCTTCACAGTGTCAGCTATCTCTTGCAACTTCACTTTGCGATTGCCCATGATGATTTTCAGGGTGTTTTCAATATTTTCCGGAATAACTGCCTCATTTGGCCGACCAGGGCGTTCAGCATCATCGGTGTCCGTACGACCACGTTTGAAATTGGCAAACCATCGTTTTCGATGAGGCAGAGTCCGGATAACATTTTCCAAGCCAAGCTTGGGCTTGTACAGTGTTTTTCCCATCAAAAAGCAATAATATATCAACACACGAAATTGCTTTGAATCCATCGTTTTAAGGAAAAAAGTAGCGTCACTTAAACCACTGTAACTCGATAAATAATAAACCAAACAAATGAATGAAATTTTGCCAGTAATCTTTTGAAGGTGGGTACTTTTGAAAAATCATATGGATATTTTATTAGTGGCGCCATCTGGTTGTTAGGCCTGGGACTTATTGACCGATGTGTTACAAAATTTAGAACAATTGTGGTGGAAGTGAAAAACAGCTGATCTATTTTTTGTGGTCTATACTGTTTAACTGGAACTGGAAAACTAGACCAAAATAATAAAATATCGATAAAAACGGCCTAAGAAATTTTATATAAAGACTGTATTCGATGAAATTTGGACACACAAAATAGGTCACCAAAAATTTTCCTTGAGCCCGATTCTTTTCAAACTTTCTGGAAATAAAGTACTACTAAATGGTTAAGTTTTGACATCATTGGTTTATTGAACCTCTTCTCCCAACCCAAATGCCCGCACCTTTGCCTTGACCCCTTTCATCAAATTTTGGGCAATGATAGGACCGACTTGCTTACTTACTTTTAACCACACTTTCTTTAGTTCAAGTTTATGTTCCAAACATGGAATGATACAATTTGCGATTTTGTGTGATATTTAAATAATCCAGCTAAATTTATATAACCAAATGATTAACCTCAGAATCAGTTTTTGATTTTCCAGTCTTGCTAACAGTTTCAGTCACCCATTCAGAATCCCTAGGGGAAGTATTCACACTCTTTCGCCACAACTCCGGACGGGCCTCCACCATACGGATGGATGGATCCATGTGCCCCGGTGTGTCATTGTGTGCATAGTTGCGACGCTCGCAGCTGGTGACTATGCCATATTTAAACGGCGACAAATTGACCAGCTACTGTCATTCTTCGTTCACTGACGTGCGGTCGTCGCGGCCGTCAGTAGCCACCGATGCCAAGTCTGCTTTATGGACATGATTAATTATTATTACATTATTTCCAAGAATGGCTTTGCGCGATTGGCGCTTTCCGTTCACAGCCAGCAATCACAGAGGCAGTGCTAATGTCCGCTGTATGAGGTTGCCATTTTTTAGCAACTCGCTTTCCATGTCTAGGCAGGTATCTAAGCTCTTCTATAGCATTTCGTTGAACACAAATACACACACACACACGGGGCTGACGGTGTAAAGTGGCTTCTGTTCTGGTTTTCCTCGCTCTTCACCATGCGGGTCGGGGACTGTTTGTCACTTGACTTAAGTGAAGTACTTCCGGTTTCGCTGCTACTCTAAATTGGAAAGAATGGTGCCAACGCCGCTGGTTGGCTTCTATTGAGAAAAAAAAAACTACTCCACAACACATTTTGCTTTCTATGCATGTTTTTTTTATCTCACATGCACCGAGTTCCTCGTTATCGGAACACAAATGGAGGATTGGTACGTGCTGCGTTTATGATGTGGGTTTCGTTCTGTTCGCCTCCACTCTTTGGGTATAATTAAATCAGGGAAACATCCTCTCTGCAGTTTTCCCTGCTGCACTTTCTCAAGATACCCCCAGAACCGTACACACACAGTCGCATACAAACATTGTGTAAGGTTATAATGCTGCGGTTGGACGATGTCTTTTCGGTTCCGTTTTACCACCGGGATTTGCAAAAAAAAAAACTGAAGAACGAAGGCCGTCGAGAGGAAAAAATGAATAATTAAATATCCTCTCGGTGAAGTTTATAATGATGATGCCCCGTTTGCTGCGGCAGAGAAGTGAAAATAGGACTAGGTCAGGCCTTTGTACCTCATTTATGCTTTGATGATTTTGCGAGGAGCAAACAGTGGACAAACATCTTCTGGAAGGATGCAAAAGGCCTAGAAAACACCTTTGCATTTTCAAGAAGGGAGGGATTGAGGACTCACATGATCAGAAAATAGACCGAACTGAGTGAGTTTAGAGCATCTTTGCATGATTTTTTTTTGCAATAAAGGCCGAACATATTCCTCTGACTTATATTGACATAACGCAATACAAGCTTTTTTTGTTAACGTTTTAAGAGTTGTTGAAGTTGCTAAAATTTACTTCAAGGCCGCAAAGTCACAGCTACAAATCACGTACATCCTGAGATTTTAGGTCGTTCTGGGAATTTTCTGGGTCGTAAAAATGTTACAGTGCTGAATTCGTTACTGTTAAAGTGCATTTAGAACACTCACTTGAGAGCCAGAAGGGCACTCGCTAAAGAAGCATATAAGTGTTAAAAATGAAAGCCGTAGTGTGTGAAAGGCTCTGGAAAGCTGGAAGCGATTTGGTAGGCGCTTTAAGGGTGTTGTTATGCTGCACTGCTCTAATGGATGAAAGCCGGGATTCAAACAAAGTAGTTTTATTTATTGAAGTTGCTCGTTATTTCCCTCATTCTGCTCTACGCACTATGCTCAGCCACTCCGAGATTACACCTGCCGGAGTATTCAATTGAAAAAAAAGAAAGCGCTTTTTTAATGCTTTGGCAGACACTTCATTGCTGCACATCACCCCATTGAAAGAGATAATCTTTCCTCTTCCTCTCCCTTCATTCTGACGTAAATCCGCACGAAATGACAGTGAAAAATTTCGACAATTACTCATATGGAATTGATATTTAAGAACTTTTTTTTTGCTCTGGTGTCACGTTGTAGGACGTTTATATCAAGGCAAAAAAATCAGGTGTGATACGCCGCAGTTCGATTTTAGACTTCTTACTTTCAATTAAAGGGAAACAACTAAATGTACAGTTTTTAATTTTGTGGCAACTTATGTTGTTATTTATTTATTTATTTTATGGAACGAATAACCAAACTACCTGTTTGGCCAATGGTATAATAACTGAATGTAATTGCACATTATTAGAGAATGGTGAAAGTTTTTGTCATTTCAAATATCTGACTGCTCGAAATGATGCTCATAGTAACAGGAAAGTGTTGCTTAAGACTGACGATGACAAGTATGTATATTAGAAATGTGGACGCGGAGGGCCCAATTAGGAAACACCATTTGAAGCAGTTGAATAGGCCTTTCAATGTAGCTTATATTAGTAACAGTGTTCACATTATTCATATCATTTATCATAAGGTCATTGTTTTTATATAAATATCCTTGCAACGTTCTTTTTCGTATCACGTTTGCTTACACACTTAGTTTTTTTTACAGAAATCTGTAAAATTTTACCGAATTTTCAACAGCTGAACGTTTGGTAATCCGATTTAACGAATTTCTGTAAAATTTTACAAATTCCGGTAATTTTTTTTACAGATAACTGTAATATTTCACCAAACTCCGTTCATTAGGATTACCGCACATTCAGTGGTTGAGCATTCTTTAAAATTTTACAGATTTCTGTAAAAAAAAAAACTAAGGTGTAAGCAATCGTGATACGAAAGTGTCTACGTTTCTTACCAGGTAACAATACGGCAAATCAACAACACAAATTAAAAATAAATCCACTAGATAGGAAATTGAACCGTTCTTTTCTGGGAGACAGATTATTTCGAATTTGAAATATTGCTTAATTTGGGATGCGAATGGTCACTAGATCCCGGCTATTAAATTCAAGGATCCGTCCCAGTGAGAGAGACCTGCTGATCCCTACCCTGCATGCGGTTTTGGTAGTAAGTCTTTGGAAAGACAAAGGTTATTATAAATCAACAATTATTAACAATTAGTATTGCATCAAAACATTATTAAATCAGTCTCCCTCATAGCTTACTATATAGTCTTAGTTTTTTTAACGTTCGTTTGTTGTTGGACTCGAAATCTTAGGTCAAATATTTCATTATTCGGTTAAGCTTACACGAAGCGCTATACTTCGCAAAATTACCAGCATCTGGAGAAGAAATCAAAATTGTCAACATAGACATGACATTTGTTTTGGTGGAACTCTCTTGCGAAAAGTAGCCATTGGTCAGTCAGTTAACATATTTTTATTTATCACATACGTCCCCAGCCTCTTTGAGATAGAAAAATTCAAATTTAAAATTTATGATACTCCATCGTTAGCCATCGGATTTTGATGCAGTTTTTTGCCAAGAACAAAAGAAGGTTCTGGATCTTCCGGATGGCCATCATAAGTCCTCTGAAGGGACATCTTCAGACCACGAATTGGGGTTCATACTACTTTCACAAACTAGATGTTGATTGCAAAAAAGTCTTCGTTTTGAGACTAATTCCAAGAACTGGCCACTTTTACGGAGGTTCCGGATCTTCCGGGTGGCCACCACATGACCTCTGAAGGTACATTTTCAGACCAAGAATTGAAGTTCATTCTATTATACTTTCATAAACTGAATGTTGATTGCAAAAAGACAATTTCATCCATATGGGACTAATTCCTAGAACTGGCCACTTTTACGGACGTTCCGGATCTTTTGGAGAGCCATACGATTCCCAGCATGGTTCTCAATGTTGATCAAACAAAAATTGCTTTTTACTTTCAATGTTTGGATGCACACCACGCTGACTTTGAAAGCAATTCACAAAGTGAGCTAACATTATTTTTGCTATGATTCTGGGGAGGAAGGAAAAACCTGAAGTCCGATCACCAAATTTGATAAGACTCGAAATTTATAAAATATTTCAAAACAAATTTCACACCAAATGAAAGGTATCGATGATATGTACTACCACCCATTGTAGCACGGAAACTAAGTCCGACAGCAATGGGCTCTCCTCTCTGTTAGACTTGATCAAGCTTTAATAACCACTGATTATCCCAATCATGCCGTTGTATGAAGGGCCAAAAAGGGGTTGGGTGGATCGATATGCAACATCACTTATACGTATCCACAGGGATATAAAGAATCTCCTTCCAACAACCAAATGAAAGGTATTGATAATAGCTAGAAACTGTCGTGCGTGAAATTTTGGTTTTCCCAGATTTTCCCTAACAAATAATTTAAAGACTTATGATTTCGTCCCGCTGAAACGGTCACCTCAAACAGACTTCTTGCTTCCCTGGGATTACTCCACGAATGTATTTTCTTGAATCGTTATAAAATGTTTAAAAAATAGCTACTCAAATGAAGTTCATATTCCGCGGCATTGAAACTCACTATCTTAATATTGACTGCTAAATCCATACATCCACACAAATAAGCTACAGATCTCTAATGAATGTAGATACAGGCGTTATTTATTAATTTATTGTTTTGTGTACAGAGCATTCTTAACTAGCAGCCGTAGAATATATTGATTCAGGAAGCGAAAACTGGAAATAAATAATGATCAATAAAGCAATGTTGATGCTGCAATCCAAGAAATCTGATAAGTTTTTTATCACCATCATCTTATGTTCTCAGACATTCTTCTCTTTTCCGAGAGCGAATAATGGCGCTATAACCATAATCCATATGGGGCTAGGACTATAGGTAATGCAAGTCCCAACCGTTTGAAGAGAAATGGAGCATCACTTAACCTTCTTGGAGTAGATGCTCCCAACGACCATTTTTAAATAAATGTTTGTTCTATACACCAATACCATTCTATTTAGCTATTCTCTCCGACTATTCATTTCCTTTTTCTTTTGATATCTTCTGAAGGCTACGTGGGTTTTCTGCGTTTTCTTAAGGTATGCATGGTGACATTATTCCTTCATCGTAGCTCGATCCACGAGGTGTGAAATCGTCAATGCTATGCTATGCTTATAGAATAGATTTCTGCTAAAGGAGTACAAATTTGCCTGATGCAGATATTAGTCATAGTAGTCAAATTGTTTGTAGAAGAAAAATATCAGAAAATAATTCGTTATTCAACTTCAACTAACAGTGAAACCATAAAATCTCCGCGTGTTTTGTGTAAGACGTAGTGAATTAAATCGATTTCCTCCCAAAATGTGTGGTGGTCGGTAGTATTTCCCCGATTTTTTCTGTATTGTGCTTCGCCCCCGCACCCGGAGAAAGAGTTACATCAGCTGAGTCTTGTTTGTTAGCGCTATTAGTGTTGAGCCACTGGACATAAATTATTAAATTAGAGTATATTTCCGCTTTGTCGCGAGTGAATTAATGATTATTAGCAGTTTTGAAGTCGATATAGAATCGCCTCATAATGGGGGATTAAAATCATTGGCAGACGGTGCGGAAAAAAGAAGAACAACAGTGAAAACGGCCATTTGCTGGACAGAAGTGACGAAAGAAGCCAACGCGTATGCGCGCGTGTGTGGCTGGCATATAATTTCAGATGCACTCACCACGGGGTGTACAGAGGGAGAGCTGTGTAGTTTGTATAACTTTTGTTGCACAGTGATTGTGGTTTTTCAAGTTAAAGCTATTCACGAAAATGTTTTTTTTTTACCTGTGATTATCATTTTGTTGTAATTGTGCGCGAAGTAATGCTGTTTTATTCGAAAAGGATGATATGAAAATATTGCCGAATAGCGGAATGCTAGTTCTGTAGCGACATAAATACATCATTTAGCATCACAGGGAAGCCTTCCAAATGAAGGCTGAATATCAGCAACAATTTCGGGTGAGGTCTTTCTGATTATAACTAAATTTGAACGATACTTCTAAATACGTGCCATCCTCAAAACAATATGATTTGATGATGGAAGTGTATGCACAGTACCTATATCCAATTGATGTTAGCACTGTGTTTATGCGGGGCTTGTTGTAAGTGAAAGTGACCTCGGAATGGACGTGAGTAACCAGGCATTCTGAAATGGGTCACTGGATCCCAAGAGAGCTATCACCTTCCAATTCCCGGGCTAAAAATGTTTGTCGTGTCAAGTGCAAACATTTCTCTTCCATAAAAACACTGCCGGACAGTGGGCGTTGGATTGTACACACACACACACACACACACACACACACACACACACACACACACACACACACACACACACACACACACACACACACACACACACACACACACACACACACACACACACAGTAGTCAAATTGTTTGTAGAATGTAGTTGTATAATTTGAATGTTAACGAAAAGAGAGAGCTTCGAGCATCGGCTGTGAATGGTTGTGTTGATGCTTTGTTGCGCACTTTTGCTATTGGGTATAGCGCGTTATCTATTGTTCGTTAACGCGAGTGATCAAATAAGCACAGAAAAAAAAAAACATTAAAACTGCTTCTAGGTGAGATATGACGGTACCCAAGTAGTTATGATCATCCATACTATTAGTTCACCATATTTGCCGCATCACCATGGTGTCAATGATTTGTTGCGAACTGCTACGTTATGGGGCATAGAGCACATTCTTTTTTTTCGTTTACTATTTTTCGGGGATGCGAGTGATCGACTGAGCGCAGAAAAAAAAACTACAAAGGACAGCCCAATGGGTTTGAACGCAAAGGAGACGTAGGACTACGTAGCAATGTGTAATGATTGTTATTATTATTTTTAATGAACCAGCATTAGGAACGAGGCAACATTGATCGATTGGAATAAGCGATTATCTATCAAAGCCTTGCCAAAATCTGTGGGGTTGTGTATAACACTCGACTAGTTGACGAAAACGACGTTAAACCGTTTGATGCATTAAAGCCTGTCCACGATAAATTTCGGATACTTTTCTTTCAGTGTAGATTTTGCCTTATTTCACGGATCGCTGAAACATTTCACTAACATGACAGCTTAAACGTTTCACTTATATGGCAGCTGAAACTCTTCACTTTATTTCGTGGTACAACATGTTTACATTCTTGTTACGTTCAGTAAAATAGCGTCGAATCAAGTGGAAGTGCGCAAACGCATTTTGTACGAACGGCAGCAAAATCCAAATTTATCGGTACGCGATTTTGCCAAGCAACTAAGACTACCGAAAAGTACCGTGTTTTGTGTTTGCAAATCATTTGACCAGCGCTTGACTGTGGATCGGAAAGTTGGAAGTGGAACAAATCGAAAAGTATGCTCCCGACAAATGGGCAAGAAGGTGGTAGCCATTATTGAGAAAAATCCCAATCTTTCTGTGCGAAATGTGGCTCGCAAAGTTGGGAAGTCAAAATTATTCGTACACAAAGTGAAGCAAAGGCAAGGACTGAAGGCGTATAAAGTGAAAAAGGTTCCCAACCGAGATGGAAAGAAAAATTTCACTGCAAAAAGTCGTGGTAAGGAGCTTTGCACCAATTTGTTGCAAACATTTACTTGTATCATAATGGACGACGAAACATACGTACTCGAAGACTTCAAACAGCTTCCGGGTCTAGCTTTTTACACCGCAATGCAAAAGAACGCCGTTGTTAAGCATTTCCGGATCAAAAAAGAGTCCAAATTCCCGAAGAAGTATTTGATTTGGCAGGCCGAAAATCTACAAGTTTCGTCTCTACCGGCACTATCAATAAGGATGTCGAGAAAGAATGTTTGCAAAAGCGGTTGCTACTGTTAATCAGAAGCCATGACTCTCCAGCTCTGTAATGGCCTAATTTGGCCTCCGTCTTGGTATAAGGTACAAGAGGTCAAATACGTGCCAAAAAACAGCCAATCCACCAAACGGTCTAGAATTTCGCCTCATAGAGAAGTACTGGGCTCTAGTCAAGCGGAAATTCTTGGAAACTAAGAAAAAAGCAAATGGTACCGATGATTTCAAGAGAAGATGGAGAACCGTCACAAAACCTGATGACGGGTGTACCACAGAAGTTCGAGAATTTTACAGAAAGAAGGATTAACATCTTAATCGACTGTTTCTGTGCTGTTTTTTTTGCTGCTATTATTTTGGTGTCCGAAACTTAACGTGGACAAGCTTTATCTGGTTCAACATGTTAGATTTCTTTCGTCAGTTTCGTAGAGCAACATTGGATCGGCATAAATAAGTAAGTATGTTAGAAAATTCTATGATTTGCTCTTAAGAAATCAATTGGCGACCTTAGAAAAGAAGGTTTGGTTTGAATGTTGGTATAACGGTTAGTCAACGGTTGTGCTGGCTGTAGTGATTGTGTTGGTATGATCGACCAGCTGGAGACAATTATCCTTATCGCGTTGTATATGTTTAAGGGTCTGTTTGGGAATTCAAAGTCAATTATTAATGATATTTTTGAAAATTGACTTTACAGTCGCGAAAATCTTAAATGATGATACGGCCACGATTGCCTACTATGGACTCCACGAGACCTTGAGGTCTGGTAAACTTCATTCCCGTACAAAGTGTACCATGAACAAAACGCTGGTAAGACCGGTAGTTTTCTACGGGCATGAGACGTGGAAAATGCTCGAAGAGGACCTGCAAGCACTAAGAGTTTTCGAACAATGCGTGCTTAGGACCATCTTTGGTGGTGCATGTGAAAACGGAGTATGGAGGAGAAGGATTAACCATGAACTGGCGCAGCTCACAGTATCCAGAAAGTTGCCAAAGCTGGCAGGGTACAATGGGCGGGACATGTTGTAAGAATGTCAGACAACAACCCCACAAAAATGGCGTTTGCCTAAACAAAGGGAAAAAGAGGGGAGGGGGGGGGGGGGGAAAAAAAGGGAAAAAATGGGGGAGGGGGGGATTGGGAAGAAAACCCTACTAACATTGCATGCTGTATAACAGCTTATTGAATTGAATATTAGCTTCTTAAGCGTAAAATTAGCTTATTCAGCTTTTAAACAACCCAAATTGTTTGTTGGGAAGCAGCCATTAACCGAGTTTTATGGAGAAATATCGTAACGCAGGTGTGGTCCTAATAGGACGTTGGACCAGCATAAGTATAAGTAAGTAAGATCCTCTCAGTTTACTTACATTGATTTTTTTTTACTTTTCGAAAATTTTCACTTATAGTCTATTCCAGAAAGTATAAGCACACTTTCAAAATAACAAAAAAGTCATGTTATTTTTAGTTTTAATCATTTTATTTGGCAAATCATATTTGTATTTGTGTTTTATATGATATTTTACTCTCGTTTAATCAAAATATTTAATCATAGCCAAGACTTCTAACTTTTCCTCGAACATGACCCATTAGCTTCTGCACAGTGGTACTTCCCACCATTTTGACCACTTTTGGCCAATCTTTTTTTTAAATTTTTGGATGTCGTCCGCTGGTTTTATGAATTTTCGAAGCTTTGCTTTGGTTAAAGCGCAAAAAGTCTCGATTGGCCGTATCTCCGGGCAGTTTGGCGGATTCATGTCTTTCGGCACGAAACATACATTTTGACTTTTGTAGTCTCCTTTGCGTAATGACATGACGCCAAATCAAGCCAAAACACTACTTGACCTTCGTGCTGCCTGATCATCGGCAATAATCGCTTCTGGAGACATTCCCTAACGTATTTCTGAGTGTTCATCGTCTCCGTTGTGATGTACGGACTAGATATTTTACCACACTCGCATATTGCCTGCCAAACCAAAACCTTCTTACCGAATTTTTCGGCAAAAATTCTCCCTTCTCCGTTTCGAGGATGTCTTTGTCTTCGTTTACAGTATTGAATTTATTATCCATTATTATCTCCCAGAATTTCTACACAATAACGAATCGAAAAGTTTGCGGGCCCGTGGTTTCACGGACGCGGCCTGTTTTGGGTTTTTTCTGCTTCCGGTATGTTTTTAGCCCAAGTCTTTCTTTGGCACGCATGACGTTACTCGATGAGGTCCCTAGTTTTTTCGCAACATCCCGAACGGAAGTCGCTGGTTTTCGCTTGTAGGCATCCCTGATCTTTTTATCGATATCCGGACTAACAGGACCGGATTTCCGACCACTCTTCGGCGCATCTTCAAACGTACACTGTTCTCTATATTTTCGAATCGCAGATCGTACCGCTCCGACGCTTACACCCTCTTCCTTGGCCAATTTTCTCAAGCGGACTCACAGTGCACCATTTGTGCACGATACTTTTTCGTTGTTCCGGAGTAAGACCGCGCATTTTGATAGGTAACGCAAAACTGAGCACTTTTTTTATGCTATGTCATTCAGAAATGTGCAAACAAAAGGACGCAGCCAAAACATGTTGAAATATTTCATTATATTCAAAGTGACCGTTAAAATAAGGTGTGCTTATATTTTCTGGAACTGTCTATAATATGGTTGAATATGTGACATAACTCTATACAAAGTTACGCTATAACTTGCTATAGTTGCTACTGTCCCAAAAAGCTATAATTGATACTGTCAATCTGAAGTTCTGAACTCAAGCAAAGTTTGGATGACCTAGAACATCACAAAATTATCAGATAATGACTGCTGACCTTCCAAAAGGTTCATTCAATATGTTTGAATACATATCGTAACCGCATATAACCCTAAAAGCTACTGTTACAACTGTGAATCTGATGTTGTGAACTCAAGTACATTTTGGATAACCTAGAACATCCTAGAAAAATACAAAAATGTTTAATGTTTATCAACGAGAATTCAATTATTCGTTTACATATGTACCATATTCTAAAACAACGCTTGACACTATTAATAAGGCGTTGATTTTTTCTTTCCAAACTTCTTCTTGTTCAGGGTATTCTAGGTCGTCAATTAGGCCTTAAACTTATGTTTTTTTTTTCCAGATAGAAGAATTGATGTAGAACAAATTTGCTGAAGACAGTGTACACTTTTATTCAGTCTGTGATTTTATGCAGCCATTTTCCATTTGGTGTCATATATGACCCCTTAGGCCTGAAGGTGTTAAATTATGTATCGGCTCCGTGAAGCTAAAGCGATTGAAAGCCTCTGTCGCGAACAGCGCGATGGTCCGAGATACCATTGCACAGGCGTCACACAAAATACATGCGCTACATTGTATGACACAGCACATACTTGTAAATCCAGTACACTCCAACCAATCATACAAACTCGATCCGTAGCTATAAAACTAGCCCTACCATACAGTAGCGTAGTCAGTAGGATCAGAACATTTTTGGACAATACACCCCATTTGAAATCAATGAGTGCTTTTCTCAATCACCTCCGACCGAAGCCAACAGAAACCCCATTTAAACAGTCTTTTTCAAGACTAAAGAGTCTTAGAATTGTCTGTGGCTAACTACTCCGAACCTGTGACCAAATCCAGATTGTTTGCTCCACCGTTGCCAGGTGTTGGAGCTCATCGAAGAGGATTTCCTTGCGCGGCAGTCAAAAACCAAATTAAGAAAAAAGTTCTCTACCCTTTGCCATATTATTACTCATTTTTGTCCGTGACTTTGTGGACTATTCTCGAACAGGTTGTATTTTCCACCATGAGGCGAATCCAGTTTATACGAAACATAGTTATTCGGACTAACCACTGGTTAGAAGAGAGGAACTCTCCACCGAAATGCACCGGTCCATTGTTAAACCGAAAAACATGTTTCGCATCCAGCTTAATTGGATCGATTCGAATTTGCAGCATCCAATGCCAGCCACTGTTCCGACCTACATGACACGAAGAATGCAAACGCTGATGGGAACGTCGCATCCGAGCCTCTTCCATGGCAATCAATTAAATTATGCTGCCTCGAGTGAAACTATTCGATAATTGAATCATTCCCGGCGCACATGCCACCGCCGGCCGGCACGAACACAACTACATGGAGACGATGGCGAAATTATTATGGTTGATTTCTCGTGAATCGTTTTGTCTGCGCGTAATTGTGAGCGCCTGTGTGGGGCCGTAAGAATTTGATTAACGTGAAGAAAAATGTGAAACTGTAAACAACTCCCAGCACACGCTCGGCTTGCGTGTGATTATGATCGCTGGTACGAATGCTGCTGGAATAGCAGGGGATTAATTACTCAATCGTGTTCGAATTTCTCGATTGAATCTGGTGCATATCAATCAATCCGAGGTACAAAGTTCACATTTGACTAATTGTAAAACAATCGAATCAGCTCTCTGATTTCACAACCCAAGCCAAATCTGGCGACCTTCAGACCGGCTTTACCGGTTCGACCGCGTTCGTCACACACTAATCTCCGCGAGCGACGCGGCATAATCCGAACGAAGGAGTCAGTCAAGCGCAAATTCGATCTCTTTGTTCTACGTGCTACCACCTTGTAACTTGAACCCAGCCGTCGTGTGACGCGCTCGACTGACACACGAAGCCTAAAACCAGTCCACGAATCACGGCGGCTGGGCCTCCGAAAATGGACAAATGGTCGCACAAGCCAAACAAGATCCACTTTGACGTAGATGGCACCGTAATCCATCAGGTATTTTTGGCCGCCGACAGGAGGATGGTCGCAAAAGTCGACGATGACGTAAAATCCCTTCAAGCTCGGTTCGCTGCAAAATTTGTGCAGTCACATATGTGCAACTGATCCGCAGCGAGGATGATGACTCAATTGGCGGGTTTGAAGCCCTCCTCGGATAAAGGTAAGCGATACGGCTGTTGGAAATACCTGGAACTCTGACTGTCTGTTGCACGCTAGTTGTGATAACGAGATAACGAGAGCAAATGAGTGTTCCATTTACACGCCCCTTTTTGATGCCATGCATGTGTAATAGGTAATAACGATATATTGACGGCGACCAGAGCAGGAAATGGCTATGGATGAAAATTAATATGCATTGACGCAGCGAGTTGAAGTGATATGAGCCAATCGTCGACACAAGCTTTTCAGGCTGATTACAAATCCCAATTGCTTTACATGGAAAAACTTCTTAAAATGTCGAAAGCATATACCAAACCATGGACATTGGCTCTCAGCTGAATTTCATCACACAACCAGAAACTAAGATCATCAAGCTTTTGAACCATATGGTGCGCTGGTTGCTTAAGGTGAAGATAAACGACCTTCTGACCAAGTCAAAACAAACTCCAGTAAATTAAATGGAACAACAAAGAAAAACACACACACAAATGCTCTCCGACCTTGCACTGCGCATTGCTCGACGGCTCGCCCAGTCAACCGTAATTCCACCCTTCTTGACCACCCCCGTTCCGCTCACCGCCACCAGCGCAAATAAACCCATCAACGCGTTAACATTTTTCATCTTCACACCATTCACCGCTTTATCGGTAGTTTTAATTTTTTTCTGCGCTTTGCTCCGCTGGGCCGCAGATTTGCCGTTGATATCCATATGAGGGAACACAATTCGGTTACTGGGGTGTGCGCTGGTGCCTCAGTAGTCGGACTAACTGAAACCGCGGTGTAGTACCAATATATGGTTGGAATTGATTAGCAGAGAAGCTCTGCCGGCGGCGCACATTAAGTTGAAATGGAATGAATTTTAAATGCCACAACAATAGGCCGCCACATGATCGCGTGCCGCTGCGGTGCTTCTTCTCCTATGGTATCATCACATTTCAGCGTGGTGCGCATTTTTATTTATTTGTTTTTTTTTTGCGAAATGCATCTCTATGATTGGATGGGGCCGTACTAACTAACCTAGTGGATTGTAGCAAAACAATGAAAGAGTATGGCACGCCTCAGTATGTGGTAGAGCGGAGATGGGTGGCGTGTAGGAAGAAATGTAAATCATTCCACTTGGATTACACCATTCCCAACTGATAAATAGCAGTCCTTGCACGTTAATTTTAAATTACCCAAACTTAGTTCCATGTAGTTCCAATTTGTCTAGTGGGTTTTAATAATGGTATTTTAAAACCTTCATGAGACGTAATCGAAGCTCTTTCGAAAGCCTTCTAGGTTATTTATGATTGAAGCGTGTCCGGATTCAAGTGTTCTATCATTAGATGAATACTATGAACCCAAAATAATACCAAGACTCATTTTTTTCTTAATTTTTATTTTCCTTAAGTACAGAGGATAGGCAAAATGATTGAGATAGGAGCGTTTCCAGATGAAATCAGCCGAAAAAAGTCAAAATCTTGCCCGACCCTCCCCGTTTGGGGTGAAATTTTGTACGTGTTTTCGGTGTTGGTGGTGGTGGGTTTTCCGGGGGTTGGGGGAATTTTTTGACTCAAGATTTTTTTTCAAGGGGTGTGTGTGTTTTGTTCTGGTTTTTTTTAAAAAACATAATATCAAAAAATGGGGGGGTGGTAAAAGTGTTGGGGGAAGAAGTTGTAGTTAATTATTTTGACTTTTTGGAAAAAATATGTACACTGTGAAAAAAAAAATTTTTCTTCAAAAAAAATCAAAAATTAAACTTAAAAATTAATTAGCAAATCTGTCCAACGTACCATTATTATAATTTTTTTTTTCCAAAAAGACTAAGTCATAAGAAGAAGAATAGAAGTTGTTCTGCGATGGAGCAACTTAAGATAAAAAAGTTCTTAGAAGTAAGAAAAATTCAAATTTTTTCCAATTTCTTGTTTTTGCATAAATAACCATATTTTAATAATATAATACGATTCTTCTAGTGATTTTAAACAAAAATGCTCTTGGTGAGCAACATTCTATATGTACCCGTTTTCGAGATAATTTGAAAGTAATGTCGAAAAAATGGCTTTTTCCATGAAAATATCCCTTTTTCAAAAGTTAGTCGTGATTGTCCATCTTCAAAAGTATTTTTTTCAAATTGTACATAAAATTTTCAACAACTATCCTTTTGACACCAAGAAGATTGAACGTCTTCTTAATTAACGAAATTAACGAATCTTAATTACCAAATAAAAATTTTGAAAATTTTTGTTCATCATGATTTATTTATTTTTTCTACTATTTAAAAAAAGTTGTATTTACATTTTTACAAACACTATTTCCTAACATTCCTATAAATATTATGAAAACTCAGTATTTCGTCAGTTGAAAATATTTTCGCAGCGATTTTGTTATCTGCAACTGGAATGAAGGAGTGATATTTCTGTGTACCAGGAATCATTTTTGTTTGCTGATAACTACCACCCCATTCTGCAGCTCCCTTCTCATATTCTTCTTGTGAAACATAGCAAAATGATATTTTTGTGAAATTTTCTTGATTTCTCTTAATCATACAAAGTTTTCGCACTTGCTATTGGATGTTCATGTTTTTTGGCCAAGCTTGCTCTTGTTGCCATTCGTTTTAATGTGCCGCCAATTGCATCACATGGTCCCTTACCATGTGAAGTTGCGAAAAAATGCCACTCAGAATCAATGTTGTATTTCTCTTTAAACTTGCAGAGGGTTGCAATTTTTTTTCTATTTTTGTATTGGGAAGTAGCCCCATCAGACATAAAAATGGCCTTTTTTATATTCATTAGTTGATTTAAATACGTTAGTAATTTAGAAATAAATACTTGTACCGCAATTGTATCATGTCTTAGAACTTCTGATGTTACAACAAAACTTAGATTTTTAAGCATTCCTGACTCCATATAATAAATAACAAACGGATGAATTGTAGCCTGATCATTGTTCCAATGATGACTTTGAACAGCATCCTGAAGTACAAATGAATAATTCTCTGCAAAATCGCAAATAATAACTACTTCTCCTTCTTTTAATGAAGACTTTGTATCTTTTAAAAATTTAGATTGCTATGTTTTTATATAATCATGAGTTAATAGTTTTTTCTAATTTCTCGCTAAAATATTCAACAAATCCATCGACAGGTTTTAATAGCGTTTCTAAATTACATCTATCAGTTGTAATCTACTGTTCGAACGATATCTCAGACAAGTTAGGTTTCTCAAGTTCTTTTAAAAATCTTATCTCAAATTCTGACAGCGTGGGACAATTTTCGCATTCACGGAGGTAACAATATTTTGATCTTGATGATGAATTACACAATAACTTCTCAAAATGTTGATTACAATCAGTGTTGAATGAATATTTTTTTCAAACTGTGAAGCATTAAATCAATATTTTCGTGAATTGCGCAAACACAAACGTTGTGAGAACCTGAAGCATTTAGCAATTTACAATGTTTTGGTCGTAATGCTGCAAAAGTACTAAATCCAATTTTATGTTTACTGACTTCTTTAAATCGAGTGAAAGTTTCTCTAAGTGATGAAAGTAATAACCGTTTTTGAATTTGTTGACGCTTACCATTAGTGTTTACAGAGGCATAATCTCTTTGTCCCGGCATGGCTCTGCTGATGTCGTCCTCGTCAAAAAATTGTATCACTTGATTCTTTATATCCGGATTCAAACGATTCCCCGATCTGTCGTTGGGGGTAGCCAATACTCCATTTTCGGCTGCCAATTATTTTGCTTGTAATGCAAGGTATTTGTTTGTTTCAGATTTGCTCGTTATCTGCTGAATCGTCCACGAATTAGGCAAAACTGTTAATATACGTATTTTATCTATTCTCGAACAATCTGGTTCTATGAATTTTTCTTTCAATTTGGAAATAATTTCATCATATTCCACAACCTTTGTTTTCAATGTAGCTAACTCTTCGACTTATTCTTGTGGTGGTAAGCTGAATAGATATTTTCTAATACCTGCTACAATTTCGGCAAATTTTTGCCGACGGTATTTATCGTTTTTAAATTCTCTAATGGCTATCGGAGACACATTTATTCCTGCAATTCCATTATTGAATAACTCAATGTTGTGTATCCTGGAATAATCTGGTAGGTCACTGTCCTGAGAAGATGCCGAGGTAATTGAAGCTGCCGATGGTATTTGCTTCAAATCGTTCCGTGATGTGGTTGGTGCTTCGTCATGTCCACCGTTTTCTGGTTGCTCCACTCTTTCGACAGGATTACGACGATACGAATATAACCGACATGAATCACAAATTCTTAATGACGTGTCCAAATGGACCGTACACTGCATGGATAAAAGTTTTTCAATTAAATTTCTAAGTTTAGGCGAACACCGTCTCCCGATTTCATGAAAAGGTTTACAACAATGCTTTGTTTCGAGTTCCATTTCAAATCGTTTTACACTTTACGCTACTTATGAAAGACACTGTTAAACTGATGTCATGACTTTGTAATGTAATCCTTTTTATACGTACTAGGTACGCACTTTAGGTACTTTTTTGAAATATTGGTATGTGCAGGGGTATGCATGTAAATTATATTTTCTGTCAACACCAAAGGGAATGCATGAATAGGTATAAATTGGGCGTAACAATTGTATTCTTACTGGTATAAACAGTTTAACAAATTAAAAACATTATGTTTCTACCTGAACAAAATACGCTTGTACACTAACATGAATACTAATTATTTTTGTTTCGGGTTAGGTTTTCATAATATACTGTAAGTAAAAGCAGCAAATTTTGTCGTGTTACCTACAGTAAATATCAGGAATCAGTTTGTCTAGTATTCTCGGTAATAAAAGGTATATTGTAGAAAATTTTATGTACAATTTGAAAAGAATACTTTTGTACAATTTGAAAAGAATACTTTTGCAGATGGACAATCACGACTAACATTTGAAAAAGGGATATTTTCATGGAAAAAGCCATTTTTCGACATTAATTTCAAATTATTTCGAAAACGGATACATTTAGAATGTTGCTCACCAAGAGCATTTTTGTTTAAAATCACTAGAAAAATCGTATTATATTATTAAAATATGGTTATTTATGCAAAAACAACAAATTAGAAAAAAAAATTGAATTTTTCTTACATCTAAGAACTTTTTTATCTTAAGTTGCTCCATCGTAGAACAACTTCTATTCTTCTTTTTATGACTCAAAGCCTTTTTGAAAAAAAAAATTATAAAAATCGTACGTTGGACAGATTTGCTAATTAATTTTTAAGTTTAATTTTTGATTTTTTTTGAAGAAAAAAAAATTTTTTTTACAGTGTACATATTTTTTTTTCATAAATTCAAATTGATTAACTACAACTTCTTCTCGGACGCAATTTTATTACAACCAACGGTTTTCGAGTTATGATTTTTTGAAAAATACGCATAACAAAACACATACGCCCTTTTGAAAAAAAGGTCTTGAGTCAAAAAATTCCCTCCCCGCGGAAAATCCATCGTCACCAATTCCGAAGACATGTGCAAAGTTTCATCCAAATCGAAGAGGGTCGAGTTCAGTCATTTGCTCATAGGCAAAATTTTGCCCAAATTCAATCCTTATAACTTTTTAAAAAATTGTTGAATTTGGACAAAACTGAAAGCATTCGACGGCAAATTTAGTCAAGATTCAGGAACATGCATGGTCACAAATACTGGCCACCGAACACCGGAGATGTTCCGGATTTTCAGAGGGCATGTCAAAAAGACATTTTTTCTCCTACTCGTATTTTTGTGTGGTGTGAAGTTACATCGATGACCCCTATTTTCCTAGAAACTAGAACTCATTGAAAATTGAATGCCGGCGGTTGGACTAAGATCCGTTGAAAAACTTCCGAAATATGGCCATTTCGGTAAAACTGGTTCCGGATACTATGGTCAATCATGTATATCCTTCCAATCATGTATATATGTATCACCAAAACATCAAGATTTTTCATGGAGGTGCTTCAGGGAGCATATTCAGGACGATCAGTTGCCCTGAACACTCTGCAGTAGGTTCCAGGTGCCCCGGGGGAAGTGGCCAATTTGGAAAATGTCCAGAACCATATCAATATGGGTATCAAACTTCAAGATCTTTCGAGGCGATACTTCTAAATGGCCATCATCAATGGTGCAATGTTCAATTTTCATTAGTGTTCCCTCCGTCTCGTAGCATATTCCCAGTCAACACAGAATCGCATATGATAGCGCATAAGAGTACAACGTGGAGGCGATATACATTCTTTCGTTCATTTAACTCCATGCTAAATGTACGCATATCGCCTCCACGTTATACTCATATCCGTTATTATATGCGATCTTGTGTTTACTGGGTTATCACAAATCCACTAGACCCCCCCTCTCCCCTAAAATGCTACGTCATTGATGGACGACCTTTAATAAGCTCATAAATAACCTTATGAATTTTATCTAATTAAATAAATAAATGAATTTATAAATGATTAAATAAATTTATAAATGATAAGAATTTAAGTACCGCTGCCTAAAATAAAGTTGACATGTGCAAATACCTAGGAATTTGGCATGTCATATTATCATCTATTGATAAGATAAGACGTTTTCTCTTCTGAGGAACTGAAAACATGTTGCAAACACATACCATCGAGCAGGAAATGGTAAATTTGATGACGATAATTGGAAATTATCGCGATTGACATGTCTGATTATCAAAGCAGTTGGCATAGCATAGCATGAACTCTCGCAGAAATTGTATTTAGAGTTCATGCATGTTCGCTGTAAATACACTGAAAAAAGTTCGCTTACGCTCGTTTTGTAAACACAGTTTTCGCACATTGAACACATGTCTGGTAAATTGTAAGCAACATTCGTACTGCTTTTCACCAGCAAAATGCTTGCATTGCACTTTATTCGTACAATGACGGCTAATATCATTTGTTTACCATGAAATACAATGCAAAGCGTCACACGACGACTCGATAATTTTGATTTTATCTTAATTTTTCTCGCTTCTTCTCACGGGTCACCATTAAGAGATGAACCACGGATTCAGTAGCAGTCCTTCCCAATTAGACAGGTTCAAATCAGAAACATTAAAAAAAATAACGTTGAAACTTCTCCCTACGATTACGCTTTTTTTTTCGAGGTTTTGAGGTTCTATAAAGCAAAACTCCCAAACATGCATGCTACGGCCAGCGAAACGTTTCTTTTTTCTTTAATCAAACAAAACTGTCGTAGTTCTTTGCGCTTTCGAACAATGCATGATTGTTCTTTTTGAATATACAGGGTGTCTCACAATAGGTATCACTAAAACAAAATGGGATTACAACAAAACAAATCAACCAAATCATAGCATTTATTTTTCATTTGAAAGATACATGTAATAGAAATAAACCACATTAATTCAATTCGAATCTCTCGCCCTTTTCCTTGATAACTTTGCGCAAACGCTTTGTAAACCCATCGCAGCTGGCACGCACGATTTCCTGAGGAATATGGTCCTAAATATCAACCAAATGTTTCTTGAATCGATCTAAAGTAAGTTCTTTCGTAGGGCCTATATGTTGAAGCATATAGCCCCAAACAAAGGAGTCAAGTGGGCTGAGATCCGGTGAAGATTCAGGCCATTCTTCGCTTGTGATGAAATCGGGCAAATTTTCCGCGCACCACGCTTGTGTCTTCTTTGCCTTGTGAGCTGGAGCTGATTCCTGTTGGAAACAATATGATGTATTCCCATACAGCATTGAAGCATGAGGAAGCAGATGGTTGATGTGTTGATTTTTACGTTAGGTTCTATGAAAAGAAGAGGAAGTTTTCCTTTTCGTGAAACGGCGCCCCATACCATGATTCCCGATACATTCTGGTAGCGTTCTACAGCTAGTTTATCTCTTGGAATACTGGCAAGACTTTTGTCATACATACGATCATTTTGTTGATTATGACTGTCCTGAAGGAGGAAGAGCTTTTCATCCGAAGAATAAAATCTCGCAGTCACCGTGCCGAACCAAAAGATCTCTGCTTGTTTGGACCCTGGCTTGCTTTTGACGCTCCGTCAACCCGCGAACCCATTGTCTCTTGTACGGCTTGCATTCCAGAACATGTCTGAAGAGCCTGTTCATTGAAGCAGGAGACTTTTGAAATTGTTTGCTCAATTTACGGCCAGATTCGGCCGGATTACGTCTTATTCGCTCCTTCACACATTTGATCTTTTTCTTCGTTCTGGCAGTTCGTCTGGCACCTCCTTTGTGTGGAATATGGACATTTCCAGTTTCTTTGGACCGTTTCAAGGCACGAAAAACAAAACGCTTACTCACTCCGAACTGCTTAAGGCTATTGAATATCTAACACGGTCTAAGCATTTGCAAATGTATTTTTAAAATTAGCTCCCGTATGGCTTCCATGGTAGCTGATAAATATAAACAAACGGAATCGCTTATTTATCTTCAGCGATAAGCTGTCAAATGAATATACTCAAAAATGGGTATAATAAATTGCGCTGTTTAATTTCCCAGCTGAAATAAACCAAGACTGAAAAATAAGTGACACCTATTGTGAGACACACTGTACAATTGTTTCGTTCTTATTGTATACGAAGCCAGCTTCATAGATGACACAACTCAATTTTGTAGCAGAAAACAACGATAACGAATACTTTGGTAAGGTAAACGAAGAATTAAATTGTATTTTCAGTGTCGTTTCATTTTGATGCTGCTGTTGTTTCGGATTTCGTGACTTTTTTTTTGAGGCGATCAGAACCCTACATATCGAATCCATCAACATTCTGTTTTAACCCATTTTTACCGTTTTTATATTCTAATTTTTATTCGAATGAAATCAATATAGAGGCTTTAAATTAGTCTCGAAAAACTTATTTTAATACAATTCATATTTTTCAAGCACCTAGGAATGCTGTGACGCCATGTTGCGTGTACGCAACGCTGGCGCATCGCTGGACAAATTGACTTGTTCTGAACGAATGGAACAGAGTTAAACATGATTTGAGGCTTATCTAGAACACGTATAATGACACCCAGATAAGTCATAAACATTTTTGCAATTTTGTCAACTTTTGAAATTTTTTAGTGTGCGATTCAAAATTTGTCTGATAAACATGTATCTACATATACAAGTGTTTGTGAAGGTGTGTATTTTGTAGGCGGTTGTAATATAGGAGAAAAGAAAGCCTGAAGATATACCTTCCAAACAAAACAAAAAAACAATTATGGGATACCTCACATACACGGCACATACGATTTGTTTGAAAAGTAACGTTGCGTATACGCAACAGAGAAAGAAAATTGGATGAGGTTCAAAAATTGTGAAATTGTCAAATTTGGCTAAATCTACCGGGGGGAGGCCTAAATGTTTTCGGGAAGGGAAATTTTTTTGGGAGAAGAAGCGGGAGGAACTACGGGGGAGGGGGAGGTGGAGAAAAGAGAAAAAGGGGCTCGGGGGGGGAAAAAAAAAAAAGGGGGCGAGTAGAAGTTTTGGAAAGGGGGGGGAGAGGAAGGAGAGAGAGGGAAGATGGACTGTGGAAACTTCCAGGGCAAAAGTTTTCGAAGGCCACGGCTCCAGGAGATATCCCCAATAAATATAAATTCGGTTTTGCTAATAGGTTCGTTAGAAAATTTCTGATTTTGCAAGCGATTTGGAGCTGCGGACGAAAAAACGTAGGTTTTCGAAACAAGTGAGTTTATGAACTCGAAGCTCTACGCCCTGTAAAGTTATGACCTGATTGAGCTAGCAGCTACTACAGTCGAGAGACACTTCCGGTGGTACAGTGATAACAGGATGGATCTCATCGAAAAGGACCACAACCCACCCAATTGCACTCAATTTCGTCCAATCGCTAAATATTGGGCAATTGTTAGGCGGAATCTGAAAAGACTGGAAAAGTGACTCGGGATGCTCCAGTGATGAAGAAATGATGGAATGAAATGGCCGCTCAAGTTGACGAACCGAGTGTCCAAAAGATGATGCCAGGCATTTCAAGAAAAGTTTGTCATTTCATCAAAGCCAAAACGGAATAAGACGTTGATGTTTTTTCCCTGAAAGTGCAAAAAAAAAACTTTATTATAACTGCTAACAATCCCGATTTAGAGTTGATTTAACTTTAGCACTGCAGAACGCTCACCCAGTTCACCCCTAATTCACGATACTAAGCGCTCTCTAGTTTACCGAGCTAATGAATGAATGGATAACCTGGCGCGTTCTGATTTCAAATGAAGACCTATGAACTTCCTTCCGAAGTTACAAACTTTAAAAAGGCTCCAATAGCCTTGAGCTTTCCCCAGACCTTCGTCTGAATTTGTTATAAACTTGTTGCAGATTTCCTGAACAGTTCTTCTCCATCTTGTGATGCATTTCCTACATATTGCAAGTTTTTCCCATCAAATCAGATCATCAGGTCAGGCTGTGAACTTCATCCGTATTTTCTATGAGATTCTTCAAATTGTACTAAAAACTCTTTCTAACGAAATTTACCCACACCTCCTTGGATGAAAGCTCGTTTTGATCTTCATCTAATCTTTTAACAAATCCGATGGATCTTCTTGATAGTTTCTTCCACCTCTAATTCTACACAACTTCAATATGATTTCGTAGTTTTTCTCAAAATCTCAGCATGAAATTTGTGCAGAATTTTCTGTGAATATCCTCCAGTTCTTAGAATTTCCTTACAATTTTTTGTGCACGTTCTTTAAACAGCCGGTTTTAGCTCTGGCTTAAATTTTTTTGAGGTAGTTTAGTTCTGTATGTTCTGGATTCATATTTTAGAAAATACCAATAAAAATGCTATTTCATGTTTTAGTATTTCTCATCATGAAATTATTCCGGATTTGATAAAGTTTGTATAAGTGATTCTGTTTTCTCAAAGATTTCAAACTAACTAGCTTTGGGATCAGCTCTCGATCAAGTGGCCACTTCCCGATCAAGTGGCCACTTTACTAATTTTTTTTGTAGGTATCACAGTGGTAGCAGGCCCTTACTTTTAATCTGCACTGGACCCTTTTATTGGTGAAATTCGCTTCTATGAGCCTCTATTTTAAATCAACACACAGACGTTCCTAGGCTGTGGTGCCCATTTGGTCACTGTTTTTATTGTGATGATTCAAATAGTTTTAATAAAATTGATTCGCTTTCATGTATTGTGTATGTTCTTGTCCATGTTGAGTTTTCGTCAGTGTACTGTGTATTTCTGTGTCTTGTCTTATTCATAACAATGTGTACGTGATTATAGTCTGTTATTGTGTTTGATAGATACTGTATTTCTATTAACCAAGTCTCATGTATTCGACGTCCCCTTGCAACCCTATAATTTTTTCTGGAGAGCTTACCTGTATGATGTGCAGCCATATACTTACTACCTAAGCCGCGTGCTGGCTGAACAGCTGCTTGAATTCTACAACCGCTCGCGTCCATGCAACCATCATTGCAAAACCGCATGCAGACCAAGGTTAGTATGAAAAGGTGAAGAAAAAGACGATTTTAGTATTTTGTGTGTGGAGATTATAGGTGATATTCTCACAACGACTCTTTGTTTTTTGACTGAAAATTTTGAGTCACTCTAAACAAACAATGAAGAAAAAAAATATTATAGTAAATGTTTGGCTAAACCCTAAATTACAGTCAACCCTGCAGCTTGTGATCTAAGGTCTGTATCCACATTAATCCGGACACCTTCAAATCATTGTAACTTTTGAAATATTGCACGTAGGAATGAAAAATTTCACTGTGGCATAGCTGAGAGTCTATGATGAAAAAGACTATGATTGATGTTTACATTTCATGTTTAGTATTCAAGATGGCGACGAAAGAAAAACAAGTGCGCGAGCGAATTTTGTACGGGCGTACGGCAAATCCTGACTTGTCAATACGGGACCTTGCAAAAACATTGGATTTGCCTAAATCCACTGTTCACGATGTGCTCAAATCATTTTCGGAACGTTTGACGGTGGAGAGGAAACCGAGAAGTGACAAAAACATTGGACGCGCTGATCCTGTCATGGACCGAAAGGTGAAAAGGATATTAACGAAAAACCCAAATCTCTCCATTCGAACGGTGGCTCGTAAAATAGGAATGTCGCCTGGTTTTGTCCAAAAATCAAAACAACGTTTGGGACTTAAGTCGTATAAAGTAAAAACAGTTCCAAATCGCAACGACAAACAGAACTTGGCAGCAAAATCACGGGCTCGACGTTTGTACTGCGAATATTTGACGAAGTTTTCATGCGTTGTTATGGACGATGAAACTTATGTCCTGGAGGATTTCAAGCAGCTTCCAGGGCTGGCTTTTTATTCTGCTATGGCCAGAAATGCTACAGCTGAGCATTTCAGAACGAAGAAGGCATCGAAATTTCCCAAAAAATACCTTGTGTGGCAAGCAATTTGCACGTGTGGCAAAAAGAGTAAATCTTTCGTCACTACAGGCACAATCAACAAGGAGATCTATCAGAAAGAGTGTCTGCAGAAGCGATTGCTACCCTTCATCAAAAGTCACCAAGAAAAACCTTTGTTCTGGCCCGATTTGGCATCATGCCACTATGCTATAACTGTGATGGAGTGGTACCAAGCAAATCAAGTGAACATTGTACCAAAAACCTCAAACCCGCCAAATTGCCCAAAGCTACGACCAATCGAGAGATATTGGGCTCTGATGAAGCGGAAGCTTTCTGGAAAGAAGCAAGGAATCAAAGACATCAAACACTTTAGCAAATTTGGACAAAGACGGCTTCTACGATTACTGAAGAGTCTGTACAAACCCAAATGGACGGAGTTAAGCGCAAAGTTCGAAAATTTTATGCCAATACCGAATAACTATGTTTTGTCTTCGCGAATTGTTAAGTGCTTTGATCACGGCTGTCGTGTCGACCCCACATTTAAATTATAATATATATTTGCATTGTCTGCATCTGAAACATCAGGACTTATTATTAGTTGCTCACAATCATGATCAAAACACTCACCCTTTTCAATAATGAAGCGAACAATAAGATTATTAATGATACCAACTGTATAGGTATATTTGAAGTTTAATGAATGACAATTAGAGAATAAGCAACAATGAAAAAACTGTCAAGCAAATATGCCCTTTTGTCGTTTCCCTCAATTATTTGATATCAGGTATTTGTAGATTGTTCCTAGCTTCGTCTAAGAGTAAATTGCGGTTAAACCCGCCAGTATCACACCTGTTTCAGTGCCTTCAAATAAACGTACTACGTCGTGGCAATTTAAAGAGAGCATAGTGTGATACTATCACTGCTGATCATGTTCTTGGTCTCCCATGCTGGCGTTTTGCATGAGATTAGCCCTCTCACCTACGACAAGGTGACAACAATGATCTTCGAGAGGGAGTGGCCACTTTGCTAGTTGAATTTAAACTAAGTGTATAAAATCTGTGCCAAGCCGAAATTCTCCGTGTCAATAAAGCAAATACTAAATAAATAAATTTAAAAAAAAATAGTATTTATCGCTACTCAGACCAACGTCATAATTTTGAGCGAGGTCAAAATAATCAATCACTCTCTCAAATTAAAAAAAAAACGAGGCAATAAGGCAAAAATCGGCTGATAAATAAAGACTAGCAATTATTATCCATTGAATTGAAGGTAAGGCAAAGAACCACGCTTCCCGCAATCTTATCGACTCTCAGCTAACTCAAGATGCGCCAAATTGTGCACCCGGATAGAGAGTAGCTAGCATCATTGCAAAGGAGATTCGATTTTCAGCAAAACTTCACAAGCCGAGCCGCTTTCCAAAAGGCCAAAACGCGAAAACTTTCCCGCCATCATTATGGAGCACACAAAACTGCAATCCAAAAAACCGAGCCGAGCCGATCTGAGACGACGACGACTATCATCTTCCTCATCATTATCATCATCATAGATAATGGTAATGACGTGCTCATTCGGTCGTTTTCGCCGAGAAAACAACGAGAAATGATGAATCTGCGCTCGTTGATAAAATGCAACCCAGCGAGAAACCCTTGCCTGCGGTGCGCCACCCCATTCGGCGCTTTTACTTTCCACCGACCATCGCTGAGAAAGCCGGTTTCCCGCAAGGCGCCCAACATTATATTGCACGGATCGGTTCATAAGGAAAAGTCCTTGAAGGGTTATTTCCCGTTCCTTCCTTTCTCCGGGCGAGACACGACCACGACTCATTTGCCTGTGCATTATTATGCGACGACGTGGTCGAGGCGACCGGAGCACACAGCAGCTCAAGGAATCGGAATTAGTGTTTGGCTGCTATTCAATTTCAAATTACCGTTGGCCTCACTTTGCACAAATTGAAATCGTTATGCTTGTTTGGCTCCGTTCTGAGCTGAGCACACATAATAGGGACGAGATGCGAACAGGGGAAACGATTTGTCGATTTTCACTCCGGGTGACCGCCGGGTGTGAGTCATGGGCACGGGGCTGTGGAATGGGTTCATATACATCATCGGTGCGCATTAGGAATGGACCGGGAGATATTGACAGAATCGCGGCCCTCGGCCGAAAACGCGTAGGACGGTTGGGAAATTAAGATTAGTCTTGGTAAAGATTAATCACGCGAGAGTTCTCGAGGTTGAAACCTAGGAAGCCAGTGTTTCGCGAAAAAAAAACAAACTCACTAACCTGCTAGTACGATGATGAGTCTGTTGTTGCTGCTGCTGCTGCTGTTGTTGTTGCTGTTGTAGAGGTGGTGGCACCTGATTCATTTGAACGGCATTCGGTACAACACCCTGGCCGGCACCGGGTGGCAAGCCCTGAGATGTCGGAGTTTGTGGCGACAGGATGCCAACCGAACCCGGAGGACCTCCTCCTCCTACTCCGCCTCCGGGTGGTTGTGGAACTTGTTGCTGACTGGTCAGCTGCTGCTGTTGCTGCATTATGGCCGCGTCTTCACGGGTCATTGTGCGATAGCCCATATCCTCCTCGTAGGCCAGTGGATTTTGATTCGGATTCGTCTGCATTGACGGTGGCGGCACACGGCCACTCAACACCTGCACGAGAAAACGATAAAAGGGAAAGCATGAAAAATCGATTTCTCATTAGTGCTGTTGGCCGTCTGGGGTGAATTTTCCCTATGACTCACCTCGAGTGCGTGCATCATGGCCCGTGCGAACGCTTCCGCGTCCTGTTGGCTGGAAAAATTTAGACCGTACACAAACTTCGAGTCCCGCCATTGGTGAAAGGTTGCCGTTGCCTGGTTGTATTTGAGGCCTTTGATGATCGAACAGTTGATGACGACTTCGTGATCCTGCAGTTTCCGGCCCACCACTCGGAATGTGTTGTTCTGCTGGTGGTGGAAGATCTGCACCTTGCTCAGACCAGACGAACTGCCCGAGGGAATCCACTTCTTTTGGCCGTCGTCGTAGACCATTACCGATGCACGGGCACCGATTATGCTCTGCTCGCTGCAAATAGAACGGAAAGGAGAAGGGAAAATTCGATGAAATGATGCGTAATATATAGGTCAGATGAAAGAGAGATTCGGTGAAAATAGACCAACAGTGCTGATCGAATTTCAACAGTTTGGCTGGATGTTTCTAATTGGAAAGCTTTCCGAACGACTGTCGTGTCGCCGCATTTGTGTCTGGGACGGTACAACGTGTTACCCAACATATTCCGCCCGTTGCATACTGCTATTCTTTGTATCATCTTTTTTCCTGTCGTCGGCGCTCTGTTTTCCACTTCATTGACTCGCTGCTCCCACATTAGACAGTGCTCTTACTAGGCGCGCTTGATTTACGCTCGTGAGATCGTGACTTTTTCTTCATCTTCGCGTATCTGCCGAGTAATTGTTTGTGGTGAAAAAAAAAATAACGATTTTGTTTTTTGGTACGCCGCTTCCTCTTTGGCATAGTTTAGCAGTTGACGGAGCAATTCAGCCCATCACTTTGTATCATCGCATAATGCCGATTGATTTGAAGAAAGTGTAAAGTAGAGACAGAGTCGCTGACGGATTGATAGCCCCCGTCAGTGAGATTTGACGTTGTGTATCTTTTGATAAATGATAAGAATTTAAGTTCTGCCGCCTTAAAAAAAGTTGACATGTGCAAATACCTAGGAATTTGGCATGTCATATTATGATCTATTGATAAGATAAGACGTTTTCTCTCCTGAGAAACTGAAAATATGTTGTAAACACATACCATCGAGCCGGAAATGGTAAATTTGATGACGATAATTGGAAATTATCGCGATTGACGTGTCTGTTTACCAAAGCATAGCATGAACTCTCGCTGAAATTGTATTTAGAGTTCATTCATGTTTGCTGTCAATACACTGAAAAAGTTCGCTTACGCTCGTTTTGTAAACACAGTTTTCGCACATTGAACACATGTCTGGTAAATTGTAAGCAACATTCGTACTGCTTGTCACCAGCAAAATGCTTGCATTGCACTTTATTCGTACAATGACGGCTAATATCATTTGTTTACCATGAAATACAATTCAAAGCGTCACAGGCTTCGACTCGATAATTTTGATTTTATCTTAATTTTTCTCGCTTCTTCTCACGGGTCACCATTAAGAGATGAACCACGGATTCAGTAGCAGTCCTTCCCAATTAGACAGGTTCAAATCAGAAACATTAAAAAAAATAACGTTGAAACTTCTCCCTACGATTACGCTTTTTTTTCGAGGTTTTGAGGTTCTATAAAGCAAAACTCCCAAACATGCATGCTACGGCCAGCGAAACGTTTCTTTTTTCTTTAATCAAACAAAACTGTCGTAGTTCTTTGCGCGCTTTCGAACAATGCATGATTGTTCTTTTTGAATATACAGGGTGTCTCACAATAGGTGTCACTAAAACAAAATGGGATTACAACAAAACAAATCAACCAAATCATAGCATTTATTTTTCATTTGAAAGATACATGTTATAGAAATAAACCATATTAATTCAATTCGAACCTCTCACCCTTTTCCTTGATAACTTTGCGCAAACGCTTTGTAAACCCATCGCAGCCGGCACGCACGATTCCTGAGGAATTTGGTCCCAAATATCAACCAAATGTTTCTTGAATCGATCTAAAGTAAGCCCTTTCGTAGGGCCTATATGTTGAAGCATATAGCCCCAAACAAAGTAGTCAAGTGGGTTGAGATCCGGTGAAGATGCAGGCCATTCTTTGCTTGTGATGAAATCGGGCAAATTTTCCGCGCACCACGCTTCTCTCTTCTATGCCTTGTGAGCTGGAGCTGAGTCCTTTTGGAAACAATATGGTGTATTCCCATACAGCGTTGAAGCATGAGGAAGCAGATGGTTGATGTATTGATTTTTACGTTAGGTTCTATGAAAAGAAGAGGAAATGTTCCTTTTCGTGAAACGGCGCCCCATACCATGATTCCCGATACATTCTGATAGCGTTCTACAGCTAGTTTATCTCTTGGAATACTGGCAAGACTTTTGTCATACATACGATCATTTTGTTGATTATGACTGTCCTGAAGGAGGAAGAGCTTTTCATCCGAAGAATAAAATCTCGCAGTCACCGTGCCGAACCAAAAGATTTCTGCTTCTTTGGACCCTGGCTTGCTTTTGACGCTCCGTCAACCCGCGAACCCATTGTCTCTTGTACGGCTTGCATTCCAGAACATGTCTGAAGAGCCTGTTCATTGAAGCAGGAGACTTTTGAAATTGTTTGCTCAATTTACGGCCAGATTCGGCCGGATTACGTCTTATTTGCTCCTTCACACATTTGATCTTTTTCTTCGTTCTGGCAGTTCGTCTGGCACCTCCTTTGTGTTGAATATGGACATTTCCAGTTTCTTTGGACCGTTTCAAGGTACGAAAAACAAAACGCTTACTCACTCCGAACTGCTTAAGACTATTGAATATCTAACACGGTCTAAGCATTTGCAAATGTATTTTTAAAATTAGCTCCCGTATGGCTTCCATGGTAGCTGATAAATATAAATAAACGGAATCGCTTATGTATCTTCAGCGATAAGCTGTCAAATGAATATACTCAAAAATGGGTATAATAAATTGCGCTGTTTAATTTCCCAGCTGAAATAAACCAAGACTGAAAAATAAGTGACACCTATTGTGAGACACACTGTGCAATTGTTTCGTTCTTATTGTATACGAAGCCAGCTTCATAGATGACACAACTCAATTTCGTAGCAGAAAACAACGAATACTTTGGTAAGGTAAACGAAGAATTAAATTGTATTTTCAGTGTCGTTTCATTTTGATGCTGCTGTTGTTGTTTCGGATTTCGTGAATTTTATCGAATCCATCAACATTTTGGCTGGGCTTTACGTCCCATCCGAAGGACAGAGTGATCAGAGATTTTTCGTCTCAAAAACCCCAACGGAGGGCAAAATTTATGAAAACGTCAAAAATAGGCGAACAATATAAGGCGATACCTTTTTTCCAGTACTTGTGAGGCTAACATTGAAAATGGCGTAATCAAACATACTGGGGCTTATTACGATTCTCACTTTATCCGTGATACCCGTCATAAGGACAGTGACTCCCATTTGATTTACACGTGAGTTTTTTTTTTAACTCTTTATTTATTCCAAATTTTACATTATTTTACATTCATATATTAACCTAGGTGATCCTGCTAAGTAATTAACACTTCAACCTTACAAGGAGTGTATCGAAAATAAGCTAGCCACAAACTTTCTTTCAAATTATGTTGAAAACCGATATTTTATTCATACAAAAAATTGATCCTTTATTGTACGAGGTTAAACTTGAACATAATGAAGACCGGATGAAATTTAAGTTATTCCTTCACGAATTTTCGAACTTTGGATCGAATGCTCTTCATCAAGTTCCGGACAAGTGTTGCATCGCATTTTTTGAACGCTTGAGCCCAAATTTTTTTGAACTCCTGCATGTTCCCAGCTGTCTTACCAGTCTTCTTGATGACCCTCTTCACGATTGCCCAGTAACGTTCGATGGGTCGAAGCTGAGGGCAATTTGGTGGATTGATATTTTTCTCAACGAAATCTATACCCTTTTCCGCAAGCCAATTGAGAGTGGTTTGGGCATAGTGAGCCGACGCTAAATCCGGCCAAAACAGTGGAGGTGTACTATGCTTCTTATATAAAGGCAACAATCTCTTCTGGAGACACTCAGATCGATAGATTTCCGCATTTATAGTTCCGGTAGTGTAAAAAATGGTTGACTTCAAACCACAGGAACATATTGCTTGCCATACCAGTACCATTCGACCGAATTTCTCCACTTGAATCGACCTGTCCGCATCGCTCACATCCTCCCCAACGACGGCAGTAAAGTATTGTGGACCTGGAAGGGTTTTTGAGTCCTCCTTTACATAGGTCTCATCGTCCATCAAAACGCATGCATCCGGACGCTGCAAAAGACGCGAATACAATTTCCGGGCCCTTGTTGCTCCTCCCTTCTTCTTCTGTTCTGCACTTTGTTTCGAGATTTTCTGCTTCTTGTAGGTCTTCAGGTGGTTTCGCCTCTTGATACGCTGGATCATTCCGACACTTGTTCCTGCTTTTTTGGCCAAATCACGTATTGATATTGATTTGTTATTCATCATTAGAGATACCACTTTCTGCTCCAGTTTCGGGTTGGAAGAACCGGGTTTTCTGCCTCTTCTTGGTAGCTCATCCAAAGAATAGTGTTCCCCAAACTTATTAATGATGGTTTTAACACTCGCATGATGAATTCCAAACCGCTTCGCCAATTTTCGCATAGTAATACCCTTCTCACTTAGCCATGTGTCCAGAACCTTAATTTTCACTTCCTTTTCAATACGCGACATTTTGAAAACGCAGAATTTGAACCGCACAAACAAGTAAACAAAAGAAAGCTGACAGTCAAACGCACAGCATGCAGTGTTCAGAGCATAAAAAACCATCACAAATCCATGCGTACAACGCAAATGTATGTGGATAGCTTATATTCGATACACTCCTTATGCTATCATTTATATCTAATTTTGTTAATATTATTTTTGCTTTGTCTATTCAGTATTTTTAACAGGGTTTTTTTTGCCTGCGTGAAAGAATAATTATTGATTTCTTAAAACTAATTCTTATCTATAGAGAGAATTGATCATTGCAATTGAAGATTGCAATGATTTTTGTCTAAAATTATGAATTATTTTGTTGGACATTTCTTCTAGAGTCTCAACGTTTGAAATTCTATGTAATTCAGTAGTATTGAACCAGGGTGGCAACTTCAAAATCATTTTCAGAACTTTGTTCTGAATCCTTTGAAGTGCTTTTTTCCTAGTAGCACAACAACTAGACCATATTGGCACAGCATAAAGCATGGCCGGTCTAAAGATTTGTTTGAATATTAGAAGTTTGTTCTTCAAACAAAGTTTGGATTTTCTGTTTATAAGAGGATATAAACATTTTATATATTTATTGCATTTGGCTTGAATGCCCTCAATGTGATCTTTAAAAGTTAATTTTTGATCAAGTATCAGTCCAAGATATTTTACTCGATTTGACCAAGAAATTGGAACTCCGTTCATAGTGACCATATGACTATTACTTGGTTTCAAAAATGCAGCTCTAGGCTTGTGTGGGAATATTATAAGTTGAGTTTTGGAAGCATTAGGAGAAATCTTCCATTTTTGAAAATAATCTGTAAAAATGTCCAAGCTTTTTTGTAGCCTGCTGGATATAACACGAAGACTTTTTCCTTAAGTGGAAATGCCTGTGTCATCAGCAAAGCAAGATTTTTGACAGCCCTGAGGTAAATCAGGGAGATCTGAAGTGAAAATGTTATAAAGTATTGGCCCAAGAATGCTACCTTGAGGAACACCAGCTCTGACAGGCAATTGATCAGATTTAGAATTCTGATAATTTACTTGCAAAGTTCTATCAGTTAAGTAGTTTTGAACTAATTTCATGATATAAAGCGGAAAATTGAACTTTTTCAGTTTCGCAATCAAACCTTCATGCCAAGCACTGTCGAATGCTTTTTCTATGTCTAGAAGAGCAACTCCAGTGGAGCAGCCTTCAGCTTTGTTTGAACGAATTAAGTTTGAGTTTTTTCGCCGTGATTCGTTTTCACCCGTGAAGTGACACTCGAAATAATGCCCACTAGAATTGACAGGCGAATATTAAAAATGAGCAAATTTCATTGAAAAACAAACGAATTTCTATCAGTATTATACATGAATCAGAAGCTAGCTTTGTTCTCTATGTATATGCTAGATTGTATTTGAATTTATACGTTAACAAGCTGACCCGATGGACTTCGTTTCGTCCAATATTCATTTATCGCATTGCTTAAAAATCGAATCACACAATAAATCGGTTTTCGATATTTTTTTAAATCTCTTGAATGTCCTTCATTATTGTAGTCAATCTGTCACTGTCTGTCGTAAATTGTCATACTGGAGAACTTGGTTGTTTTCAATTTTGCCTCCGAAAAGTATGACAATCGGCAGTCATTTCAAATGGTTGATAATCTGTGATCAATTGGTCATTTTAATTGGTGTCTTACGTTGCAATAATGGAGTCGTTTTTTGGCAGTTACAACGCATGAATATAGGTTGATTTCTGTATTATGTCTTGCCGGTCCGACTTCTACTGTTTTCGGTGTTTATTGATATCTTACATAAAGAAACATTCTAAAACAACACCGTTGGGTGCATTCTCATTGTGACAATTTAGCGCTGGCATCTGAATTGAAGATGTTCTATTGACTAATTGTGGGAAATTGGGTTTTTCTTGAAGTTTGAAAGATAAGAAATTTAAATTCATTGTGTTAAAAATCGTTTTTTTTTTTTTTTTTTTTTTTTTGTAGGTTTCACAGTGGTAGCAGGCCCTTACTTTTAATCTGCACTGGACCCTTTTATTGGTAAAATTCGCTTCTATGAGCCTCTATTTTAAATCAACACACAGACGTTCCTAGGCTATGGTGCCCATTTGGTCACTGTTTTTATCGTGATGATTCAAATAGTTTTAATAAAATTGATTCGCTCTCATGTATTGTGTATGTTCTTGTCCATGTTGAGTTTTCGTCAGTGTACTGTGTATTTCTGTGTCTTATATGAATAAGACTATTCATAATAATGTGCACGTGATTATAGTCTGTAATTGTGTTTGATAGATACTGTATTTCTATTTGATTCCTGGATTAAATTGTATTTATTTATAACCAAGTCACAAAGTCTCATGTATTCGACATCTCCTTGCAACCCTATAATTGTTTCTGGAGAGCTTACCTGTATGATGTGCAGCCATATACTTACTACCTAAGCCGCGTGCGACGCTGGCTGAACAGCTGCTTGAATTCCACAACCGCTCGCGTCCATGCAACCATCATTGCAAAACCGCATGCAGACCAAGGTTATCATGAAAAGGTGAAGAAAAAGACGATTTTAGTATCTGGTGTGTGGAGATTATAGGTGATATTCTCACAACGACTATTTGTTTCTTTGACTGAAAATGACTAACCATGAAGAAAAAAAATTATAATACTTGTTTGGCTAAACCCTAAATTACAGCCTACCCTGCAGCTTGTGATCTACACGGAAAAAAATCCGTGCCCGGATCCGTGAACTGCAGTCATGAATTCGAGAACAAGCAAAAATACACCGTGAACTGAATCACGTAATCATGAACTAAATCACGTTTTTAGGTAAAAATCCTGAAAACGTGAACTAGTTCACGGTCCGTTTTCATTTTCGTGAACGCTTTTGTTTCTGTGTAGTTGCTATCCCAAATTTAAATATATTTCATATAAGAGCTAATTTGAAACTTTGAGAAGAACTTGTATAGCTGCTATCTAGCGGGTTTATTTTTTATTTGTTTATCCTTTCTATTAATTTAAAGTGTGATATTAAGGGTAAACTCTCGTTGCCTCGCATTACAACCGATTACAACCGATTTGCCGTCATTGAACTTTATAAACAAGGAGGTGATACGAAAACAACGACCGTATGCTATTGTATATGACTCATCTAACACTGCTACAGATATAAGCCACATGGGTAGGCCTATTCTATAGCTTCTAATGGTGGTTCTTAAGCGGGCCCTCCGCATCCTATCTCAAATATACATGCTTGTCATCGTCGGGCTGATACCCTGATCATAACATTCACCTCCCTCGAAAATAGTGCAATTACATTCAGTTATTAGAAAATTAGTAAACCAGATATTTTGATTATTCATTCCATAAAACAACTGGATGAACAACAACATAAATTGCCACGAAAATGAAAAGTGTACTTAAAGTCTTCTCCCTCCGATTGAAGGTAAGAAGTCTAAGAGTGAATTGCGGCATATCCCGCCAGTATCACACCCTATGTCAGTGCCTTTATACAAACGCTCCACGACGTGGCAGTAAAAAAAATGATCAGAGCTCCTGATAATCTCACTACTGGTCAAACTCCCAATCTAGCATGCATGTTTATAGCACGACAGGGATCCCTTTAATTCAAGAGACTATTAAAGCAAAGCTAACCGATATAGAGAAGAATTGTTCTATGACCTCAAGGCTACTCCCTAAGCGGACCCTCCGCGTCCTTCTCTTTTCATAAAACCTTAGCCTTTAATTCTTTGTCAGCATCTCTCCTAATTAACACTTTTCGATGACCTTTGTTCAGTTCGAAAGGTCTGATTTCTAGCTTAATAATATGTTGTTAGAGTTAGTGCTTTGATCACGGCTGTAGTATAGACCCCATACTTAAATTATAATATATATTTTAATTGTCTGCACCTGAAACATCAGGACTTATTATTAGTTGCTCACAATCATGATCAAAACACTCACCCTTTTCTATAATGAAGCGAACAATAAGATTATTAATGATACCAACTGTATAGGTATATTTGAAGTTTAATGAATGACAATTAGAGAATAAGCAAAAATGAAAAAAAACTGTCAAGCAAATGAAAAGGGCACTTTTTGTCGTTTCCCTCAATTATTTGATATCAAGTATTTGTAGATTGTTCCTAGCTTCGTCTAAGAGTGAATTGCGGTTAAACCCGCCAGTATCACACCTTTTTCAGTGCCTTCAAATAAACGTACTACGACGTGACAATTTAAAGAGAGCATAGTGTGATACTATCACTGCTGATCATGTTCTTGGTCTCCCATGCTGGCCTTTTGCATGAGATTAGCCCTCGCACCTACGACAAGGTGACAACCATGATCTTCGAGAGGGTGAAAATCATTTATTTGTTATTTTTCTACATTTTTTTGTTCAATGTAACGCAGCTTGATAAACAACATTTTTCGTTTTCGCTTTCGGTGCGTAAATGTACAGAGAAGATGGTTTTTCAACTCATGAACACGCCACGTATAGCTAGCCGTGTGAAAAACGTGGCATTTCCAGATTTATGCCACACACTTCCAGCGACTTTCCTTGTGACTTGTTGATTGTCATCGCAAATTCAAGTTACACTGGAAACTTAATACGTTTGAACTGAAGTGGCAAATCGTTGGAACTCAAGGGAATTAGCGGAAATAAACATTCTTCCCCCTCGTAAGCCTTCAAAATTCTTGCTATTATCACATTTACGTAGAAGGAAATGTTCACTCATCACCATGCGGCCCCAAGAGTGGACAGTAATGTTTGCTAGAATGAAAGATATGAAGAGAAAGTGTTGATAGTTCCGTCAGTTTACGGCAGGTTGTGAAAATTGAATAGATGTATTGAAAATTGAGCGAAGGGCTTGGATATAGCAGTACTCGAACCAAGCGCGCATTCCTTTGCCTTACATCCCCAATGCGGGGTACAGGGTGCGGCAGAAAATAATGCGAAAATTTGTTCTATTGCTTTCAAATCCCATTTTCAACTAATTCAAGCAATAATATCAACATTTTCGAGTGCAGTTATCTTTATAAAGTCCTTTTAAACAAATTTATTCAATGGTCCTCCATTTTTATTAATAACATCCTCGAGCCGACGCCGGAAGCCAGAGCATGCCTTTCGGACGTAGTCCTCCGACATTGACTGCCATGTGCGTGTTATGGTTGGCTTCAGGGTTTTCACACTAGGGTGTGATGTTTTGCAGGCAAGTGCTTCAACATATGCCCAAATCGAATAATCCAACGGATTAAGATCTGGACTGCTAGGGGGCCACAAATCCTTCGGCCAAAACTTCATGTTACCGTTCAACCATTGTTGGGTTCGATTGGACGTGCGACTCGGCGCTCCATCCTGCTGAAGGACAACGTTTTGGTCCTCGGAGAAGTTGGCCTTCACCCAGGGAAGCACTTGGTCCTTTAAAATACCGATATACACTTCGGTATTGATTTTAACTCCAGCATCAATGAAAACAAACGGCATTTTCAAACCGTTGGACGCCACCAAGCCAAACATCATGACACCAGCCGGATGTTTGGTTTGAAATTTGAATTTCACTTTTTCCGGAACGTTCTCCATTTTTTTGCGGTGAAATGAACCGGTCCGTGCGGCAATCTCTTGGAACGAGTCACTCGTAGTTCCTTGACACGGTCCGTAATCAAGTGGCGTTTCACTCTGGCTCTGGTAGATACCAAAGTCCGAGTCGAGATTCATACATTGATGGAAACCTTCGGAGGATAGAAAGATTAGAAACACTTTAGATTCTAGATCTAGATCTCCGTATGGCATCAATTCTATCAGTTGGTAAGGATCAACTGCCAGATCTGATGACGTCTGTTTTAGAAAGATCCTTATTCCGCGCCGGAATTTCTACATTTCTACGACATTTTCCGGAATAACCCAATCACCTACTTCGCTTAGAGTCCTTTTTCGTATCCCTTTGCCACCAGTTTAGAGCTCCGTCTATAGCTTATCTTATAATTATGCTAACGAGTATGTGCTTTGACAAACCATAAACTTCACTTAATTAACATCTAGGTGGATTATTATCCACATTGCTTATTTTTCAAAGCGTTTAAAATTTATGAAGGCCGTATCCACTTCCATTCCCTCAATAAGAAATGTGTCAAATAAAATCCCACAGATTTGAATAAATATTCATAAACAAAACCCACAAGGTCATCGTTGAAGCACTAATTTACTCGAAACAGATTATGAACCATCAATGTTCGGTATGCTGTTCTACTGGGAACTGGATTAATTCAAAATCCTGAACATTTGCCCCGATCCAGGAAATCAAACCGAGCTCCATCTTCTAGTAATTACCACTACCAAAAACCAACAATTGTTCGACACTATCGTGCGGAGTGGCTTTTCGCCATCTTCAAAGCGACATCCGGGTATCGGGTACTACGGCCTACATCAATGATAATTAAGAATGCATGATTGAGGTTTGAGTGACCGATTGGCTAGTAATAGATGACAAAGAGCACCAACAGATAACGTTAGGGTTCATTTACGGCAGATTTTTGAGAATTGTTAATGTTTGATAGTACGTACGCCTCCTTCATTGGATCATTTTTTGCTGAGGGGTTTGTTGGATGCTCCAGTATTGAGCTAAGTTACTCTAGCTCTTAAGTTCATGGTTAAGCCACTCTATAATGCTATCCGCAATGTGTTTAATTATCTGTAGAGTTTTAGTTTAGTAGTATGATTAGTACTAGGCTACTAGGATATACGATACTGTGCGGTGGTCACCCTTGACGTGAGGAATGCGTTCAATAGCGCCAGTTGGGCGGCTATCGCCGACTCGCTCCAACGCCTTCAGGTTCCTGGGTACCTGTACAAGATTCTCGGAAGCTACTTCCAGAATCGCGTACTGGTATATAATACAGAGGCAGGCCAGAAACGTGTGCAGATCACCGCAGGCGTCCCACAAGGTTCGATCCTGGGTCCGGTGTTATGGAACACGATGTACGACGATGTACTGCGGCTTGAGTTCCCGAGCGGGGTGAAGATAGTCGGGTTCGCGGACGACATCACCCTAGAGATATGTGGAGAATTCATCGAGGAGGTCGAGTTAACGGCCTCACACTCCATTGGCATTGTGGAGAGATGGATGAGCTCCAGGCAATTGGAGCTAGCCCACCATAAGACCGAGGTCACGGTGGTGAATAATCGGAAATCGGAGCAACATGCGACGATCAGTGCAGATAACTGCACAATAGAATCGAAGAGGTTCTTGAGGTATCTTGGGGTTATGCTCGACGATAAGCTGTCCTTTGTCAGTCACGTCGATTACGCTTGCAAGAAAGCCTCTATGGCTATATCGGCATTATACCACATGATGTCGAATAGCTCGGCGGTGCAAGGGAGTAAGCGTAAACTCCTGCCCAGCGTCGCCCTGTCCATACTTAGGTACGGCGGGCCGGCATGGATCACCGCCTTGAGTACCAAGAGCTACGCAAGTAAGCTAGAGAGTACACACAGGCTTATGTGCCTAAGATTGGTGAGTGCATACCGAACGGTATCACGCGACGCGGTCTGCGTCCTAGCGGGGATGATGCCAATAGGCATTGTCATAAAAGAGGACGTAGAGTGCTTCGAGCAACGTGGAACAAGAGGTATTCGGGAGACCACTAGAGCCGCATCTATGGTTAAGTGCCAAAGGGAATGGAACAACTCCACCAAAGGTCGGTGGACCCACCGACTAATCCCGGAATTAACCGGGTGGGTCGGTAGGCGACACGGTGAAGTGAACTTCCACTTAACGCAGATATTGTCTGGCCACGGCTGTTTTAGACAATACCTGCACAAATATGGGCATGCTGAGTCCTCCGCATGCAGCGAGTGTGCGGGAGTCGAGGAAACTGCGGAACATGTGTTCTTCGCATGTCCTCGCTTTGACGGCGCGAGATCCGACATGATTGCCGTAAGCGGTCACGACACGACTCCGGATAACTTGGTCCAGAGGATGTGCCAGGACCGGGACGTCTGGGACGCGGTATGTGTAGCAGCCTCCCAGATCGTCCTCGATCTTCAACAAAAATGGCGAAACGACCAAAGGCAGGTCGCAGGGACCACCTAACTACTAAAGCCCTAAGTAGTTAGACATAGTGGGTGCTTAACAAGCACAATAGACCCTTCCCGAAGTAATACCGAAAGGTGGTCCCGGGGAGGGTCCAGGGCTTAAGGCACGGGTGGGTTTTTAGTGGGTCGAGGAGTTGGCACCCTCATCCCCACACCCTGAGTTCTTCAGGTGTCTGTTAGCAGATTTTCCATCCCGTCTAAAAAAAAAAAAAAATATCCTCTGATCGTTTCGGTTTCGCCTCATGAAAACTACTCTCTAATATAGCAGCATAATTTGCTTATGCTTTGTTCAGACTACGCAGTTGTAACATGATAGATACAAGGATGTTTTAAAAAGTATCAACAAGAAAAACTTCATGCAGATAGCCTTGCATTAAGTTACAACTCTGTACTCTGAACAAAGCATAAGGCAAGCATTCACACTCAGATTTTTTTACAGAATTCTAAAATTTTTACCGAATTCTCAACAGCTGAAAGTTCGGTAATCCGATTTAACGAATTTTTGTAAAATTTCACCGAAATCCGTTAAATCAGATTACCGAACGTTCAGCTGTTGAGAATTCGGTAAAATGTTACAGATTTCTGCAAAAAAATCTAAGTGTGTAGAAAAGCTTGGTTTCATTAATTGATCAAGACTTCAAGCAAACAATAACTTTCACTTGAAACTTGGTATTGAAATCGGTTCATTTTGGTTAATAATCGGATTGTCGAGCGCATGGTAGCGGTGGAAGTTTTTGTCGAGTAGTAAATGGCCACAAAGTAATGGATGAATATTCATTCCGCATGCTGGAGGGAATTAATGTAGGAAAGATTTGCCATGTTTGGCATGAGGAACGTCGTGTTGGTGATTTCTGAATTTTAGACAACCATACACAAATAAGAAATGGATGCCTAAGATGAGGAAAACGACCTATAGAAGCAATAGCAGTTTCGAGTACATTATGATTACAAGCATGATGTTTTGTTGGAGCAATAACTACAGCATAATCCTAATTATTGTTAAGCTCAATAACTAATCAAACAGGCTTATTTTGTGTCGTGTGAGAACTCAACTCACACGCAGAACATGCCTGAGAGTATTATGAAGAAAATATGAATTTACTCACGTCTGATATTTCAATATTTCGTGGACTAATATTGCGAACCATTATACGGGCTCTCATACTATTCTAAAGACTGGACTCGGAAAAAATGAGACACACAAAAATGATCACCAAAAATTCATTTTAAATCGGATACTCCTCAAATTTTCTGGGATTAAATAACTATATATTAGATCTGTTTTGGCATTTATTGAATTTCCTCCCCCAAGCTGAATGCTCGTACATTTCTCTTAACACTGCTCATGAGATCTTGGGCGAGGCTTTGTGCATCTTCCTTACACAATTTTTCCCAGTTTTTCTTCAAAGCTTCATCGGTTTTGAATGTTTTTCCGCTTTTCTTCAACTTCTTCTTCATTATCGCCCAAAACGTTTCGATCGGACGAAGTTCTGGTGTGTTTGGTGGGTTCGCCTCCTTCGAAACCACATTAACGCCCTTCGCTTCGTACCAATCCATTACAGGCTTGGCGTAATGGCACGAAGCGAGATCCGGCCAGAACAGCGTGGGACCACGGTGAGAGCGGAAGAAGGGCAGCAAGCGCTTCTGCAAGCATTCCTCTCGATAAATCTGCCCGTTTATGGTTCCGGTTGCAACGAACGGCTTGCTGTACCGTCCGCACTCGCAGATCGCCTGCCACCACAGGTACTTCTTCGCGGATTTGTCTATCATTCTCTTCCGGAACTTTTCCGGAACCTCCATGCGGGACGTACCGACAAAACCCCGACTCGAGGCCGGGGATTTGTTTGGTGTCCGCCTTGATATATGTCTCGTCGTCCATGACGAGACAGCCTGGCTTGACCAGCCACTCACGGTACAGCTTCCGCGCACGCAATTTGGCCACCGTGTTTTGCTTGTCAGTCCGGTTTGGCGCCTTTCTGACCTTAAAAACACGTAGCCCAGCCCGCTTCATGGTCTGCTGGACGAACCACTTCGACGAATTGACCTTTTTGGCCAAGTCTCGGGTGGAAAGGTTCGGGTTATTCTTAAAGTACTGCCTTATCTTCCGCGCCTTCTCTGGGTATTCCGTTTTCGGTTTTCGGCCGCTTCCATTCCAGCGCACCGCTCGATGGTCTTCGTCTCCTGGAACATCTTCATAACGCGGGACACGGTGGAATGGTTGGATTCCAAGCCTTTTGCCTATCCATCTGTTCGACTGACCAGGATTATCGATCACCGCGCCCAAGATTTGCTGGCGTAGCTCTTCTTGTTTCGAATGCATCTTGAAGATTACTTGACAGATCGCGATAAGGAGTTCACTTCAGATCTAAATATTTGGATCTATACCAGTTTCCCATCAGGATTGGAGGTGCCCTTATGGTTAGACCCGTATGACGATCATCCATGTTTCGTATGACAATCAACCAAATTTAATATGCTGTTTGTTTCAAAACTGTGTAGATCATAAGCGATTCATGAATAATATGAAACAATTCAACGACATAAATTTATTTCACATTTCACTTCCTCAGCCGATGTGCAAATGTTACAACGGGAACACAAAAATTGAAGGAGTCAGGAAATATTTCTCCAAGACTTGTATTTACATTTGGTTGAGCTTTCTAGAAGTTGTACTACTATTTACAACTTCCCTACTATATACAGGGTGGTTTTTAAAGCCAATCTAGTTCCGATCCACGTTGCAATTCTCTATGAATTTAGTTCCCTTCAGATCTAAATAATTTTGGAGTCAATTTTGGGACGGTCGCGTCTAGATGAAGGCCAGTCGTTCTTGTTTTATGGGCGATCTAGGATCATCTGAGCGTCGGTTTGGGAGAGGGGGGGGGTCAAAGGAAGGAGAATACGAGGGGTGGAGGGAGGCCCCTGAGAGGCGGGACTCGGATCGGATATAGGATAATAAGGGGGATGACAAGTCCAAGGAGAGAGAAGTTTCCGAAAAAAGCCTAAGTAAGTTACCGGGGACATTCAACCCTGGGTGATACTGTGTAAGATGAGGTGGGTTTTAGTTTGGGGGACTGTCATGGAGGAACATGATTGTTTGGGTTTTGGAGGCGTTTAGCCAGGGGGGGGGAAGGAGGGTGGGGGGGACTCGAGTGGGGACGGAAGGAAAGAGAAATCCCTCCAGAGGAGGGTACCGGAAGTGTCGCATGCTGTATTGTACGGGCCCTACAGGCTAGACCCGTGCGACGATCATCCTGCTGGGATTGAAACGTGTCTGAGAGACACCATTCACCGACACCCTAATATGCGGCTTGGGTTTGAAAACTGTGTAGTTCCTAGCGATTCTTGAATCAGATGAAGAGGACAAGTTGAAGTTACAAAGTTGTAAAAGCCACGGAGAATGTAAAGTTTAGTCTAAAAGAGGAGTGGATGGTAAGCTTTGTTACTCCTTTGGTGTTCTCACCCGAACTAGCTGATGAGTAGTGGATTTTCCCGAATCCAACCGGGGGAGGGGCGAAGGCCGTGGGTCTTCTCGAAGTTTACCCAGCGTTGAAAGCAAGCTGGGCTTATTGGTCTGTATCCTTGATTCGGAGATACCAGATGTAGATACTCCTTCCTCAGGCGATTGATATGACTTTGGCTTTTCAGATGTTGTAAAAGTGGGACAGTTCCAATCATCTGTTGAAGATTTGCGTAAAAATAGTGTTTGCACTTTCGTAGCTAAGTTTTTTGGGATCAAGTGACCGAGGGGTCAGAGAAGGGGAAGGAGCGCCGGGATCACACAAGGGGAGTTTCGTTGAAATTGTGGACGCATTGTGCAACCCGACCTTCACAGGTTTGGGATGCGTCTTCAGGACTTTGGCTTTTTATCACGGAAGGATCCCATCAGATCGGTTTCAGCTCTCCCTCGTCCCCGAACTGGCGTCTCGAATCCTTTCTTAACCGTGAATGGTACCATTTGGGTGTGGGATACGGTGCGAAGCGGAGGAGAGCGGGAGGGGGAGGACGGGGGGGGGGGGGGAGGGGGAAGAAGGAGGGGGGGGGCGGGGGGAGAGGGGAGGGGGGGGGGGGGAGGCCGCAGGAAAGTCCGGGTAGATGGGTTTTCCAGCCGATAGCGGATGATTGTTCGTCCGGAGTGGATCGTGTACAGTCCATGCTGGGCGTGGTTGAACAGCAGTCTTCCGTTTTGGAAGTGCGGATGTGGGGTAAAATGTTGCACTTTAATCCTTTCTTCACGATAATCGCTACAACCCCCTCCCCCCATCCAGGAGTGGGGATCAAGCCGAAAAATGTTGTGGTCAGAAGGTGTCACTGCGGATATAGAAGGGTCTCAGTTAGAAGGGCCCACCGATTGGCGAATGAGTGGTCGTGGGGAGAGGAGGTGGGTAGTGTAAATCGTGATGATTACGAAAGAAAAAAGTAGAAGGGGTTCGCTTGGGGAAGTGTAGATAGCGATTGATAGGTTTTTACCGAATGTGTAAAATGGTTGTTTGTTCCAATGCAACACGCATTCCACTTTGGGGTGATGATTTTTCATACAGCGTGCATTCAAATTTGAACGGGAGGTCAATTCACTTTGCGTATTATTAGTTGTTCAACATTAGAAGGATAATCATCTGGTTTCTAGAAAATCGTCCTCCGCCTGCATCTATCATTCGAAAATGCGATTGCAATGTTTCGATATCAACCGACGGAGGATTCATCCGATAAAAGGAGGATGTTTGGGTTCAGTGTATGAAAATGTCAAAAATAGGAGAATAGTATAGGGCGATGTTTTTATTTCCAGTACTTGTGGGGCCAACATTGAAAATGGCATAATCATACATACTAGCGATGACAGACGAATATTGAAAATGTGCAAATTTCAATGAAAAACGAACGAATTTCTATCAGCATTATATATGAATCACAAGATAGCGTTGTTCTCTGTCTGTATGCTAGATTGTATTTGAATTTATTCGTTAATTTGTAAATTACGGTTTGAAATTCTACTTGCAATATTACAATCAGCATTTCCCTTTTGTTTACATTCTGCATGTTAGCCCTAATCGCAAATTGCCCCGGATATAACTTGTCGTAAATGTCGATCCCCCGTACTTTGATCGTTATACAATACATGCCTACACCGGCCATATGTTCACTCAATTGTGCCCTCAAATAGATGATTAAGATTTAATTCCACACCCTTGGAACACTGTTAGGAGCGTTTTTAACATTTTTTAACTGTTCACCTGCTATAAGCGATAGAAAGTTCATTCGAGACGGCGATTACAATGAATGGACAATTTGGATGCATCCTCTTTTCTTCTGTATAGTTCATTGTTACAATTATGTCGATTCTACCGAGTTATAACAGCTTGAAACGTAGCATTTTTACGAACTTAAAACGGAACCATACTTCATTTCACACCCCGAGATGCGTACGTTACTTATGGCTGCGTCAATGCAAATGCAATTAAACACCTTTTCCAGCATAGTATCCGATGCGATATTACAAAATACGTTCAACCCCTTCCCCCCACACTTACCACATCATTCTGGCAGCAATCTTGACAGTCTTGGTCTTCACCGAAACGAAAGGCAGAAAGTCCCAGCTCCGTTTCCGAGTGTTATTGCTTCCGTCTGTGCTGAGCCAGCACTTTCTACCCGGCGACAATAGCTGTATCCAAAATAATATACCTAGGTACCTCGCTATGTATAATATACCGTTCACCACTTCTATTCGCGTTTATTGTTACTCTCTACCTTTCGCTTAAATTTATTATTATTTTTTTTCTCTACGTTCTCCCGCGCTGTACGTCGCAGTGTCTTCTTGCTCAACAGTAACTTCACTCGCTTGTACAAACGAAACCAACAGATTTGGTCATGTATTTTAATGGTAGCAGTTTTTGACAGCGTCTAACTTCTTCTTGTTTGCGCTCTTCCAGCTTTTCTCTGTTGATTGTTGTTGTTTTTTGTTGTCGATCGACCCTTCCCTAGCAATCCATGCAAAAGGGACGTTGTTGTTGTGAGAGACCATGGACGTTTTTGCAGAAAGAGAGACACACGACGAATAATTCGGTGAGAGTGCTTCTCAGGGCGGAGGCCGGATTTTTCCACCGTTGTTCTGGCGAGGGAGGACTTTTGCTCCTTTTTGGTTTCGAACGGTTGTTCAATCGACGAGTGCTACAATCCCTTTGTGTAAATGTTATGCCCTCAATAGTGTGCGGTATAATATTGGTGTACTCTCTCAACAACAGGCGTTGTTGGCTTAGCACGGAACGAACGGAATGGAGCAAAGAACAGACGATGCAATTTTCCCTTCTGGTTGCTTGCTCCGGCTGGAAGATGGTGAGATTGTGTGAGTGCTGGTTCTGCTGTTGGTCTCTGGATGATGATGATGGAAAAATGGAAGATTCGTTCTTTTTGCGATTTTCTCGAGCAAAAACTCGACGAGTTGGAGGAAGGAAGAGAGGATTAGGAGCACGACGAGGACGATGGGAGTATTCTCCGGAAATGTTTCAGCACTGCACTCTAGGCAAGACTATGATGGTTCCGGTTTGATGGGCTTATTTTTCCATCTGTCAGCACACCCACTCTTCAAAAGGGCTCACCACTTTTTCTTCTTCTAGCTTCTTCAAATTCACTTCCTGCTTCTTCTCCAGTGAAACACACCACACTTACAACTATTCATCGGTTTAGCACTACATCACAATCGCATAAACAGGCCTAAATTTAATTTTCTTCGCACACAACTCCCCCGCGGTTAAAAATCATCGATGGCTATTTTTCAGCTTACAGGCCTCAGAAACACTCCCGAATTTTCCCGGGAGGCCCCCGCTCTCTCAATCCTGGCTGGCAATTATATTGAAATTAAGGCTGCGGCCGAAAATCGACAAATTTTTCACACATTACGACTTGTCGCCGTTTTTTGCTGCCTCCTTCCCGCTCCCTTCATTCACCACATCCAGTGCCAGAAGCGACAGACACAGGAGATTCCGCAAAGAATTATTTCTGCTTCTTTTTCTTCCACACCTTATTCCGCACCGCGGTAGCAATCGCACTCTTGTATTCTTTTTCCGAGCGAAAAAAAATATCACTTAAAACCAGGCAGGAAAACCCGCTGCCGTCTGACCCGAAAACTCCGTCCTACAAAATATCTCGAACTACAGCAGATTACTCAAGCTCTGCCCTCCCAAACTTCCAGAGAACCGTCGCGAATTCGTATCCCCGTTTAACGATGAGAAAAACGACCCGTCTTCCGATTTTCAACAACGCCCCGAATGCGATTCTGAAACAATAGAACACACACACGATACCGTTTACTTTTTTTTTTCTTCCTCCTAGCACTCAAACTTCTTTCAGTTTGTCGCCATGTTTTGGATTCGAATGATGAACAATCTGAACTACACTGACTGACTGACTGACTGGCTGAACTCCACACAGGAAGAGCTGCTGGCTGCGCGACACGGGTCTCCGGTTGAAGAAACGAACCACGAACGAATAGCAAACAACACAAACCTCCTCTGCCGGACTATAGCGCCGTTTGCTCGCTTGCAACCGAAACACGAACACGAATGAATGAATGAATGAATGAAAGAATGAACAAAATTTAATAATTATGATAGAATGAACGGGAGCACTGAAGCCCGAGAGTGTAGTTGTGCTCCATTCTGGAGCGACCGACAGTGTTCGGTAGTGTGTTGATGATCGAAACCTGAATGTATGCGTGTGTAACTCCCGCAAAGAAGGCGGGCAAAAGAAAGGGGAGGGCCGCGCGGGGGGGGAGAAAAGAAAAAACGGCGTGCGTCATTCTTCTTTTAGTTTATTGTTTGGTGGGGGTGTTGTCTCTGTGGTTGTGTGGTATATAATATAAATAATTACTCTGAGAAAAATTTCATCGTTGTACCGACAATTAAATCATGGTCAGGATGACTATCGCATATAATAGTTACAATAACCATGAAAATGGTCGAATTCATCACGTTCATGGCATTTTTGACTATGATCATGGTAACAAGGACTATTCCAACATTATGGCTAATGTTGGATCAAATAATTTTAATGGTAGTTTTGACCATGATCATAGTCGGTTCTAAATCACTATACTGCAATAGTCATCCTAATCCCCAATAATGGTAAAATTGACCATCAAATTCCTCTCTGTGTATGGTTGTAACGACAATACTCTGAGAAAAATTTCATTGTTGTACCGACAATTAAATCATGGTCAGCATGACTATCACATATACTGGTTTCAATAACCATGAAAATGGTCGCATGCACCACGTTCATGGCATTTTTGACTATGATCATGGTAACAAGGACTATTCCAACATTATGGAAAATGTTGCATCAACTATTTTTAATGGTAGTTTTGACCATGATCATAGTCGGTTCAAAATCACTATACTGCAATAGTCATCCTAATCCCCAATAATGCTAAAATTGACCATCAAATTCCTCTCTGTGTAGGGTATTTTACTCTGAGAAAAATTTCATCGTTGTACCGACAATTAAATCATTGTCAGGATGACTATCGCATATAATGGTTTCAATAACCATGAAAATTGTCGAATTTACCACGTTCATGGCATTTTTGACTATGATCATGGTAACAAGGACTATTCCAACATTATGGAAAATGTTGCATCAACTATTTTTAATGGTAGTTTTGACCATGATCATAGTCGGTTCAAAATCACTATACTGCAATAGTCATCCTAACCCCCAATAATGGTAAAATTGACCATCAAATTCCTCTCTGTGTAGGATTAATCTACTCTGAGAAAAATTTCATCGTTGTACCGACAATTAAATCATGGTCAGGATGACTATCGCATATAATGGTTTCAATAACCATGAAAATGGTCGAATTTACCACGTTCATGGCATTTTTGACTATGATCATGGTAACAAGGACTATTCCGACATTATGGAAAATGTTGCATCAACTATTTTTAATGGTAGTTTTGACCATGATCATAGTCGGTTCAAAATCACTATACTGCAATAGTCATCCTAACCCCCAATAATGGTAAAATTGACTATCAAATTCCCCTCTGTGTAGGGTTATGTCTAGGGGCAAGACACTGAGCAAATATGAGCATCTCGTATTCACTGGATTCATATTGTGATATTGAACATTCCTACCTTTTGTAAAGCTTGGTTTTGACAGTGAAATTGCATAATAAAAACAATACAGTTCTGTCGTCAAAAATACCATGTCAACATTGTGGATTTCCTCACCCGCTAGTCATTATTTTATATTTCTTGGTTGCGAAAATGGGGAATGCAAATTCCTCAGCGACTTCTATTAGCCTAAAACGTCTGGTAAGTATTTTCTGATGATGTTTGTATGATGAAATAATTGAATAAATATACATTTATTGGATACATATATCATAGGAGGTTGGTAATGTACTGGTGCAGATTTAAAATGTAAAAAAGTCTACACTGCTGTGGATGCTAAGCGAAGGTAGGCACAGGTTATCTACGGATAGTGTTGGCTCCTCATGCCAACGTTTACAGCGGAAACGACAGCAGCAAACAGCAACGATTTGTTTTCGACATTAACAGTACCGAACAACTCAGGGGACCTGCTGCCGAACCATATACTCACAACGACGGGCTGAACTACCTGTGTATGATGGCCAGTTATGGAAAGAACTATGGCCTAAACCAACCCTTCAAATTGGAAGGTAGCGAGAGATTGCAGCATTAGACAGCCGGCAGATCCTCTGAGTGGCTGCGATGAACGGGGCAACAGCGACATTCAAACAATGGCGGAGTTTAAACAGCAACACGTTTAGTTGCAGATTGATTACACCCTACAGAGCTCGATATACAAATGATATAATCACTACTTTTTACTAATTGTTTATTGATGTTCCCTTTTGAAACTACACAAAACTTCTACTCTAAACTGCGTCAATACACGTCTTTTTATAGTCTATGTAGAGTAAGATACAAACCGAAAAGCTCATCGGATTGGTCCACCAATCGGTGTGAATGGCGTTGCAAAAAAAAAGAACACAAAATGTTACACTCCATGGTAGTAATGCGGGGCGTGAACGGTTGGGCTCCTCAAACTTCGTTATCGCGAACTGCATCAACGTCGAATGGGTTGGGTCAATAAATCCGTACAATAGGAATATGTGGTATTTAGTGACTGCCGAACGGATCACCTCCACAAAGAAACCAAGCCGGATCAACCTATCGCGAAACTGGAGTTTTCAATATTTGCGGTTGGTCGAACTGGCTTGGTCTCTTTTTGGAGGTGATTCTTTTGGCAGTCAATAAATTCCACATATTCTATTTGTGTTTCGTCTTCCTGCAAGAAAACACAATCAAGCAATATTAAATAATCTACTTACCGTAATCGAGTAACAATTTCTCCTCCAAATACTGCGACCTATATTGCTTTCTTACGAAACCAAAATAAATAATTTTCCCAGACAGTAAACATACTGCTGTTATTGGTTGCCAAGGTTGCCACCGTCGTCAACAACAAATTCAAGCCAGTGCTGCCAGTATACTTTAAAGCGAGTAATAAATTGTACAAGTTGATGGAAGCTGATGCATTCTGAGCAAACGTGAGTTTTATGATCAAATATGAGTGAAGTTGTTTTTCTTCGTCTTTGCACACATTTTTTTGGCATTCCCACCACTCTGTATCTTGGGAGGAGAAGAAAATCATACACGGTAAATCTGATAAACTCATTTTATGACTATATTTTGCACATTTTCAAGATTATAGTTTATACGTCAAAAAATGACTAGATTTTACAGGGCTGCAAAATGGTGAGTAGATAGCTGGGATGGAGCGTGCGTCCTCGCAACATAGCTATGGTCCTCACAAGTTCCTACCTCATGCTTCCACGGGTCAAGAGATGACAAAGACCGCCAGCTAAGGGTTGCGTACTTAGCTGGTAGTGCAGCCTGGGCACTGTTGTCCTTCTGACTTCAGCTAGATTGAGGAGGTGCGTGCTGAGCGTCTGTCCACCAAGGAGGTGCGGCTCAAACAGCGTCTATCCTGGCATCTAGCGACTGAGTAAGAAACGCAGTATCGCGTAAACTATACATTAGGTGGCAGCCGCACCAAGGCGAGGTAGGCAGTGTGACCCCGGTAAAGTAGCATGCTGAAATCTTACTCTGCATCGAAAAATGGAAGTATTCTTTATACGGTATATCCATAGAATTCCCGGGTATTGTGAAATGGGTTTGAATTGTTTTCTTCCCCCGTGGCTATGATAATGCAAGTCCGTCTACAATTGCAGCAGGATCAGCAGACATGCAGACATTACAAATATAATTGTTATTATCATTTTATATTATAACATCCCTTCACAATATTTTTTTATGCTATTTTCAGCTTTGTATTTGCATCGTTGTAAGTTTTGGCCCACCTAACTCACGTTATGTATTTGAAAAGATAGGATGGTTTTTACCTTTTTTTTATAGAGAGGAATATATACGACAAATTCTACAAAAAAAAATTCTTGGATTTATTGAGTTTCCGTTTTTAGGCTGTAATCATAATGAAATTTATCTGCCTAAATTTTCTTTGCTATTTTGCTAGGATGCCAGGTAATCAACTTTTTTTATATCACGTTGCAATTTTTGCTAATTTAGAGTTTTAATCATCTAACATCGCAGTGGAAGAGGCAAATAGCGGCATTTAATTATTATATGTACATTATGTAGTATTTCTTTACAACATCGTATTATTTCCATCATATCATACCCTTCACATTTTCATGCAAAAAACCTGATTTAGGCGGTATCTGGCTTAAACACGAAATATCCCTTCAATTTATGACATCTAGCATTCCATATATGTGCTGTATGTAACGCAGAAATTTACAGCTGTGGTAGGCTTTTGAAAATTACGGAATCTGTGGTAGGCTTTTGCACTTATTGCTGAAAGTATTTTTCATTTCCGGTTTGCAAATGGACTTTCTACCAATTCTGAGCTGAGCTGATTCATGCAGCGCTGTGTGCCATTTGGCTAGTGTTTGATTTTACATTCAATCTTTGTCATTAATTCATCATAACATACAATATCATTATATTTGGTAATATTATTTTATTGATTTTACTTCATAGATGATATAAACATTACTTATTGTTTTTTTTTGCCCATTTATCTTAAAATCCCTTCCAGTTAAATCTTCCCATTCCTAACTCGGTAGCAATAACTATTAAATCAGCAAACATAAAAGCGGATTGCTGTTATAAAATCAGCATCAAGTAGCAAATAGTGATCATGGCAACAGTAAATTAAAATGTATAAATGTTAGTTTTGTCAAATTTCAATAGATTTAACAAACTTTTTCAGGATACCTCAAATCAAGATTTTGGTGAATTGCTGCTATCGCTGAAAACGAACGAAAACGTGCTTAAGCGCCACTTTAAAACTTTACAACATTTCTTGCATTTCAGGATCAACCGAATGAAGATCATATATAATAGATACGAGTGCTTGTAGTATTTTTCATTTACATATACATATATACACTATTATATAAATATTTCATGGGAATGGGAGGGACCATCAGGGCACCCGATTGAAGCACTCTGGATGGGGAGAGTGGGAATGCCAACTCCCCATTGCTAACAGTTTGTGAATAGAGGGCGGGCTCTTCTCCCCGCCCATTGGGGCATCCTCATGTTAGATAGCTTGCTCTTTTGACCAATTGTTCAGTCTTGTTGTTGGAAGGAGATTCTTTATATCCCTGTGGATACGTATAAGTGATGGCACCGCTGAGAAAAGAAAATTAACTCTGTCCGTGACTTGATGCTGACGCCATTTTCAAATAAGCATTTATTTGATAAGCACAGTGTTTAAGTTCCGGAATTGTTTTCGGCTATCGCAGTATAAAAAATAAAGGAATTATCCAATACGTCGCATACAGACGCATTCCCTAAATTGACAGGTAAGTTAAATATTTGCTATTGTCAGTAATTACAAATGTTTAACACTGTATGAAACAAAATAGGTCTCTCATGCCCTGAGGCCGAATGCAGCTATTCGGGATACATTTTTATGGACGAATCATTAAGCTTGGGACCGAGCTTGCGACCGATGTGCTGGTACTTCCTGAGCCAAAAACTATATCCATTTTCTTCTTGACTAAAAAATACGTGAGTCAATTTATGCGTAAAACCTATTGACAAGTTTTGAAATTTTTTTTATTTTCAATTAATAAACATGGCTGTGTAATCAATTGATGACCTTTTCACTTTCGAATCTGAATTACGGAATTGAGCCATTTTCAGCAATACTCGAGCAATATTTATTTTTCGAAATGCGTAAAAAGTACACACCTTTTAAGTTATCAAAAGGAGTAAAAAGTATGCATATTTTACTTTTGAAAAGGAGTAAAAAGTATGCATTTTTCAATTTTCAAGAGGAGTAAAAAGTATGCACATTTTGACGTATATTCAGTTTACGCTAAAGAGAGTAAAAGTAATATACTCCATTTTGGCGTAGTCCCAGTTTCCCTCGAAAGAGCATACTTTATAGTCATAAGAGCGTAAATTGAGATTACCGTGTAGAGTGTGCAAACTTGATGAATCGTGAGTAATTATGAAGAAAAATGTTACTCAGGAGAAAGCCGTCTTGCCCCTTGGGTTATGTGGATTATGACATTTTTCGATGAAAAATATTGTTTATTTTTTTACTAAGTTCGTTTATTTGTAAGGCTCAGACGTGTATGACAGTTTGCGAAGCCGATGTTCAATTTTGTTATTTACAATGATTTGCTTTACATTATCACATTATCGCTTCAAGAGACTAAGCAGGTAACTTATTTAAGTTAATAATTGCTGCTCATGGCTGCGGCTACAAAAGAGTCCTCGGTTCTTATAGCCCATTTCAGGAGCTAGACGTAGATGGTTGACCAATAGCTTGCTGGACAGGTACAAGTAGCACGGAAACAAGAGGAAAGTATAGCTGGGACACAATTGCGGGGAATTTTACTAGCGTGAGGGAGGGGGTGGGGGTAGATTACGCGTTCACAAAACATCTCTTACCTCGCGGAAGGGTTGTCTACCTCGGGCCACTAGGGTATTCAATAGTCGTGCCCTGGAGGCAGCATTATCCGGGCAATACCAAACTGCGTGATCTATGTCATCATAACTATAGACACTGTCTGGGGGTGCGACACATCTAAATCCAGATTCAAGATGATCGGAAAATCTCACGCTAGCGAATCAATCTGTGAAAAATCTTGTTTCAGCTTGTGAATCTTAATCCATCTACTTGCATCGTGCTGCATCTTTTTGCAGTAAATCTTTGAAATCTTCATCAAAATCTTTAAAATCTGTTTTCTATCTACTAAGCGTGCGCACATCGCACAAAAGCATAACAAAAAATATCCTACATCTGAGATAGAGTCGCACCCCCTGGACACTGTATATAGACCGGACAACTCAAAATCATACAATCTGACAACCCTGAAAAATGTCATAAATTTGAGCAATTCATCTGGCACCACTTGTATTTGTACAAACTTGAAGTAAACAGCGCAATAACCTGTTCAAGGCCAGTATGGACTTAAAAAGTAGAGAGGTTACGGAATTTTGTTCAATATTACCAAGCGGAATTTTGACAACCGATCTGCATGGAACGAAATGTCATCTTCACTTACGGAATAATCGAGCGGAATATTTTTCCGAAAGTAATAGTGACAGCTCCCATCAGTTGTGTGGAAACCTTACAAATTCCAATTTTATTATTCGTTCTTATCAGTTGGATACTGCTGCAGAAATTTCTTTCCGATTCTTAACTTTTCCGTTTCAGTAAACGGAATTTAACATGGGTTTATGATAGAATAAGAAATTTCTTTTGAACACGATACAGACCTTAAGTGAAGGTGACATTTCGTTCCAGGCAGATCAATTGTCAAGATTCCGCTTGGTTATATCAAAGACCCCCAATATCAAGACACAGAGCTCCCTCTCTGTTTCAGTCGACATGTTCGAAGCGCCCTCAACGTGTTCCAGAAACATTAGAAACGAATATGTATGTGTGAACACATGAGAGCCATCATCAGTGTGTGTGTGTAAGTGTTTTGATTTGCATTTGTTTTGACAGTTGAACTATTGATGCTCAACATCACCAACAAGCAATTGCAATATAATTTTAGCAGCAACTTTAGCTTTTATTGGTATTGGAACAGAGATACAACTGCCTGGAAACGTTTCTGTAAAGATCACTTTTTGGACGAGGATTTCATCATTGCACGCAATAATAGTCAAGGTAATAAGAAAATGTTGAAGGTGATGTGAGTGAAATATTTATAGAATTATTGGGTTTTATATGACAGGTAGTAGTTGTGGATGGTCCAATCGCTGCCGGTAAGTCGGCATTTGCAAAGAAGCTTGCGACCGAATTGGAAATGAAGTACTTCCCGGAAGCTACAATGGACAATTACTATGTTAACTCATATGGGTACGATTTGCGCAAACTGGACCCGCAGTTACCACCAAATGTACATAGTTTTAATGTGAACAAATTTCAGCAGAATCCAACCCATAAAAATGTCGCAACTTTTCAAATTCGTATGCTAATGCAACGTTACCTGCAGTACATTGATGCATTGGCTCATCTTTTTTCTACCGGAGAAGGAGTCGTGCTAGACCGTTGCGTGTATTCGGATTTTGTTTTCGTAGAAGCCATGTTCAAGAACGGCTACATATCTAAGGGCGCCCGTTCGGTGTATTACGATTTGGTGAAGAATATGTTTTCCGAACTTATGAAACCACATTTGGTCATTTATCTAGATGTTCCTGTAAATGCGTTAAAGGATCTTGTTAAAAAACGAGCGAATCCAGTTGAAGTCGGATATATGGTTCTCAACGACAAATATCTGCAGGATATGGAAAACATCTACAAGCAACTATATCTTAAAGTTATCAGCACCCATGCGGAACTTTTGGTGTACGATTGGCCAAACCACGGTGAAACAGAAGTCGTCGGTGAAGATATCTAACGAATTGATTTCGATCGTTTCGAGAAAGATGATACGCATATGCGTGACTGGCGTATGGAGAATGAGGAAGAGTGGACTGAAGCTCGGGCCCGCTACATGAACAAGTCAGACTTGGTGAACTACTTCAATGTGCCACGTTACGACGTGCGCGAGTTGATAGTTACTCCGGAAGACTTTAAGGCTTGGTACGATTTGTGCTAATTGTAATTATATAGCCTTAGCCTGTATAGCCGCTTCGGTAGATGTAATTGCTAACTTGTCTATGTGAGGATCCACCCTACAAAGATATAAGAATGTTCCATTAACTCATCAACGGCATATGTAGGTTTCATTATGAACATATCTACTGCTGAATTGAATTGGATTTATAATATGCAGGTACTTTAAAGCTATTGAAAAGAGGTTCTTGTGAGCTTGTGTTAGATTCTTTGGCTGCCATTAGAAATAAAAAATCTAACATTTTTCTCTTGCTGTATCAATGTTTATTACTAAAAGACACACATTACTCGCATCGAAAGCTAGCTGGATTCACGTGTACACGGATGTGCTCGCGAAGGTTTTTCAGGTCCTCGAATCGAGAGTTGCAGCAAAAGGCGTAACCTTTCTGATTGTGAACAATCTGGCAGTGTTCTTTCAGCATGGCGAAACTGTCGAATTGCTGCATGCAATCGTGACACTTCATCTGACAACATAAAAGGATGTCCTCGTCGGTAACGGGAAGTAAACCTTGATTTGGGTTTGTCGGTTCCATGTTTTTATGATGATCAAAATCTTCCAAAAAAACGTCCGGTTCTAGTTCGTTGTCGTGTCCAATTTCGTCGAAATCATCTTCCAGAAGTACTTCCTCCTCAATCACGCTTTCGTGGGTTTCTGATTTGACATCACCGCTTTCATTATCACTCGCACTGAACGGAATTTCAGTTGGGCCGTATTCCAATTTGGTTTCGATCACTTGAGGTTCCGTAGCATACAGTTTCTCAACTTGACAGTAGAACAGATGGAATTCCAGCAGCTTGTTCCGACATCGGCAACAAATGTGGAAAATTTGTAATTCTTCTGTCTGGAAGTGTAAACAAGAATGCATTTGGTGACTACCGATAGTCTCAAAGCTGAAGCTTACCGTGAATCAAAAATGTTTCTCTACCATGGTCAGAATTTGACGTTTCTCTTGAGTGCAGAAAATTACAAATACACACACACAGTAACCTTGATCACACATACATATTTATGTCATGTTTCTGGAAGTCGTTTGAGGGCGCTACCGTGCATGAAGTATACGGTATGTATGGACAAATTTGACACCTGTGTGTCTTGTTATTGGGGGTCTTTGGTAATATTGAACGAAATTCCGTAACCTCTTTACTTTTTAAGTCCATACTGGCCTTGAACAGGTTTTTATTGATTTTCTTTCCCGCTTCTGATATGTAGTATATATATGTGAACAAATGAGATACATTAATATGTTTTTTGGTTCATTCCACTACTTACCCAAAAGATTTCTTGTTCCTTTAGCAAGGACTACAATCACAGAGAACAGACGTTCATCTTCGGTCTGCTACCGGTTTAAAACTTTAAACCGGCATTTCAAGTGTATGTCGTTATGCTTCTGGTAGGCGGCGCCGCAGTTATGCGATAACTGTCATGTCAATGTTTATCAATAAAGAGCCTAGCACATAACCTGAAAAGTTTTGTTTGCTTTTCTCCGCACTTGCTTCTGATACCGGCTGCCTCCCTATACTTTTACACAAGTTTTTCAAGAAGTGGTATTGCCGATTGCAGTTAAAATTGGACTCCGACAAACACAGAAAAAGTGTGATAAAAGTGCACGTTTACGACAAATCGTTTCCTGTCTTCAGTGAACTTATACCTTTCAGCATAAAGGATAAGTGCACCGAAGGCAACAAAACGATTTGACGTAAACGTGCACTTTTATCACACTTTAAAATGCGCAAAGAGCACTTCTAGAGTCCAATCACAACTGCAACCGGCAATATATGGACATGAATGTATGTTCTCTTTGTTAAAATTTTGTCCAATATTTCCTTTATTTTCGACTCTTACTTCTGGTTTTACCGGCAAACTCCACAGAGCCAGAACTGGCCAATATTCAACTTAAAACTGGCGGGTAACGGTCGAGTTTGACAGCATGGAATTAATTTACAATCTGTTCGGTACGTTTTTTTACAGTTTATTTTGCAAAAGGTTAAATTTACTGTATATTCGTATTTTTTTTTACAGTGTTGCGGAACTGCAGCGATTCACGGTTTCAATCAGTAAGTTTTTTTTTACAATCTTCGGTAGTTTTCTGCAAATTACAGAAATTCAGTATATTGGATTGCTGGAATTTTATAAAATTCATAAGTTTACAAAATGTTCGGCGAGATTTCTGTTTTACAGACCGAAATCAGCTAAAAAAAAACACAGCAAAACATAATTTTGATTTTTTGATGTGTTGGATTGTATTCCTTTTTTTGCTTTTTCTCACACGGAAATGTTCTCAATTTTCGAAAAACAATTTTCGAGTTGATCCACTTGTTACGAAAATTGAGTAACATTTCCGTGTGACAAAAAGAGAAAGGAATACAATTCAATCACTGAGTAGAATGGGACGGGAGTGTAGAATCTGGTTTGTGCAGGGACCTGGCGGACAGCGATTTTCCTGTAGCCAACATCTCTAACGATCAAATGTCAAAAAATGCATTGTTTGTAAACAATGCTGGCGTTCCTACCAGTAGTAACAAACGTCAGACGGGCCTTATTCAAATAAGGCCCGTGATGTGTTGCATACTGTCAAACGCTAGTAAATAGGATAGGGTTGCCAGGTCACTGGGTTTGTGTGACATTTAGGTCATAAGCCCCTTTCAAATATTATGCGAGTTTTCGCAAACAGACCACCCCGTCGAATGCCTCCTTTTCCGCGTTCATCGATTTATGCAAGACACCAATCCGCGGTACGCGTCAATTTTTTCCGCGATGGCCTCACCCAAGTTCTCTTTGTATTCCATTTTCTCGATCTTTCAACGCGAAGGTGCGGAGCAACTGTCAAAACACGCATCAGCCATCATCGCTCGCAGCGCAGCAGAGTGAAAACGAAAAAAAAAAATCATTCGCCAGTGCAGAGAAGAGGTGTAGCAGTGCAAGTGCCACGAAATTATAACAAATTAAGAACAGTTCCATCGAATTCGATTGGAGGAAATAGTAATTAACGTGCTTGCTGCTGCCGCCGTGGCCAGTGAAGTTTTGTTCCGTGTCGTGGAAATTTAGGCCACTTGGAAGTTGGCATTCGTCAGTGGTGAAGAAGTGAAGTTTTTTTTTTTTTTTTTTTCTCGATCGAAGGAGGATTCCCGAAGACACAGAAAAGGGAACGAAAAAGTCAGATAAGCTGCTACTTCAGGCATCAGGCTGGAGGCGAGTCGCAGCAGGAGGAGGGCAGGCAGAAAAAAATGTTGACAGAATGGCCCACGCAACCAGTTTACTGAGTTCCGGAATCTCGCGCCGCAATCCGGAGGACGAGTACGAGCTTATTCACAAGATTGGCTCCGGAACGTACGGGGATGTGTACAAGGTAAGAACGGAGGGTGGTGGTGGGGGGATTTTCCTTTCTTCCCGTGTCTTTGTTTGGGGGGGATTCCTGGAGGTGGTGGCCTCGGCCTCTGTTCGGGAATTATTTTGGGTAGTGCCTGGTGCTGATAATTTTAGAAGAAGCAACATAAACATAGCCGTACTCTCCGCTTGATCCCCGGGGAGTTTTGGCTCGAGATGGGAAGAATTTGGTCGCTGGGCGAAAGAAGGAGCCAAGTGATACAATTTTAATTAGCAGCAGCCGTGTTTGTACTTTGTGTGGCAGAGAACTGCTGGGTGTAGGTAAATAATAGCACGGGGTCTGCGGAGTGGAGTATAAACATTAAATTACTGTCGAATGGGTGGAAAGGTAGTGTGTGGCTGCGTGCGCCGTGAGTGTGGCGAATGACGATAGGCGCACTATATATAAGTAATAATAGTAATAATGCGATTTGCGAAAGTGCATCTGTGTCACTCAGCCTTCCTCGCACAATGCCTTCTTCTGAGGCGGTCGATGGCTCACACATAGGAGCAGCGAGCAGAAGCAGATATAAATTTGGCATTGATTCATATTTCATCCTTTGGCACACGATTCTTCCTCGCGCACCGTTCGACCGTCAGCCGTCGTATATCACATGACTGATAAGCGAAAGGGAATTAATATTTGCTTTGCTTTGTGTAACGAAGAAACAAAAAAAAAAACACAAAATGTATTTACACGACGAATAAGAAGGAAGGCTTACTTCCTTCGTTCGAAATGTTGTGAATTTGTGGTCAGCTTCGAGCTGCTATAAGTAACGTGTAATGATAATGATGCGCAGCAAGTTATGCCTGCTAGCCGGTAGTTGTTGCCGTTGCATTCCACAGTCTACATTTTTCCGAGGTGGATGGGTTAGTGGTGCCAGCAGCTCGCGAGGGGTAATTTGAAATCAATTATTTTCGATTTTACCATGCCATGGTTCCCCGGAATCTATGGAGGTACTTTGCTCAACTACAAGTCGTAATGTGTAGGCGTAGTGCTGTTGTTCGTATTGGAGAAGACGTTAATGGGTTGCATTTGTGTGTAGAATTTTGAGTTTTGCACCGAATTGAGTGGAGCGAAGCCGAAACAGAAGAATGTCCGTTATGCGGAGAATGCGACTGGGGTTTTATTTAAGTTTGATAGTCGACAGTATTGTAGCACCAGAGAGAGAGACAATGCATGGTGTAATTTGCACCGATTCGCTAATCAATGCGACAATATGATAAATTAGCTCCATTTTTGATGGTGTTGTTTGTGTCAGATTCTGTATTTTGTGGCACTTTGGATGTTCGGAGATGTTGCAGACAAGCAGTCTGCAAGCCGATGCTAGATGTTTCTGTTGACAATTTCACTTATATTTTGGATGTTGTCGTAATTTCGATATGAAATTGTTTTGGCAGGGTGCCGAATACCTGTTAAATCCAGGAAAATCAGGGAATATCAGGGAGTTTTCTGATCAATCATTTTCAATTTCACACTTTACGGAGCCGATATTCAATAATGTTATTAACAATGTTGTATTTTTCGATATAAGTAAAAGTGGGGTGCCAATTACTCTTTTTTCAATTGCCTTAGGCATAACGGAGCTGAGTTCTTGTTCATTTTTACAATGATAATATCTTAGTAACTATGTTAGTTTTGGAAAGCCGAAAAACTCGCGGCTTGGTCGAGGTTAGGGATTACAATGATTCGGGAAGGAATAGGGAAGTAGGGTGTTCGAGCACGAATTTTGCCGGCCACCGAAGGACTTTCTTCACTGCTGTTAAGCAGCCACTAAAAAGTGTACTTGAAAAGCAGTAAAACAAGAATTGTTGAAAACCACTGCTTCCACAAAGTAAACGCTCAAGTTCTTCAAGGATAGGCCACTTTAGCCGGGTTTTTCATAGGGGAAAAGGGGGGGATGATGGGGGGGGGGTGGAAAAGAAAAGGAGGCAAAAAAAGGGGGGGGGTACTATAACATGTGTAACATAAGTCCTGGGAATACTTTCAGGCGTTTATTTGACAGCATTAACAAACACACAGATGTCAACCAATGTACTTGTCACGTTCATCTGTGTTCCTACTGAACTGTCAAACTCAAATTGCGCAGTAGTTTCCATTAAAAATGTCGTACAAGCTGGATTTACGAGCACAAGTCGCCAACCTTTTTGGACGGCTTAGTACAAGTGAAATTTTGAGCGTGTTCAAAGACGAGCCAATATCAAAATCAACAATATACCGTGTTTTGAAAGATTGTCTTGATGGTAAAGAACCGGAAAATAAAAAGAAAAGTGGTCGCCCAACAAAATTGAGTGCCAGAACAACGAAAAAACTGCTGTCAAGCGCTGAAAACAAGGTTGGCCAATCAACACGCAAATTAGCACGAAAATTTCAGGTTTCAAACATGACAGTCCATCGGATTTTGAGAAAACATAACGTAATCTATCGGAAACGTCAGCGTGCACCAAAATATACACAGCAACAACTCGAAAAAATACCAAAATGCTGCCGTGCACTTCGTCGCGAGCATTTTGCAAATGGAAAGTGCATAATTTTGGATGATGAATCTTACTTCACGTTTTCGCACCATGAATTGAGTGGCAACGATGGTTTCTATACTGCTAACATTAAAACAACACCAGACGATGTTAAATATGCCAGCAAATCGAAATATGAGCCAAAGGTGTTAGTGTGGGCAGCCATGTCATCGAAGGGTATCTCGGCGCCTTTGATACGCCCAAACAAGGCCAAAGCTGTCAATTCTGACGTGTATATCAGCCAATGCTTGCCGAAATTGAAGCAATTCATCAACAAATATCACGTGACGACGAAATCATGTTTTGGCCGGATCTTGCAGTGTATACGGAAAAAAAATAGGTGGGAGGAGAAAAAAACTGGACGGAAAAAGAAAACACAGGGCGGGCGATGAAAATTTTTGGGGTGTTTAGGGGGGGGAAGGGGGGAAAGAGGAATGGGTAGAGGGGGAGAGAAAAAAAAAAAAAAAACACGGGAAAACGGTAATGTGGCGGGGGGGGAAAGAAGAAGGGGATGGGGGTGTAAAATATTTTTTTAATTAGAAAAAAAAACTGAGGAGTTTTAAAATATAATTTTTTTTTTTGTGTTGTTTTTTTTGGGGTTGGTGAAACCGGATTGGGGGGGGTGGGGGGAAAAAGGGGTGGTATATATAAGGGGGCAGAGACTGAACCACTTCGCTTGAAGGTTGTAACGAGAAAGAAAGAATTTATTTTCTAGATTGTATAAGTTATAAAGCACAGCCTACTGCTGGTATTGATCGCTTACTCTAACACTCCTCCTCGATCTTATCCGGCAAAGCCGGCTAATTGCTCTCTTAAAATTCTAATTTTGCAATGCTGCAGAGGTTTAGTTAGAATGTCTGCAAGCATTTCTTCGGTGGGACAATATTTTAACAAAATTTGTTTCTTCTCCTGCAGGTCCCTAACATAGAAGTACTTTGTTTCAATATGTTTTGAACGCTTCTCGATTCGATCACTGCTGACTAGCTTGATGCAGCTTTGGTTGTCTTCGAAGGTTGGCACCGGCTTCGAGACCTCTTCACCGAAATCAGCTAACAGCTTCTTCACCCAAGTGAGCTCCTGACATGCTTCTGCCAATGCCACGAATTCCGCCTCTGTGGAAGATAGAGCGACACAGCCTTGCTTTCTGGACGCCCAACTGATGATGCCTCCGCCAAATCGAATAAAAAAACCGGTGTTTGACTTCCGGTCACGATGGTTGCCGGCCCAGTCAGCATCTGCAAACAGCTCCAAACCTGCGTTTGTCGACCCAAGGTGCAATTTGTGGTCACATGTAGATTTCAGGTACCTGAGCACTCTTTTCGCTTCCTGCCAATCCTGCTGTGTAGGACAACTCGACTTCTGTGCCAGAATCGATGTGCTGACTGCTATATCCGGGCGTGAATGAACTGCAACGTACAGCAGACCACCTATCAGACTAAGGTACTCGGTGTTGCTCGGTAGTGGATTATCCTCCTCCTTCTGCTGTAGATAGGCAGGATCCAATGGTATCTTGGACGGCTTGGCATCTTTCAGACCATGTCCCTCGGCAAGCTTCAAGATGTAGCTTCGTTGATTCAGCTTGAATCCGCTGGGTTCACGTTCGACTTCGATTCCCAGGAAATGCTTTGCGTCCCCCAAATTGGCAACTTCGAAATTTTTCTGCAGCTCACGGAAAATTGCAGCAAATTCCTCAGCAGTTCGAGTAACGATTAGCATATCGTCGACGTAAAGCAGGACAAACGTGAGCGAGTTTTCCCTACGAAGAACGTACAGACACGGATCTGCTGTCGAAGGCTTGAACCCCATTCTCCGAAACACTTCGTCGATTTGCTGATTCCATACACGGGCAGATTGCTTTAGCCCGTATAAACTCTTTCGCAGCAAGCAAACTGTGTTCGGGTTTCCCGTGGAATATCCTTCCGGCTGCTTCATGTAAATGGGCTCTTCCAACTTTCCATGAAGGTACGCGGTCTTCACATCAACATGCTTCACTAGCATGCGACGGCGGCTTGCAATGGTGAGAAGAGAACGGAAGGTAACCTGTTTGGCAACAGGAGCGAAAACCTCGTCAAAGTCTATACCAAACTTCTGCGTAAATCCTTGTGCCACCAGCCTGGCTTTATAGCGTACGACGTTCCCCTCCGCATCCTCCTTCGTCTTGAAGACCCACTTACATCCAATGGCTTTGCGGTTTGGCGGCAGCTCGACCAGTTCCCAAGTACCGTTTCCGATTAGAGATTGGTACTCTTCGTCCATTGCTGCTTTCCACAGGTCCCTAAGTTGACCATTCACTGCCTCGGATGGGGTGCGTGGATCACAAGTACGCTTCGTTCCATTGGTGACGACAAGTCCCTGCTGCAAGCGGTAGGCTTCAGCTTCAGGATCATCACTAGCAGCGGTTGCTGCGCTGTTGTTAGTTTCGCCTGTAAAACGATCGGAAGGCAATCCAGTGCTTGAGAAAAAGAAATCTTTCAACTTGCCTGTAAGGTAGCGCTCCCTGCCGCTTCGCCTCAACGCCGGTGACTCGGGCGGATATGAAGATGTGCGCGACGGGAGCGCAGGAGTTGTCACGTTGTCATTAGGAACAGCATCCATGGTACCATCATACTCGTCATCAGAATTGTCTTCATCGATAGGTACGACTTCAGCTTGCTCGGTGCTACCTTGCACGATGGGTGTCGTCTCGCAGGGAATCGGTTCCCACGGAAATTCACCAGTAAGGTCCATCTGGATGATCTTTCGTTCCACCGATTTCTCGACATTACTACAGAGTTCCGCTGCTCCTCCTTCACGAATGAAGCTTACATCACGACGCTTGATTATTTGCTTCGCTTTTGGATCCCACAGTCGGTAGGCTTTGGTGTCTTCATCAAACCCAGTGAGAATGCATTCGTGTGCCTTTGCGTCCCACTTTTTACGTTTCTGCTTTGGTATGTGGGCCATCACAGACGACCCAAAAACACGGACGTGTGCCAGGCTTGGCTTCTTGCCGCTCCATACCTCTTCCGGTGTCTGTTTGTGTCCCTTCGTGGGAGAACGGTTAACCAAATAAACCGCTGTTGCAGTTGCTTCCGCCCAAAAAGTTTTCGGTTGTCGTGCATCAAACAGCATGCACCGTGCACGCTCCACGATGGTGCGGTTGACCCGTTCTGCCAGTCCGTTTTGCTCTGGCGTGTAGTCCACCGAAGTCTGGTGACGGACTCCCAGACGCTTCAGATGATCACCCAGGAGCTTGTTAGCGAACTCCTTTCCGTTATCGGTACGTAGCACTTTTAATTTCTTGCCAGTTTGTCTTTCAGCCGTACGCCTGAAATCTTCAAATGCCTTGAAAACGCTGTCTGCCGACTTCTCGGCTAGGAAATACACGCTGATCCTTCGTGACTTGTCATCGATGAAGGTGAGGTAATACCTATTTCCACCCAACGACTCCGCCTCCATCGGTCCGCAGATGTCTGAATGAACCAGTTCCAAAAGCTCAGTTGCCCTCGACCCGACATTGCTGAAAGGCAAACGAGTTAGCTTACCCATTGCGCAGGTTTTGCAATTGTCATCCTTCTTGACCGTATTGCTGAAATCAATTCCCGACACCAGGCTGCTTCTCAGGCGCTGCAGGCTGTTCATATTGATGTGGCCCATTCTTCTATGCCATAGATCAACGGAGGCCGCCGACGAACAAGCCAAAGCTCTCGTAGTAGACGGTAGTTGGTCCAACTTGAATAGTCCATTCGTTCGACTCCCTCACCGTGACACCATCTGTGTTGAACGTTACGGTGTGACCTCGTTGAACGATTTGATTCACGGAAAGCAAATTGGTTGACAGCTCCGGAATCACGTGAACTTCGTGAACATCAATTGGAAGTTCTTCGGGACAGCACTCTGGCCTCAACTTCATGCTTCCTTTCGCAACCACCTTCATCGCACTTCTGTTGGCAGCAACGACCGTCCCACCGTGACGCTGAACGTTTTCCAACAACTTCTCCGTTTTCGCAAAATGATTTGACGCACCGGAATCGAAGTACCAGTTGTTATCGTCCTCGGCGATCGTTGACAGTACCGTACACCACGCGTTAGCTTTTTTGGACTCCTTCTGAGGACACTCCTTGGCAATGTGACCGTACTTCTGGCAACGTCGACATTTTGGGCCTTTTCCTTGAGGAGCTGCTTCATACTGCTTCGATTTTCGGCTGTGATGCTTATTGCTTGAGAATGCAGCACCTGACGATGATGACGACACACACATTTCCTGCAGCAGCTTTGTCTTCACGACATCGCCGTTAATTGCTGTTCCGGAATTTTCCAGTGCCATTATCATGGGCCGATAATCCTCTGGCAGGCCAGCTAACAAAAGCGTACCGATCCACTCGTCGCTGATATCAAACCCGATCCCACGCAACTGATGGGCGGTTGCTATGATCGTGTTGACGTACGTTTCCATGGATCCACTGGTTGCTAAGGACGCCGTTATTAATTTTCGCAGCAAACCAACTTTGCGGGTGAGTCCCGTATCTTCGAATGCTGCTTCTAGCTTCGACCACGTTTCCTTCGCGGTTTTTGCTTCTCGCACATGCACGTAATTTACCGGATCAAGCAAGAGAATAATTTTCCCCCGGGCTCTTCTGTCCTTGAGTGCGTCAACGGCAGGATCTGTACCATCTTCATTCGGCGTCAGCTTGACGGCTTCCCACAGGTCTTCCAGCTCCAAAAATGTCTGCACCGCAAACTTCCACGTGGGCCAATTTTCTCGACCCACTAGAAGTCCAATGGATGGCAGACTCGTTGAACTGTAACCAGCTGCGGACGCCCTGTTTTCAACAGCAGCTCCATCACCACCTCCTGGCGTAGGCATCTTCGGACAATTTTTTTTCGCGATAACTTACTTAAAGAAAAAAAAAATGGCTAAAACGCTGGGCCCATAACCTATTAGAGAATGGGAGCGAGCCAGAGACTGAACCACTTCGCTTGAAGGTTGTAACGAGAAAGAAAGAATTTATTTTCTAGATTGTATAAGTTATAAAGCACAGCCTACTGCTGGTATTGATCGCTTACTCTAACACGTGCGGCATTTTGTGGACGCCGGATACGCCCGTTCCGGCATCTACAACATTTCGGCACTATTAGACAACAATCAGCGCATCGAAAGAAAGTCCGGTTCCGGACGGCCGACGACCCTGAGTGACAAGAAGCTCCAAAGGATGCTGAAGAGGAAGACCGAGGGAGAAGTCGGTTCAACCGGCCAAACAGTGAAAAAGTACCTGGCGAACATGAACGTACATGTCAGGAAGCGGAAGTCGCGTCCACTGGTTCCGGAGCTGCAGGCAATGACGCAGCGGCAGCGGCTGAATAAGATGGTCAACTCGATTTTCCCGGCGAATCGCGACATGGTGGTGGTGATGGACGACAAGACCTATCTCACCCTGGATGGCAACGACTGGCAGGGCACTTCGTATTTTACTTTCCCCACGAAGGAAGTGGTGAAGTTCATTTCACACACCAAGCTTCCCAAGAAGGTGCTGCTGTGGCTGACAATCAGCGAGAAGGGGATGTCAAAGCCGCTCTACTATCGCTCCGGACTGGCCGTGAACGGGGAAACTTATAGTACGAAATGCCTGCCGGAAGTTGCGTCGTTCATCGAGAAATACCATAAGGGCGAAGACGCGGTGTTCTGGTCAGATCTGGCGTCGGCCCACTACTCGTTCAAGGACCGTAAGACAACCAAGCGGAAAAATGGTAGTGGCAAAAAACGTGGCACATCAAATCCGGAGAAGGCCAGGATGGTATTGAACCAATTTAAGCGTTATCCCAACATTTCGATCAGGGATGTTGCGAAAAAGGCGAAAGTTTCAGTTTGTTTTGTGTAGAAAACAATTAAACGTTCTGGATTACATGTGTACAAGGTCCAGAAGGCACCGAACCGGAGCGATAAACAGAACTCGGTGGCCAAACCTCGTGCAAGAAAACTGTACAGGGAGTGGCTCACAAAACCGTTCTGCATTGTGATGGACGATGAGACCTACATCAAAGCCGACACCAAACAAATGCCAGGACAGGAACACTACGTCGCCACCTCTAAGTTGGCCGTTCCGGAGAGTGTACGGAAGAAGAAACTGTCGAAATTCGCCAAAAAATTCCTTGTCTGACAAGCGATCTGCGCATGTGGCAAAATGAGTCAGCCCCTCTGGGACCGTCAACGGACAAATCTACAAGGACGTTTGCCTAGAAAAACGACTTCTGCCCTTCTTGAGAGCTCACGATGGCCCGACACCGTTTTGGCCGGATTTGGCATCTTGCCACTATGCCCGGCCCGTCTTAGACTGGTACAAAGATAATAATGTAGTTTTTGTACCAAAAGACGTCAACCCTCCAAACACTCCGGAACTTCGCCCAATTGAAAAATGTTGGGCAGTCATGAAGGCAAAGCTCGTTAAAACTCCAAAACTGATAGAAAATGAACTTGAACTAAAGAAAGTGTGGTTAAAAGTAAGTAAGCAAGTCGGTCCTATCATTGCCCAAAATTTGATGAAAGGGGTCAAGGCAAAGGTGCGGGCATTTGGGTTGGGAGAAGCGGTTCAATAAACCAATGATGTCAAAACTTAACCATTTAGTAGTACTTTATTTCCAGAAAGTTTGAAAAGAATCGGGCTCAAGGAAAATTTTTGGTGACCTATTTTGTGTGTCCAAATTTCATCGAATACAGTCTTTACTCAAAGCTTGGAACATAGCTTAAACAAATTTCTCAAAGCAAAAAAACGCGGTTATTGGCGAAATTTTGTCGAGGGACTCACACGAGAAACCTCAAAGACCACCTTGTGGAGGGTGGCTCGGAACATGCGTAACCGCTCATCTACTAATGAGAGTGATGAATACTTCTACCGATGGATATTCGATTTCGCAAAAAAAGGTCTGTCCGGATTCCGTTCCAGCAAAACATATTTTTCGAGAAACATCCCCAAACGGTGGCTCTCTGGACAGACCATTCACAATGCTGGAATTCTTTATGGCTCTTCTTTCATCAAATAACTCCTCACCCGGATGCGATATGATAAAATTCAATCTTCTGAAAAATCTCCCAGATATCGCAAAAAGACGCTTGCTAGACCTATTTAACTCCTTACTACAAAACAACATAGTACCGCCAGAGTGGAGACAGCTCAAAGTAATAGCTATTCAAAAGCCTGGTAAACCAGCGTCTGACCATGACTCATACCGTCCGATTGCTATGCTTTCGTTCATTAGAAAATTGTTGGAGAAAATGATCCTTCGAAGGCTCGACCGCTGGGTTGAATCGAATAACTTGCTATCAAATACACAGTTTGGGTTCCGTAAGAGCAAAGGAACAAATGATTGTCTTGCGCTGCTTTCCTCAGCTATTCAACTGGCTTTTGCGCACAAGCAGCAACTGGCTTCAGTATTTTTGGACATTAGGGGGCTTTTGATTCAGTTTCCGTTGAAATCCGGTCAGAAAATTTGTAGAGATGTTGACTTCCCGTTATTTTAACTAATTTTTTGTACAACTTGTGGTCAGAAAAGCAAATGAACTTTTCACTTGGACAACTGACAACTTCCAGAATTAGTTACATGGGTCTGCCCCAAGGCTCGTGCCTAAGTTCACTTGTTTATAACTTTTACGTCAAAGATATTCACAATTGTTTGGCAGCACAATGCACGCTAAGACAACTTGCTGACGACAGTTTAGTCTTCTTAAGAGGCTCACATGCCGTCAACTTGCAAGGATCATTGCACAATTCTCTAGATAACCTATCTGCTTGGGCTAGGAGTCTAGGGATCGAATTCTCACTGCAGAAAACTGAACTGGTTGTGTTCCCAACAAACATCGGTGTCGAATAACCGCTTGTTCAAACAAATTTGGAGAAGTTATTCATCTTTCTAGAAGAAAAAGCTGAACAACTTCTCCAACTTTGTTTGAACAAGCGGTTATTCGACACCGATGTTTGTTGGGTTTACTCGAAAGCGGTACCCAGCCCAATTGCAGCTTAATCTCTTGGGCAGAAACATGATTCAATCGTTATCTTTCAAATACCTTAGGGTCTGGTTTGATTCAAAGTGCACTTGGAATGCCCACATTACGTATTTGAAGCAAAACTGTCAAAAAACGATCAACTTTCTTCGTTCAACGCTAAAACAACTATTCTCTCTGTTCTAGAGTATGGCTCTTTTGGCTTTCTCTCGGCATGAAAAAGTCACCCTATAAAATTGTAACGATTTCAATATCGTTGTCTGCTATGATCTTTCCATGAAACAAGCATCTCATAGGATTCCGGATCAACTTCGTTCTATTATTATCCCCCGTATTTTCACTGAAAAGTACCAACACGTCAATTCTGAAAAAAAGGTTTTTCACTGATGGGTCTCGCCTCATTGGATCCACTGGCTTCAGTGTCTTCAATGAACTAGTGCCTTCCACAAACTTCAGGAACCTTGTTCTGTTTATGTTGCTGAGCTGGCACTAATTAACTTCGCATTGGGGATGATTTACAACATGTCCGCAGACCATTACCTCATCTTTACGGACAACCTCAGTTCGATTCAGGCTCTTTAGTACATGAAACCTAGTAAACACGCATCTTATTTCCTTTCAAAACTAAGGGAACAGATGAGTGTACTGGTAAGATCGATAAGATCATATTTGATCACCATTGTATGGGTCCCTTCACATTGCTCAATCCCAGGCAATGAGAAAGCAGACTCGCTCGCAAAGGTGGGCGCCCAGGAAGGCGATTTGTATGATAGACAAGTTTCACACGATGAATGTTTCCATTTAGTACGTCAAAGTACCCTTTCGAGTTGGCAAACCGATTGGGACACCGGACTAGGACGGCTGTTACATTCCATCAGCGTAGACTTTGTGCAGACTCCTCTCCCCTCAGAAAAATCTACGTGGTTTATCAATATCCCCTTAGTAACTTTTTTCTAATGAATTAGGAAGGTTAAAATGCGGAGTAGATCAATATCTGCAAAACTCCCAGTTCAATCAATCTACTGATAGTAGCAATGTACTAAAACAATTTGCAAAAACGCGATAAACCGAATATTTGAGTTTGATATCAGGTTTTCTGTTGAGAGTTTGGAACGGCGTATGATTTTTCTTCCTAAAACGTTTGAAACGGATTTATCGGAGCGATATCTTATCGCAGTAAGATTACCAATCGAACCGTGATACTAAGAGGTGGAAATATCGTTTCTTTCGATTATGTTTTCTTTGTATCGTAGAGCTTGCTTCACTTAAAATTCGAATACTGGAAAGTGTATGAGGAGGATTTACCTATTCTAGGCAAGCTAAGCTGATTCCATCATTTTATGAGTATTTTCGCAGCGTCGTGCACCCATCTGAGGGATTTGTTTGTTGACATTCATTTGTTCCGCTACCCTCTATTACAATCGACAACATCATCCATAACGGTTTATAAGTGTTTTTTTTTTGAAGCGCCAAAGGACTTCTCAAGGAAGCGCGACTATGATGCAAATGCCCATCATACATTGTGTGATAGCTCAGATATCAATAAAAAAAGGCGAAAATCTTCTGAACTACATTTCGTCTAACAATATTGACATAAGGTATGTATCCACATTAATCCGGATACCTTGAAATCATTGTAACTTTTGAAATATGGCACGTAGGAATGAAAAATTTCACTGTGGTATAGCTGAGAGTCTGTGATGAAAAAGACTATGATTCATGTTTACATTTCATGTTTAGTATTCAAGATGGCGACGAAAGAAAAACAAGTGCGCGAGCGAATTTTGTACGGGCGTACGGCAAATCCTGACTTGTCAATACGGGGCCTTGCAAAAACATTGGATTTGCCTAAATCCACTGATCACGATGTGCTCAAATCATTTTCGGAACGTTTGACGGTGGAGAGGAAACCGAGAAGTGACAAAAACATTGGACGCGCTGATCCTGTCATGGACCGAAAGGTGAAAAGGATATTAACGAAAAACCCAAGTCTCTCCATTCGAACGGTGGCTCGTAAAATAGGGATGTCGCCTGGTTTTGTCCAAAAATCAAAACAACGTTTGGGACTTAAGTCGTATAAAGTAAAAACAATCGTAACGACAGACAGAACTTGGCAGCAAAATCACGGGCTCGACGTTGTTATGGGCGATGAAACTTATGTCCTGGAGGATATCAAGCAGCTTCCAGGGCTGGCTTTTTATTCTGCTATGGCCAGAAATGCTACAGCTGAGCATTTCAGGACGAAGGAGGCATCAAAATTTCCCAAAAAATACCTTGTGTGGCAAGCAATTTGCACGTGTGGCAAAAAGAGTAAATCTTTCGTCACTACAGGCACAATCAACAAGGAGATCTATCAGAAAGAGTGTCTGCAGAAGCGATTGCTACCCTTCATCAAAAGTCACAAAGAAAAACCTTTGTTCTGGCCCGATTTGGCATCATGCCACTATGCTAAAACTGTGATGGAGTGGTACCAAGCAAATCAAGTGAACATTGTTTCAAAAACCTCAAACCCGCCAAATTGCCCAGAGCTACGACAAATCGAGAGATATTGGGCTCTGATGAAGCGGAAGCTTTCTGGAAAGAAGCAAGGAATCAAAGACATCAAACACTTCCAGCAAATTTGGACAAAGACGGCTTCTACGATTTCTGAAGAGTCTGTACAAACCCTAATGGACGGAGTTAAGCGAAAAGTTCGAAATTTTTATGCAAATACCGAATGCCAGTGATTTGCTGTCTAACTGGGCTTCGATTTGCTCCAGAGAGTCTCCCTGGTGTGTGTCCATCTTTTCCGGCTGAGAGAGGCAGTCGGTACCTTTTGTTAATTTAGTATTGTTGTTGCTCATTTGAAATCCCACGAGTAGCACGGGAAGTAAAGGTCGAAAGCGCCAGAGCCCTGCATTAGCGAAGCAAGGGATCCGATACTGTGGGGTTTTCCTGGTTCCTCACAGGCTCCGTTCGCGACTGAGTAATTGTTTCACCCCCCAGCCATGCATCCATAGGCAAGGGTCGCATTACACCGTAGATTCGGGGTTAGACCGTATTAGGCATTCGTGTGGCTACGGTCATCACCACATATATCCTCCTCCTTTACCCGGGCTTGGAACCGGCACCGATGATTCACATTGATCTTAGACATACACGTTGTGTGTCTCTATTATCCGAGAATCATCGCTGGCGGAGTTATCCGTAGCATCAAAACCCTCTCTGAACTTCACGAGGCGTTACAACTGAAGGGGTTTCAGACAAGCCGATCCGCCACATACTTAAGGTTGCTGCCACGCCGTTTAAATACGCAGGAAGGAAAACGACACGTTTCAACAGTTTCTGTAAAGTTTCTTCGAGCAACCAACGATCAGCATTCCAAGCATCCAGACGGTGAAAGTGCACTGCCACAATAAGAATGGATGGAGATGGAGATAGAGAGGATTTGGTATCTACCCTAAGAAGACACGGGGAATCCACGTAGCCTTCCGTAGATATCAAAGGAAAAGGGAAGCGAATAGTCGGACAGAATAGTTAAACAAAATACCCGGATTGGTGTACAGAACAAAAATTTATTTAAGAATGTTCGTTTGGGGGCATCTAGTCTAAGAAGTTTATGTGATGCTCCATTTCTCTTCAAACTATAGTCCTAGCCCCATATGGTTTATGGTTATAGCGCCATGACTGGCTCTCTGAAAAGAAAAGAATGCCTGAAAATATGTTTTTCCTCTGACGGTAGAGACATGGTGAACAATGATCGTCACAGCATTTAAAGCTAGACATAGTTTCGGAACTTTACTGCATTACAATTGAGCGATTACAGCTTCCGACAACGCACAAATCTGACCAAAAAGAACAATCAAGTTGCTTCTTTAGAAGCAACAAATTGAATTTGATCAACAGGACGACGTAAGGGTACCTGGGATAAAGGGTGTTTCGATCAAAATGTGGTCGACTTAAACTTGACGCATTTTCTTTCATCGTGCATTAACAAATTTTGCACACCCGTCATTTTGAAGATGTGTAGCAGGCGTGTAGCATCATGCCTCTATTTTGATTTTGAGATTAGCACTTCAGTTATCAAAATGTCGTCGAAGGAAGAGAAGCAACGCATCAAAATTTTGCACGTGCATGGCGAAAATCCAAACTACTCTCACGCCAAGTTGGCGAAATTGTTGAATGTGGCTAAATCAACTGTTAAAAGTGTTCGCTGAACGTTTGTCGACAGTCAGGAATGCTGGATCGGGGGTAAATCGAAAGCCGGAGGCCACAGCGACGACAAAAAGAGTTGCCCGCTGTTTCGAGCAGAACACCAACCTCTCCGTCCGAGATGTCACAAAGAAGCTGGGAGTGGCGCCTTCAACCGTGGATAGAGCTAAAAAACGAGCTGGACTGTCGACTTACAAGAGAGTGGTGACTCCAAATCGCGACGATAAACAAAACACGTCGGCCAAAGCACATTCGCGAAAGTTGTACACGACGATGCTGACGAAGTTTGATTGCGTGGTACAGGACGATGAAACATACGTCAAGGCAGACTTTAAACAGCTTCCTGGACAGGAATTCTATACGGCAACCGGACCGGGAAAGGTGGCAGATATTTTCAAGCACATTAAACTGTCAAAGTTCGCGAAGAAATATCTGGCGTGGCAGGCCATCTGTACCTGTGGCTTGAAGAGCAACGTTTACATTGCGACCGGAACCGTCAACCAGGAAATTTATCTGAGCGAGTGCCTACAAAAACGTCTACTGCCTTTCCTGAAGCGACACAATTGTTCCGTTCTATTTTTGCCGGATTTGCATCTTGCCATTACGGAAAAAAGGCCATGGAGTGGTATGCTGCCAACAACGTTCAAGTGGTGGTCCAAGGACAAGAACCCTCCCAACACGCCAGAGCTCCGCCCAATCGAACAATATTGGGCCATCGTCAAGCGGAACCTTAAGAAGATTCAAAAAGCTGTTGTGAGCGAGAAACAGTTCAAGGCAAACTGGCGTTCTGTGGGGAATAAAGGGGACAAGGAGACTGTACAAAATCTTATGGCAGGTGTTAAACGAAAGACCCCGCAATTTGCATTCGGTCAAAAGGAAGCTTAGCTGAATATTTCTCCTGTATCCTGTATTAACTGAACTTGAAAAAGAAAAAGAATTTGACTTATTAATAAAATCTTTGATCGACTCATACACATTACTGTTTGACCAGAGTTTGATCGAAACCCTTTAATATGCACTGGTGAGGCAAAATGCACCCCTTCGGTTTTCCCGGAAAATCAGTAAAAAAGCACGACTTTTGTAGCCACCCTATTGAAACGTTTCTAATTATGGCCACCCTATGATTTTGACAGCTCAATATTTACAAACAACAATATAAAAGCATTGAAAAAACTACAAGGTACAGCCCAATGGGGTTGTGCGCAAAGGTGACGTAGGACTACGCAGCATTCTAATTCCCAAACACGTCAGGTCCATCCGCTAATTGATTTAAGTCAGTCCTGAAAAGGGCCAAGAAAATTCTATTGTACACTCTTTAGAAAGCATTTGGTGGCTCTTAATTATGATACGGCCCCGGTTGTATTTTCTACGATGGTTGAGAGGGCCACTATCTGTAACGCGTAGAAGATATTTATGGATCTGTTGGTTCATTGGATGTTCAACGCGCTTTGCCATTTACTCCGGGACGCGGCGTTTAAAGCAATTCCATATTCAGCCGGGGCACGGTAATAGAAATTTCAAACAACACAAGAGAAAAATTCATCCAAACGAACTCTTCAGTGGTCAAACTAATTTGGTCGTCCTGAAAAGGACGGATTTAGTTGACGGAGGAGAAACAGTTCGCAAATGAACTTGGGCTTTCCCCCGTTGGTTGGCATCTCAAGGGAAAAAGGCGGGATGGATTGAAAGGAACTACAACGAACTCAACCACATGGCCGGTCTGAAGTGACGCAGTCCGGCTCGAATTCCGTACGTTGGTTGTTCAACGTTCTTTGTCATTTACTACGGGACGCGGCGTTTCATGAATGCTATGTTCAGCCGGGGTGCGGTAATTGAAATTAATTTCAAACAACACAAGAGAAAATTTCAACCAAACGAACTCTTTAGTTGGCAAACTGATTTGGTCGTCCTGAAAAGGACGGATTTAGTTGACGGGGGAGAAGCAGTTCGCGATTGAACTTGGACTTTCTTTCTTTGTTCATCTCCTCTTCATTGCGGGTGGCCATCTGCAGGTGACGTGGGATGATTGATTCTTGTCTCGTTGTCACGGGCGGCTTTTTTCCGCCAACTCGTAGGCTTCAGCAGCCATGTTTCTCGCAGCGAGGTTGATGGGAGCATCGGCAATAACAGCCAACTGCACCAACGCCTCCCAAGTAACATTGCTAACACCATCCCGCTTTATTAAGTTTTATTAAAGTTTTACGAAAGCCACTTGAAATCAATTTGCTTTTATTATGGCACCAGAGGAAAAATTAAGGTTTCAAAAAGGAGTCAGGTTTATGTGAACCTACACAGCTTGTTTTTACAACGATCTTAAAACCTTGATTCTCAAATTCCTTTTAATTCTATCAAAGGTTTTATTTCAATTTTATGAACTCATAAAATGCTGTTTTGAAATGCCGTTTTAGGACTCATTCATATTATCTTATTATGGTCAGTTGAAAAAGTATTTTAAAACCATTTTGCCTCCAGTTAATGCATTAAACGGCAAATTGGCATTGAAGGAAGTCACCATAAGACCAAATAGTTTTATAATAGTCATATCGAAGAAAAATTGGCTTTATGGCAAAACTGTGATTTGTTTTACAATCGCCATATTGAAATATAAGAAATAATTGAAATGTGGAAAAATAAATGCATCAAATTTTCAATGGTATGCAAATGAACTGTAGATCGGAGACTAATTTCGGCTTTCTTTTAGATGATCCAATTCCAAGCAATATTCAGGAAATTCATGATCAATTTATGGAATATGTTTGTTTTAATTTGATTTATGTTGTTGTTAATTCGCATAATTTCCGAGGCGCATTAATCACATTAATCGGCTCTTATCATGCCAATATTCACCATAAAAATAAATGCGCATATAATTTGGAGCATAATACGCTGTAGAAAACACAATTCGTTTTGAATATTTTGCTATCAAACAAATTTTTTCGCAACACTAGACCTTTTTTATACTGCTAAATTAATCAGAAGAGCAGAGAATCGAACAAAGTAGAAACAACAAAAAACAAACACGATTTCAAAGTGAAGTTTTTGACAGCTGTGGCCATTTGACCGCATTTTGGTTTTCATGGCAGCCAATAGGTTTTATGAAGGTTCTCAAGTGGTCATAACATCTTTCACAAGACCATTTTCAAAATCTTTATGTTCTTATAAAGGTTTAATTAACTTGTTTTCACAACCGTCTATAGAGTGGGCCATTTTGTGCAAATTTCGGCTTTAAAGAAGCATAAAGGAGGTGTTGGTGGACAAAACAGTTTTGAATGTAGTTTTATCAACAAAGCCTGGAGACGGCTATACGGCTGGAATAAAACTAAAATTGTTACTTGGGCCTCTCTGGGCAGCGACTGTTCGTCCAACTGCAGATCCAACTCTGCACAGCTCCCACGACCGCCTGAAAACTAAATCAAAATGCGAAGGTGTACCCCTTATATAACATTCATGGCTGCCTAGGAGACGTTCCTTACTTAAATATGAAGTCTGTGCGCGGAAAGCACTGTGTATTTGGTAAATTTACTATGAAAAATCGATATTATAAGACATCACTTCATATTTGCGTTAATTTTATTAGTTGCATGTTAAAAATCAATGGTTTGAAATATTTAAATCGAAGCGTAGAAAATGTTCCGATCGATTGGTGCAAACATTTTGGAAATCAATCGTGGAATGACTTGGTTATTAACGTTCAAAACCTATATATTTTTCGCGATGCTCCAAATTTTCGCAATTCGAACGTGTACCCCAGTCCTACGTCAAAAAAGTAGTTTTCCACGAACTTAAGTAGCTGGCAACATGGTTACAGTCTAAGTGTCGAAGGTGATACTTCAGGTGAATGGGCATATTTACTGCCGTTTTTGTTCTATATTCAATCCGGGTACTGAGTACCTAATGTAAACATACTTCAAATGTTTACGTTTTTCGACAGACATGGTTCGCAACTACATCCGGAAAACAAATAGTCGATCATGGACGCTGGAACAATTACGATCGGCAATATTAGCAGTTCGAAACGGCGCATCAAAAGGCTATAGACTGTTCCAGAAAGTATAAGCACACTTTCAAAATAACAAAAAAGTCATGTTTTTTTAAGTTTTAATAATTTTATTTGGCAAATCATATTTGTATTTGTGTTTTATATGATATTTTACTCTCGTTTAATCAAAATATTTAATCATAGCCAAGACTCCTAACTTTTCCTCGAACATGACCCATTGGCTTCTGCAAAGTGGTACTTCCCTCCATTTTGACCACTTTTGGCCAATCTTTTTTTAAATTTTTGGATGTCTTCCGCTGGTTTTATGAATTTTCGAAGCTTTGCTTTGGTTAAAGCGAAAAAGTCTCGATTGGCCGTGTCTCCGGGGCAGTTTGGCGGATTCATGTCTTTCGGCACGAAACATACATTTTGACTTTTGTACCATTCTAAAGTGTCACTTGCGTAATGACGTGACGCCAAATCAGGCCAAAACACTACTTGACCTTCGTGCTGCCTGATCATCGGCAATAATCGCTTCTGGAGACATTTTCTGAGTATTTCTAGATGAGTACGGACTAGATGTTTTACCACACTCGCATATTGCCTGCCAAACCATAAACTTCTTACAGATTTTTTCGGTAAAAATTGCCTTCTCCGTTTCGGGGATGTCTTTGTCTTCGCTTACAGTATAGAATTGTGGTCCGGGAAGCGTTTTGTAATCTAGTTTCACATACGTTTCATGGTCCATTATTATACACCCAGAATTTCTACACAATAACGAATCGTAGAGTTGGCGGACCCGTGGTTTCACGGACGCGGCCTGTTTTGGGTTCCTTTTGGGTTTTTTTTGCTTTCTTTTATGTTTTTAGGCCAAGTCTTTCTTTGGCACGCATGACGTTACTCGACGAGGTCCCTAGTTTTTTCGCAACATCCCGAACGGAAGTCGCTGGTTTTCGCTTGTAGGCATCCCTGATCTTTTTATCGATATCCGGACGAACAGGACCGGATTTACGACCACTCTTCGGCGCATCTTCAAACGTACACTGTTCTCTATATTTTCGAATCGCAGATCGTACCACTCCGACGCTTACACCCTCTTCCTTGGCCAATTTTCTCAAGGAGAGTCCGCTCACAGTGCACCATTTGTGCACGATACTTTTTCGTTGTTCCGGAGTAAGACCGCGCATTTTGATAGGTAACACAAAACTGAGCACTTTTTCGATGCTATGTCATTCAGAAATGTGCAAACAATAGGACGCAGCCAAAACATGTTGAAATATTTCATTATATTCAAAGTGACCGTTAAAATAAGGTTGCTTATACTTTCTGCAACAGTCGTTATGTTTCACGTGAATATGGAGTTCCTAAAAAAACACTCCTCCGGTACCTTTTAATGGACGGTAATCCGACGTCTGTCTCGAGATTCATAAGCTTTTCGTCGATATTCACTGAAGAGTTAATTGATGGAGTTCATTTCGTATATAAGTGAGTGTTATTACGGACTTACAGCGAGGGACGTTCGCTGAAATGAACGGAATTCCGCATCCGTTCAAAGCATCAACCAGGCTGACAGGCTAGGATTGGCTCAAGAGGTTTTTTCAACGACATCCGGACGTATCTCTACGCACGGCGGAGAATACCTCGCTGTTGTTAAATGAATGAATTCGTTGATTGGCACATGAATAAATATGGATTTTATAATTTAACGTAATTGATCATTTCTCGCTTAACTTGCCAAAACGTCTACGACCCATTTTTAATAAGAGGCTCCTAGGTGATTCAGGTAAATTTGCGATATTTATCGCTTAATCTTATGAACCGATTTGTCTTTTCAGGTACAGACATTTGTGAATATTGATAACAGTGCATCTTACCTCAATGCTGTAGTGAATTCTGCCTCTTTATTTCGGTGCGTTTTGCCCCTTTGTTGAGGTGCATATTGCCTCTCTGTTGTGGTGCATCTCGCCCCTTTGTTGTGGTGCATTTTTCCCCTAAGGGGGTGCATTTTGCCTCGACAAGAGGTGTATTCAACTGGATGAGAAACTTTAAAAAAAAATATGATACTTCCGTTATTTTCAGGTTTTGTGTCAAAATTTCTTACATTACTACTTTGAGTGAACATAGAAGAACTATAAACGCAAATGTTATGGATAAATTCATATGATTTTCATTATAGATCAACTCGATTTCCTTGACCGGTGCATATTACCCCAGGTACACCTAAGGGAACGAGCTCAAATGTAACGAAAAACGTAGCGAGCATCTTTTCTAGGATGTCAAAAATCGCCTTGCAACAAATATCTTTGGGTTCCAGATGGACGTCACCAAGTTCGGTCTCCGCGGGGGGAACACAAGCGTCGCAATTTATTTGGCTTCCAATGCTGTTCCGTTCCAACACAGCTTCTGGTGGCACATAACCGGAACAATCGTTAACACACACTACGAGACACCAGATTCGATGGAACCGCTCTTTGTGCAGTCACTTCCGGGTCACTTCCAATCAATGAATTAATGTTTGATTTTAATATTTTGTATCGAATACTGAACAATTTTTTTTGTTTTCGCGAAAACGACGGAGCATAAGAAATACACGTCAATACAGAAACGCGGCTTGCTGCGATCTTTCTGCGTAGATCTTGCCACTGTCCAAAAAATAACAGGAATCTCGTGAACTATTCGATAGCCCGGACAGCAATCGGAACGCTCTCAGTCAGGATTACTGCGGTGGTTATTGAGCATTTAGTGTATGTGAAATATCGCTTAAACATGTTAATATTTTCACCCCAACTTCTCATAAGCTTTGATATCTTATTTGATGCTTCTTAAATTTCTCCTGTTTCCAAATTTCCCAACAACTAAGCTATTTCTAACTGAATCATAAAATCTTCGCACATAAATAAGACTCATCTTACAACTAATTCGGTCATTTTTTCTTTCCCAGGCCAAGAAACTCCAATCCAACGAACTAGCGGCCATCAAGGTGATCAAGCTCGAGCCGGGCGATGACATTCAAATTATCCAGCAGGAGATTGTGATGATGCGCGACTGCCGCCATCCGAACATCATCTCCTACTATGGGTCGTACCTGCGGCACGATAAACTGTGGATCTGCATGGAGTACTGCGGCGGTGGCAGTCTGCAGGACATCTACCAGGTCACCGGACCGCTGACGGAGGTGCAGATTGCCTACATGTGCCGGGAAACGCTGCTGGGGCTGTCCTATCTGCATTCGATGGGTAAAATCCACCGGGACATCAAGGGAGCCAACATCCTGCTGACGGAGAAGGGCGACGTGAAGCTGGCGGATTTCGGCGTCTCGGCTCAGATCACGGCGACCATCAACAAGCGGCGGAGTTTTATTGGTGAGTTGCGCTTGTGCTTTTCCTTCAACGAGCCGAATAATGACTCATAACCGCGGTCGGAGGTGCGCGTTCCGCTCGATCAATGGGGGTGATTTAATTAGCGGGTGCAATAAACGCGCGTCGGCTGTTTGTTTTACTGTTCGAACCGGATAGGTGGTGGTTAACTAATTTTGATGAAATTCTCTTCAGGGACACCATATTGGATGGCCCCCGAGGTGGCAGCTGTGGAACGAAAAGGTGGCTATAACCACCTCTGTGATATCTGGGCCTGCGGCATTACTGCTATAGGTAACATCGCATTCATCCGTTGATTGAGAATGTTAGTTACTGAAGCTCAATTTGATTCGTTTCAGAACTGGCCGAACTGCAGCCACCGATGTTCGATCTGCACCCGATGCGGGCACTGTTCCTAATGTCCAAAAGTGGCTTCAAACCTCCCACGCTCAAGGACAAGGAACGGTGGAGTACGAACTTTCACTCCTTCCTGAAGGTGGCCTTGACGAAGAATCCGAAGAAACGACCAACGGCCGAACGGTTACTGCAGCATGCCTTCTTCCAGTCGGAGATGTCCGTACGGCTGGCAATGGAGTTGCTTCAAAAGTACCACAGTCCTCACCAGAGCTACTTCTACCACGACGTCGAAGAAGAGGGGGTAGGTTTAGGGTGGATTTGATGGAATCGTTTGGTTGTTTTACTATTGGTTTATCGTTTTAGGCTGTTGCAATCGGACCACAAAGAATTACGAGCAAGATCCATTCTCCCAGTCCGGTGTACATGTGTAGTAAGTTTGTTTTGGGGATATTTTTAATATTTATGACAGTTTTTGGAAAACGAATTTCATCCCAAATTTTCTTCCACAGAACCGTCGGAGAATGATCGTTCATCTAGTCCTGAAACTTTACCTAGTGATATGTAAGTATGCGTGGCACCCAGCTCAGTTCGGAAGCGCGGCAATACCACCGGAATTCTTAACTTCATTATGCTTTTGTTTTAAACGTTGTCGTTTTACTGATAATCGATATTCACTAGAATTGCCGTCGAGATGTTTCTATCTAATTTGTTTTCATAAATGGCAGTAATATTACTAAAAACAAGGATGATAATTTAACCAGATTTTTAAAACACACCTGTTACGCGCTGTTGCACCGCGAATGAAGTAGTACCCAAGTGAATTCGGAAACCCAAACTGACACAAACTCGTACCTACATACATTCTTTGATGGAAATTCACACATTGCCTGCCATAAACACTCACAACATAAACACAGCTTCTCATTGACACACTCTGACACATGCTAGTAGACAATTGCTCACAGATGGCAGTTCTGAAACCGGAAACGTGAAGGTTGCAACCTTCTTCATCCGTAGCAGTAAGGCTTCCAAAGGCTATATCCAAAACACCCCCGTAAAGTTCCTCAAATCAAAACACACGTTGCTAATCCATTTCGAATCCGTTGCATTGTTCGTTCTCTCTCTCTCTTTCTTTTTCTAGGAGTCTATTGCATTATATAGACGAGGAGTTGAAGTTAAGGTAAACAATTCTCCAATCAACCACTACAGCCACCGCCATAACATGAAAAAACAAAATGAAAAAAAAAACTTCATTCTTAAAGCAATTCTTTCCCCACCATCTCTCCCCCGCGCATAAGTTTGTGTCTTCTTCCACCAACTGAGAAAAAAAAATGAAACACCCTATCTTTTGCTCCAACGCATTTGTTTTACATATTCCGATCACTGCAAGAAAGGATACAAAAAACACACACACGTCACGAGAGTAACTTTTCCAGGGTCATTTAGTCTGCCCTTGGATCCTTCCATTTGGCGACTTATTCAGTGTTTGTTTATTTTCGACTACTGAATTGTGGATGTTTTAGGAATAGTTTTAAATTCGACACCTGTCTTTTTAAAGAAGGTTCTTGAATCGCCTATGCGATGATTTCTTGGTGTTTCTTTATGAAGGTTTTGGGGGGGAGTCATTTGCTGCGTTGGACTGGTATGTATACACGGGAGTTGGGGTTGGTTGTTGTGTTTTTGGGTTTTTAGTGTTTGTTTTTTTGTTGTGTGGTTTTTGGGTTTTTTGTTTGTTTTTTTGGTTGTTGTTTGGTTTTTTTTTGTTTTTTTTTTGGTTTTTGGTGTTTTTTTTGTTTTTTTTTTTTTTTTACGCGGTTTTTTTTACGCGGTTTTTTTTACGCGGTCCGCGTAAAAAAAACCGCGTTATTTCAAAAAACGACGTAAAAAAAGTCAAGGAAATAAAAATTATATTTCATATTCATATTGAAAGTATATGGTCATAAAAATGTATTGGTGGTGGAAAAACATGATTCCAGTTACATTGGCCACCGGGAATCTGCTACAAATGGATAGAGATTGTTAATTCAATGTGTGAGCAAAACAGTCCAGAGTAGTTATAGAGAGTTTTTGTCTTCGGCAAAATTTCTCAGGGTGTCATTCGTCGTCTTTTGACATAATCATATTAGTTCCACATCATGCCGCAGAGATGTCGCTGCAGTCTATCTTTTCTAAATTAAGCGCTAGAGATTTGCCATCTTGGGCAAAGTTTCTCAGTACGTCATTCGTCGTCTTTTGACATTATCATATTAGTTCCACATCATGCCGCAGAGATGGCACTGCAGTCTATGTTTTCTAAATTAAACGCTAGAGAGTTGCTGTCTTCGGCAACGTTTCTCAGTATGTGATTTGTAGTATTTTAACATTATCATATTAGTTCCAAATTACGCTGCATAAAACACACAAAAATCTGCTGTAGAAACTACCATTTCGAGGGTTAAATTGAGTTCCAGCACAAACAATTTTCAGCAGACTATAAATGCGTTTAATTTTACCATGACTGCGATGAAGTCATTCATGGTGGGGTTGATATCAACATGAGGTAAGTCAAATGTACCACAAATGTTGAAGGCTTTACCATAAACGTAGTAAAACCACTTAAAAACCATGTTAAAAAAAGAAGTATAGTTTGATATGTTTCCGGTGGAAAAAACCGCGTCAAAAAAAGTCAGTATATTTAGGTCACTCCGAGGCCTACTTGTCTGATGAACTCAGGATTACAAGGAACAAACGCTTGAGAAAATTTCAAGCAGTTCGATACACATATTGTTATGGTTCCATTGAAAAATGCCTATGACCAGCCACGGACCCTTGGTGAACCTACTCCGGACTGGCCACTTTCATACATCCGATGGACCCAAAACAAGAAAAGTCAATCTGCTGAAGAAATTTTAAGAAGTTTGATACCCATATTGCTGGATTTCTACCAAAATCCACGATCAGTATCATTACATCAGGACATGCCCGTGAAAATCCGGATTTTCTAGAATTCAGAGTGTTCGAAATGGTCCATCGTGATAATAACTTGATAGAAAAGGAAATTCTCAATCCAAGGAGTCCAAATCTGTTGAAATCGGTTGAAAATTGCCGGATATGTAGGCATTTTAGTTTTGTAGGTACCCGGGTACCCTGTCGACCTTTTAAGGGGTAAAGAAAGTTGGAACCCCTCCCCCCTTCCTTCTTGCCCGAAAATTCTGTTTACCCCTGCAATCAATTTTGACCGTCATTCTCTTGGATCTGGCAGAGTTTCAACTTCCTACGATTAAAATTGAATTGAAATCCAAAAAGGTACCCGGGTACCCTGTCGGACACACAACGGTTAAACAAAATTTCAACCTCATGTGCATGAAATTAACCTGATAAGAAAAAAAAATAGGCAATACCAGGAAATTAATGTGAAAACAATGATCCTTTGATAAAGAAAATGACTAACGTGAACACTGTTACTAATACAAACTACTTGGGAAAGTCTATTCTATTTCTCAAAATGGTGTTTCTTAAGCGGGCCCTCCGCGTAAAAAAAGGTGCTGTGTTTAGAAAAGATGTTAATTGTATATAATAAAGGCATTCAAAATAATCACGTTAGATCCAGATCGTACTTCAGACATGGCGCTGCCATATTTACGGCATAATTTAGAACTAATATGACAATGTCAAAAGACGACGAATGACATACTGAGAAATTTTGCCACGGACGGTAACTCTCTAGCAATGCATTTGGAAAAGGTAATCTGCATCGCCATCTCTACAGTATACATAATGTGGAACTAATATAACAATGTCAAACGACGACAAACAACATACTGAGAAACTTTGCCCAAGACGGCAAATCTCTAGCGCTAAATTTAGAAAAGATAAACTGCAGCGCCATCTCTGCGGCATGATGTGGAACTAATATGACAATGTCAAACGACGACAAACAACATACTGAGAAACTTTGCGGAAGACGGCATTTCTCTAGCGCCTCATTTAGAAAAGATAGACTGCAGAGCCATCTCTGCGGCATGATGTGGAACTAATATGACAATGTCAAACGATGACAAACAACATACTGAGAAACTTTGCCGAAGACGGCATTTCTCTAGCGCCTCATTTAGAAAAGATAGACAGCAGCGACATCTCTGCGGCATGATGTGGAACTAGTATGATAATGTCAAAAGACGACGAATGACACCCTGAGAAATTTTGCCGAAGACGAAAACTCTCTATAACTACTCTGGACTGTTTTGCTCACACATTGAATTAACAACCTCTATCCATTTGTAGCAGATTCCCGGTGGCCAATGTAACTGGAACCATGTTTTTCCACCACCAATACATTTTTATGACCATATACTTTCAATATGAATATGATATATAATTTTCATTTCCTTGACTTTTTTTACGTCGTTTTTTGAAATAACGCGGTTTTTTTTTACGTCGTTTTTTGAAATAACGCGGTTTTTTTTACGTCGTTTTTTGAAATAACGCGGTTTTTTTTACGCGGTTTTTTTTTACGCGGTACCATTACCGTCGTAAAAAAAAACTTCAGTGTATTGCGCCATAATGTATTGATTTAACCTCAGAATCTAAGACGTGAGAGCGTAATATCGGAATATTCAAACGATACCCATCATTGAAAATCATTTGAATATGACAGCGAATAGAACACTTTCTATTTTCTAGTTAGGGCAATGCACTGTTAGACAAAGTTATAGCATTAGTCAAGAGCTACAGTTTTATACACTACATTCATTAACTCAGCTTTTGAAACAAGTTATCGGGAAATTCATCCAAATGAGACGAAATGACTGTTTACAGCACTGATTGTAAGTCCGGAACACGCTCAGCCGAAGAAAATCTTCTAAGACAACTTTCACAGTTAAAAATGAACGAATTCTGAATAGTTGTGCCCAATGACATTATGTCAAACGGGGTGCTCCCGTCCCCACACTCACATTGAATGTCCAATACTAATCCGAATAACACACACAAACACACACAGAAACACACACCCTTCTGACGATTTATCGCATATCTCTAACACCGTTTGAACTTTGCATGGTTTGTTTCGTGGAATAACTTTCTAACTAATAAATAGATAAGTTTGAAAATGTCACCTCTTGAAAGTTTGGACTTGAACCTTACGGCCAATACCAAAATGGTTTTCTTTGGTCCTAGCTCTTAATATTTGTATTGTGTAACAGATAAAAGAAATTACTGTTGTGTCATGGGACATTCTGCAGGGGAAAGCAGAACATTTCTTCAGAAAATTCCAGAAGCCGTGTTGCAGTCAGTGATGGTTAAAGTACATTTTTCACAAAACAGTCGTCAGATGCGAAATGGTGAGGCCCGCACACCACCAACCGTTGATAGGTACAGTTCTAGCGAACGGCGAGAATGCAATAATAAGCTTGCATTCAACGAAATTCTGAGCGATATAAATGTTGGCAAGATTGGACACCACAGAGTTAATTAACGCACAGGGAATTCGTCACCGCGTAAGAAATAACGTGAAATATGATTTTACGTATGCGAAAGAACGTGTGTGTTTTTATTGAAACGATAGAAATATAAGATGGGGCTAATCTCAAAATGCGGTACATTCCTCTTTGCTGCTTTGATAGCTTCAGTTCAGTGGCTCAGCGCCCTAGTGGTAAATTTACACGTTCAACAATCCTCCTCGCTGATCCACTGGTACCTCCTTTTCTTCATGTCAACTTCACAAGTCCAAAATCGGTTGCAAACTGCTTCATCTTTAATGGCCCCAACGGTTTAGTAAAAACATCCGCAACCATTCTTTCCGCGGGTCAGTCCCTTAACTGAATCAATCCCTTAGCGCACAGATCCTTCGTGTGATAATGCTTAGTTCAATATGTCTTACTGTCAATATGCTTACTTCGCTTATTTTGCCGTTCCAATGAAACGAAGTCAATGCAGCTACGGTTATCCTCATTGATCAACGTTGGCTGCTTCTGTTCCGCTCCTAGCTCAAACAGTAGTCGACGTAGCCATACTGCTTCCTGTGCCGCTTCCGAAAGTGCGACATATTCAGCCTCCATGGTAGATGTTGTTACGCAATTCTGCTTCCGGCTACCCCAGCTAACCGTTGCGCCATTAAGCATGAAAACAAATCCGCTGGTAGATTTTCGGTCTGAAACATCTCCAGCCCAGTCTGCGTCACTGAAACCAATCAATTTCAAGCCGTCTTCGGGTTCAACTCCAAGCCGCAATACAAAATCTTCAGTGCCGATCAGGTACCTAACTACACGCTTCAGCTCGACCCAATCACGCTGTGTTGGATGACTCGTGCTCCGACTGAGAATGGACACGACTGCTGCAATGTCAGGTCGTGTGTTTGTCGCCACATACAACAGTGCACCAACAAGACTATGGTACTGCATATTATCGGCAAGTGGATCACCCTCTGGCTGCTTCATATATCCTGTGTCCAACGGATATTTCGAAGTTTTGGCATTGTCAAGCCCGTAACGCTCAGCGAATTCCCGAATGAATGACTTTTGGCTGAGAGAGTAATATCCATCACTGTATTTTTGAACCTTCAGCCCCAGGAACTGGCTGATTTCTCCCAACGAAGAGATATCGAAATGTTTTCGCAACAATCCTCTAGCAAGTCCATCTGTCGCAGATCCCGGCAGGCAACAACTATGTCGTCGACGTAGATGAGCAAATACATCCACTCACCGTTTTCCAACCGCTTCGAGAACAAACAAGCATCCGATTTTGACTGTTGGAATCCCAACTCCAGAAACACCTTCTTTACCGTTGAATTCCACACACGGGCTGCTTGTTTTAACCCGTACAGGCTTCGATTCAGCTTACATACCAACTCCTCTTTACCTGGCTCAGTGTATCCCGGGGGTTGTCGCATGTATATATCATCACTTAATTTTCCATTAAGGTAAGCATTCTTTACATCGATGTGACGAACATGAAGCTTCCTATGACCCGCCACTCTCAGCAGTACCCTGAACGTTGACTGCATTGCCACTAGCGTTAACACTTCATTGAAGTACATACCGTACCGCTGTGCAAATCCTCGGGCAACCAACCTTGCCTTATACCGTAATACGTTTCCGGTGAAGTCCTTCTTCTTCTTGAAGACCCACTTTGAGCCTATCGCTTGTCGACCAACAGGTAACGGTACCAACGTTCTACGTATCGTTGGACAGTAGTGATTCAAACTCATCGTCCATCGCCTTGATCCACTTATCGCTGTTTGCGCTGCTCACCGCTTCATGATGATTCGTCGGCTCTCGATCATCCACATTGGCAACTCCAACGACGAAATCTTGAAGCCTTGCTGGCAATATTCCTGCTGTTTCCCGCTGCGGTCTTGCTTGATCTTCACCTTCTTCTTCTGCATCGGTATATGCGTGTGAACCATTGCTTTCTTCGTCTTGATCCGAAAAGACTTCGAAATCCGATTCCTCATCAATACTTTTGTTATCCACAGACTGCAATTCAACCAGCACCGGTTGTTCCTTCCATTCCTCCGGAACTACTTCTTGTCGCTCCATCAGTTTCTTCCGGCCCATTGCGGGCGACTGCTCCTTCAGTGCTTTGCTTGATGGCTCCTTCTGAACCTCAGAACCGAGTTCGAGAAACCTGGCATCCCGACTGATGACAATTTTGTTCGTCTTTTTGTCCAGGAACCGATAGGCTTTTGACCCACTGGCGTAACCGACAAAGATGAGCTTTTCAGCCCGACTTTCCAGCTTTCCCCGCTTTGTGTCTGGAATGTAAACAAACGCTTCACATCCGAACAACTTCCGGTGGCTAAGATCAGGATTTTCTCCACATCATAGTTGCATCGGTGTCTTGTGTACCATCCGTGATGGTAAGCGGTTGTGGATATATGCAGCTGTTGCTATTGTTTCTCCCCAATAACTCTTCTCCAGTCCGGCATCGAGAAGCATGCATACCGCCATCTCTTGTAGGTAGTGGTTCCGCCTCTCCGCCACACCATTTTGCTGGGGAGCATACCCCGCTGTCAACGGCATCTGAATCCCCTCTTCACGGTAAAACTGATCAAGCTCCTTATTCACAAACTCGCCGACTCGATCAGAGCGAATGATCTGAGGCTTTCTCCCGAACCTGGTTTCCCAGTCGCACGAAATTCTTAATAGACTGTTTCGCTGCGGATTTGTCTCTCAGCAAATACACTACTATGTACCTGCTATAATCATCGATGAGCGTCATAAAATACTTCTTAACACCTGGTGTGACATTACTCATCGGTCCACACAGGTCCGTGTGAATCAACTGTAACGGCTGTGCAGTCTTCCGCTCTGCTCGCTGCGGGTACGGCAAACGAGTCATTTTTCCTTCCATACATTCCTCACAAACAATCTTTGCACCACAGTTCACCAGCTTCATTCCTGTTGGCAGATCTTTGTTTTGTATCCTTTCAAACACCGCAGGGTCCCGGTTTCCGAATCTTCGGTGCCACGTATATTGGCAGTTTACTGTGTGATTCTGTTCAGCTGCTACCGCTACACCATTCATTTCACTCCACGTCGTTCTCCTAAAGCCACAACTTTCTCCGATCGATCTTGAATTTTGACTTCTTCCTTCGTGAAAAGCACACTGAATCCATTGTCAGCCATTTTGCTCACCGAGATTAATCTTCCTTCAAGATTTGGCACGAAAAGAACTTTCTCCAGCTTGATATCTATGGGGTTTCCAACTCCGGTAACGCCCTTCACGATTCCATTTCCGACACCACCAGACTTCGAGCAATTTCCGTTCGCCATCACACGGCGACTTTTCCAGCTCATCAAAGAAACTCTCGCTGCTTGTCATGTGGCATGATGCCCCACTGTCGACTGTCCACAATCGATTTGACTTCACCGCTGCACAGATGATTTCATTATCGACGTGTGCCGGAAAACAAACACTTTCTTCTTCCGGGTTTTTCACTTTCTTTGCCTTCGCATGCTGTTGACTACTGTTGCCTGGTTTCCTACCGGAAGGTTCACCATCGCCGTTCCTCTCCTTTATGCTCGGCCACTTTCGGCAATTCTTCTTAAAGTGGCCCGGCTTCTTGCAGAAAAAACAAACTCTTTCTTTGTTCACTTTCTCCGTTCTGAAAACATGCTCACCAGCTGCCGACTTTCCGTTCCGTTCAAAGCGTTTGTGGTATTCGTCCATGAGCTTCGACCGAACCAACTGCCAAGTTATATCCTCATCCGGAAGCGCCTCCAGAGCAGAAGCCAGGAAATGATACGATTCCGGCATGCTCCTCAACATCATGGCAATCTTCAACTTTTCCGCTAGTTCCAATCCGGCATTCGTCAATCGCTCAAACAGCTTGTCCAACTCCAGCAGATGTTTCTCAGCGTCACCAGTTTCGCAAACCTTCGCATCATAAAGGGTGATACGGTCAAAATTTGGTCAAGGGAAAACGCGTGTAAATCGGTGAAATCGTTTATTTAAAAAATCAAATTAAATTTATTTTTCAAGTTCAATTAGTATAAAATTCAGGAAAAATATTCAGTTAGGCTTCCGCTTTTCCAAATCCGAATTGCCGGGCCTTACGCTTGACCCCTGCCATCAGATTTTGTACAGCCACCTTGTCCACCTTCTTCGCCGCAGAAAGCCAGTTTGCCTTGAACTGCTGCTCGTCCTTAGCAGTTTTTTTGGTCTTCTTTAGGTTCCGCTTGACAATAGCCCAGTATTTCTCAATTGGGCGGAGCTCTGGCGTGTTGGGAGGGTTCTTGTCCTTGGGAACCACCTGCACGTTGTTGGCGGCGTACCACTCCATGGCCTTTTTACCGTAATGGCAAGATGCCAAATCCGGCCAAAACAGTACGGAACAACCGTGTTTCTTCAGGAAAGGCAGCAGACGTTTATTCAAACACTCTTTCACGTAAATTTCTTGGTTGACAGTTCCGGAAGCTATGAAAATGCTGCTTTTCAAGCCACAGGTACAGATGGCTTGCCAAACCAGATATTTCTTTGCGAACTTTGACAGTTTCGTGTGCTTGAAATTATCTGCTACCTTTCCCCTTCCTTTTGCCGTATAAAACTCCTGTCCCGGAAGCTGCTTGTAGTCGGCTTTGACGTAGGTTTCGTCGTCCATTACCACGCAGTCAAACTTCGTCAGCATCGTCGTGTACAGCCTCCGGGATCGCGCTTTGGCCGTCGTATTTTGTTTATCATCGTGATTTGGAGTCACTACCTTCTTGTAAGTCGATAAACCGGCTCGTTTTTTGGCTCGATGCACGGTTGTAGACGATACACCCAGCTTATTTGCGGCATCTCGGAGAGATAGGTTAGGGTTTCGTTTGAAACTACCGGCAACTCTCTTTGTCGTCTCAGCGGCTTCCGGTTTTCGATTTCCCCCCGATCCAGACTTCCTGGCTGTCGACAAACGTTCCCCAAACACTTTAATTACATTTGTAACGGTTGATTTGGCAACTTTTAGCGATTTTGCCAACTTTGCGTGCGAGTAGCTCGGATTTTCGCGATGCGCGAGCAAAATTTTGATACGCTGCTCTTCTTGCTTGGACGGCATTTTGACAACTGAAGAGTGAATTCCAAAATCAAAATAGGAGCAACATTCTACACACACACACCTTCAAAATGAGGGGTGTTCAGGTTTTTTAAATGCAAAATTGAAAGAAATACGTCAAGTTGATATTGACCAAATTTTGACCGTATCGCCCTTTATAGCCGATTCAGAAGGGACAGTTGTGACGTTGCTGTTGACTTCTCGTGATACGCCTTCAAAGCGTCCCACACTGCCTTAGCACTTTCACAATCTTTAATTAAAACGTATTGGTTTTCTTCAATGCAGAGTTCCAAAATAGCACGGGCTTTCCTGTCCGCCTTCCGCCAAGCTTCTGTTACAGCCTCCGGTTTAGCGTCCTCCACGACATGCCACAAATCTTCCCGTATCAAAAAGATTTCGATTTGAAACTTCCAACTAGCGTAGCTGTTGTTTCCAAGCTTGGCAATCGCAAATTTACCCGGATCCAACATCTTGCTCACTACCGACAAACGTTTCCCGTCACGGCTAAAATCAAGGATTTACGGCTCGAATTGCTTCCGCATCCACCGTTTTCACTCGATTTGGCTCCCTCGGACTATTGTCTGCTTTTTATTCCCAAGGAGGTTACTTTTCACCCCACCTAGTAGACCTTTCTTGTGAATTTTTTGTTATCGGCTTATCAGATACCTTTCAATCTGTAGAGTATACTTTTCTTTGGGACATATGTGTTTTAAAGCCTGTAACTATTGGAAAACAAAACTGTTAATTGAACCATTCAGTTCCACGTTCGGAGTTTCTAACCGTTAGTCCGAATGCGACGCCTGGGTATATGCCCATTGTTCCGTTCCGTACGAACATTGTTTGTTTCCTGTACTTATGATTTTTACGGCTGGCTTGTAGGGCCTGCATCATCCCTCTGACTCGCCGGAAAACCATCGTGCACAGCACTGATTAGAGTTCCACGATGGCACGAGGACGATGATCAGCCGCTCCTAATATGGAGCGCAGAAAGTGTTTTGAGCCACCCCTAACATGAAGAACAGACGCTCGGATAGGCTGCACTCATCGAAGAGAGGAGCCCCCCGTCCCTGTCTGCAGACGACCAAGGTCTCGCCGGGGATGGTTACCCAATCTTTCCAATGGTTACTCGTACCCCAGCCGGCACTACGGGGAGAAAGGGATAGCAGATAGTAGACAAGGGGCAAAGAACCAGTATATTTTATACCTACAGTCACGGGAAGTACCAATGGTACGAAATGTCCATTTACCAACCAGCTCCAATCAACTTGAAAACCCAAGTTACGAATATGAAGTGGACTTTTAATTCACTGTACATCGGTCTGATGTCTGTGTTAGAAAATTCTTTGGGAGCTATGCAAATGTGAAACATTGGTGTCAAAGTCTCTTAAATCAAGCACTTACTTATCATCACTCGAAAGCTTACAATTACATCTAGGAACTTTTTTCAATAGGGCGAATCTAACAATGACAGATTATCTCCTGTCTCGCTCTCTTTCATTAATTATTTTATTTATTTATTTATTTATTATTATCACCGTCTTCGATAAAAACAATCGTACAGACTTAATACTAGTTTTCAATAACTTAAAGTCTAAACAATTTTACTTATTCAATTTTTAAAAACATTTTTGGATACATCAAAGTCGAATTCGTCACATACAACATTAAAAGTGCGAAGACACGAATCTAACGGATTATTATACCCTTAGTTCGGTTAAATCATGCACGAATATGGATTTCCGGAAAAACTGACGCGGTTGATCCATAGACTAACTCTAAGACCAGTAGGTCCCGAACATATACGATTTTTTTCTTGGCTCTGTCAGTACTAGCACATCGATCCCAAGCTCGGTCCCAAGCTCAATAATAAGCCCCTAATAATGAACTCACACGAACACACTCTCAAATCTTCTGTCAAAATAACACAGCAAATCAAAACAAAGGCGCAAATATGTATAGTTAGATGCTGGCTTCAAGGTGTACTTCGGACCGAGGGGTTCTACAGCAGTGAACCAATTTAAAATCGCTAGTTGCATATTGATTGTTGGTTGATCGAAGCAACGATGGATCGAGTGATGTGTGTCGTCTAAGTATCAGGGACTCTCTCGAGTCCCTTCGAATCTAGGAGAGAGTTACGGCGAGGTGATGGATTGTCGTGTTTGTTGTTTAATATTCCATTAGAGGGTGTGATTCGAAGAGCTGGAATAGACACGAGTAGCACGATCTTCGGGAAGTCTGTCGTAGCACGTAACTTTGAGACGATGGCGGAAACGTACATCAGACTTAAGGCTGAAGCTGGTAGATTTGGGCTTGTGATTAATGCGTTGAAAACGAAACACATGAAGGTAAGAGGCTCACGAGAAGACAATGTTAGCCTCCTACCACGAGTTCAGATCGACGGTGAGGAAATCGAGGTAGTAGACGAATTCGTGTATGTGGGCTCATTGGTGACCGCCGATAACGACACCAGCAGAGAAATACAAAGGCTCATTATGGCTGACAATCGTGCCTACTTTGGACTCCGAAGGATGCTAAGATCGAACAAAGTTCGCCGAACTACAAAGTTGACCATCTACAAGACACTTATTAGACCGGTAGTTCTTTACGGCCACGAAACATGGACATTGCTAGAGGACGGAGTGGACCAACGCGCCCTTGGAGTCTTTGAACGGAAGGTGCTGCGTACGATCTACGGTGGAGTGTAGATGGAAGACGGAACGTGGAGGAGGCGAATGAACCACGATTTGCACAAGTTGCTGGGAGAACCTCCCATCGTACACATCGCAAAAATCGGTCGACTACAATGGGCTGGGCATGTCGTAAGAATGTCGGACGACAGCCCTGTGAAAATGGTTCTCGAAAACCGAACCGACAGGTACAAGAAGAAGAGGCGCGCAACGAGCAAGTTGGATCGATCAAGTAGGAGGCGACCTGCGGACCCTCCGCAGACAGCGAGGCTGGCGAGGTACAGCCATGGGCCGATTGCAATGGAAACAACTTCTGTGTACACCAGAGGCCACGCCGGCCTTAGTCTGATTGGTAAGGTAAGACAAGATCCTTTGGAACACAAAGTGATGTCTACTTTATACCTGCGGGCCCGGGAAGTATCGATGGTACGCAATGTCCAGTCATTTACCGACCAATTCCAACCAAAATCCTAAACTAACAATATGAAGATGGACTTTTAATCCACTGTATATTGGTCTGATGTCTGTGTTAGAAAATTCTTTGGGAGCTATGCAAATGTTAAACATTTGCTTGCTTTCCGTTCCTGTATAAATGTTAAATGATCGTTAAAGCGAATTCGAAAATAAATCCCCAATCAAGTGATGCCAAAGTCTCTTAAATCAAGCACTTACTTATCATCACTCGAAAGCTTACAACTGCAACTTCAAACTTTGATCTCTCCTTTTACACTCTTACTTTTCTCCGTGAGAGGTAGAAAAAAAATATTACTTTTAACCCTTTCAAAAAGTCCGCACTTGGTGAAATTACAAATTTAATCTAGTTTTTCGATGTAAAGTCAATCCACAAAGAAACCGTGATTCGTATCACTTATCCCTCATCAACTCCCATCAACTCACAACTGCCATTTTTCGAATCGTTCGTTGTCTTCGTTGTCGTCAGTCCGTGTAATAACAACTAATCGCTAGTATAAATTAAATGGTTGAAAACCGTGATCACACTGCGCCAAGAATAGGATCGTTCAAATTAGAGTTTCTCTATGTACACTAAACAATCAGCACGTTATTTCTACGTGAACGTTTAGAGGGCTATTACCCGATACTTGTGATTGTTTCTGAAATGGTTTGAACTATGTGGAAGTCACGTAAACGCCATGTGAATAGCTGATTGGGTTTGATAGTGTTGAAGATTGACATGTTCTTCACTTGGGAAAAAAAACGTGACGTTTGATTTAAGAAAAAAGTACCCAACGGCGCAGTTAAGTGTGGGAAGCCAAAGTTGGGTATAATCATGTTTACCTACCGTTGGGTACAAATTGAAACGTTTTCTGTAAATCTTGAAAGTTCCAGGTCTTTGGGGAAGTTCTCTGAAGTTCTTGGAAGATCTCAGGACTTTTGAGAAATTTTCTGAATTTCTGAGAAGTACTCAGAGCATCTGGGAAGTTCTTTGGGCTTTTGGAAAGTTCCCGGAACTTCTGGGACGTTTTCTGAAGTTCTGGGAAGTTTTCTGAATTTCTGGGAAGTACCATAAACTTCAAGGATGTTTAACTCCTTTAACTTCTTTAACTACTACCTACTCCTACTTCCCTGAACGTTTGGGAAGTTTCCTATACTTCTGGGGAGTTTCATGAACTTCTGAAAAGTTCTCTTAACCTCTAGGAAGATCAGCAAACTTTTGGAAAGCTTCATGAATTTCTGGAAAGTTCTGTGAACTTATGGGATGATCTCTAATTTTCTGAAAAGTTCCCTGAACTTTTGGGAAGTTCCCTGAAATTGTGAAAAGTTCTCTGAACCTCTAGGAAGATCAGCAAACTTTTGAAAAACTACATGATTTTGTGGAAAGTTCGGTGAACTTATGGGATGTTCTCTAATTTTCTGAAAAGTTCCCTGAACTTTTGGGAAGTTCCCTATACTTCTGGGGGAGTTTCACTAACTTCTGAAAAGTTCTCTTAACCTCTAAGAAGATCAGCAAACTTTTGAAAAGTTTCATGAATTTCTGGAAAGTTCTGTGAACTTATGGGATGTTCTCTAATTTGCTGAAAAGTTTCTTGAACTTTTGGGAAGTTCCCTGAAATTATGGGGAGTTTCATTAACTTCTGAAAAGTTTTCAGAACCTCTAGGAAGATCAGCAAACTTTTGTAAAGCTTCATGAATTTCTGGAAAGTTCTGTGAACTTATGGGATGTTCTCTAATTTTCTGAAAAGTTCCCTGAACTTTTGAGAAATTCCCTTGAATCAGCATCATTTGAAGTTCCCTGAACATCTTGGGTAGTTCTGTGAACTTCTGAGAAATAGAAATACCCAAAAAGTTCTGATCAGTTTTCTGAACTTCTGTGATGCTACCCAAATTTCTGGATAGTTGTCTGACTTCTGGGAAGAACCCTTAACTCTTAAGAAGTTCCCTGAACTCATGTGAAGCTTCCTGAATTTATGGAAAATTACCTGAATTTCGGGGAAAACCCCTGAATTTCTTCTGGGAAGAAGCTTTAACTTCTGGGATGTTCCCTGATTTTTTGGAAAGTTCCCGGATTTTCTGGGATGTTCCCTAAACATCAGGGAAGATAGCAAAACTTCTGGGAATTAGAATTCATTAGAATTTTTCCTAAACTTTTGAGAATGCTCAAAAATTCCTTAGAAATTCCCAGATCTTTGAGGAATTTCTCTGAAGTTCTTGGAAGATCCCAGGACTCTGAGAAATTTCTGAATTTCTGCTAAAAAACGCTCAAATGCTCAAAAATTCCTTAGAAATATCCTGAATTTCTGGGACGTTTTCTGAAATTCTTGAAAGTTCCCAGGTATTTGGGGAAGTTCTCTGAAGTTCTTGGAAGATCCCAGGACTTCTGAGAAATTTTCTGAATTTCTGGGAAGTACTTTGAGCATCTGGGAAGTACTCAGAGCATCTGGGAAGTTCTTTGAGCGTTTGGAAAGTTCCCTGAACTTCTGGGACGTTCTCTGAATTTCTAAGATGCTCTCGGAACGTCTAAGATGTTCGCTGAGCTTCTGAAAAGTTTCCTGATCTGAGGGAAAGTTCCCTGACCTTTGAGGACATTTTCTGAAGTTCTGGGAAGTTTTCTGAATATCTGGGAATTACCATAAACTTCAAGGATGTTTAATTCCTTTAACTCCTACTTCCCTGAACTTTTGGGAAGTTCCCTATACTTCTGGGGAGTTTCATGAACTTCTGAAAAGTTCTCTGAAGCTCTAGGAAGATCAGCAAACTTTTGAAAAGCTTCATGAATTTCTGGAAAGTTCTGTGAACTTATGGGATGTTCTCTAATTTTCTGAAAAGTTCCCTGATTTTTTGGGAAGTTCCCTGAAATTCTGGGGAGTTTCATTAACTTCTGAAAAGTTCTCTGAACCTCTAGGAAGATCAGCAAACTTTTGAAAAGCTTCATGAATTTCTGGAAAGTTCTGTGAACTTATGGGATGTTCTCTAATTTTCTGAATAGTTCCCTGAACTTTTGGGAAGTTCCCTGAAATTCTGGGGAGTTTCATAACCTTCTGAAAAATTCTCTGAACCTCTAGGAAGATCAGCAAACTTTTGAAAAACTGAAATTCTGGGGAGTTTCATTAACTTCTGAAAAGTTCTCTGAACCTCTAGGAAGATCAGCAAACTTTTGAAAAGCTTCATGAATTTTTGGAAAGTTCTGTGAACTTATGGGATGTTCTCTAATTTTCTGAAAAGTTCCCTGAACTTTTGGGAAGTTCCCTTCAACTTGATGTTCTCTAATTTTCTGAAAAGTTCCCTGAACTTTTGGGAAGTTCCCTCTACTGCTGGGGAGTTTCATAAACTTCTGAAAAGTTCTCTTAACCTCTAGGAAGATCAGCAAACTTTTGAAAAGCTTCATGGATTTCTGGAAAGTTCTGTGAACTTATGGGATGTTCTCTAATTTTCTGAAAAGTTCCGGAACTTTTGGGAAGTTCCCTTGAACATCATTTGAAGTTCCCTGAAATTCTTTGAAGTTCCCTGAACATCATGGGTAGTGCTGTGAACTTCTGAGAAATACCCAAAAAGTTCTGATCAGTTTTCTGAACTTCTGTGATGCTACCTAAATTTCTGGATGGTTGTCTGACTTCTGGAAAGAACTCTTAACTTTTGGGAAGTTCCCTGAACTCATGTGAAGCTTCCTGAATTTATGGAAAATTACCTGAATTTCGGGGAATTACCCTGAATGTCTTCTGGGAAGAAGCTTTACCTTCTGGGATGTCCCCTGATTTTTTGGAAAGTTCCCGGATTTTCTGGGATGTTCCCCAAACATCAGGGAAGATAGCAAAACTTCTAGGAAGTTTCCTGAATTTCTAAGAAGTATCCTGAACTTCTGATAAGTTCCCTGAGTTTTTGGGAAGTAAAATTTATGCGATTTTTTTCGAACTTTTGCGAAGCATTTTCGTTCATCAGTTTCTTGACCTCTTCCGGTGTTGGGGGACGCAAATGTTGCGGGCCGTAAGTCTTCAAGATAGCAGGCTGGTTGACTCTCCAAATTTCACATTTTCATCGAAAGAACTAGCGGAAGAACCGTACGCCAACATCCATAAGGCAGCAGTGCACTTTTGAAACGGGTGCAGGCCGAGCTGCATCGCAACTTAGCTGGAAAAAGTTATCAGATGACTCTAGTTGCCGCATATATCCAGGAACATCTCCCTTGGCATGCGAAAACGACGCAGAAAGTGCTTCTCGTTGTAGGTTGGCGTGTCGCCAAGTAGTCCAGGAGCAGCTTCTGATGACCGAAACGGAAATCACGGTCGACGTTCGGGCGTCTTCCAGGGCGTGACTCTCTCCGTTTCGACTCTAGTTTTTCCACTGCCAAATAAAAAATCAGCATTGTCTATTTTCGTTTAAATAAAAGGCATTCACACACTCACCTTCAACCAAACGAAAGAGCAAGTATTCCTCCTCGTCTGCGGACGACGCACTACTGGTAGTATAACTTATTTGGTCAAACCAATCCATGGCAAAAAGTTTGCGAAAAATTTACGATCTCTGAAAAAAAAACTTCTGATCTCTGGTGTTGAATGATTGACAGGATGACAGCTGATGGTGGGTTCAACAACAAGAAATACAGCACCGGGGCGGAGAACGCACAGTTGGTCTATTTTAGCAAGTTCTATTCAAGTTTTGCTGATGCAAATCAAGTATAAAGTTGTTCCAAAAAAAGACCACCGCTGAAGATGCCCTTACCGATGAGAACTCCTAAAATTGCGGGGACCTGGCGGATTGTCATTTTCCTGTAGCTAACATCCCTTACAATCAAATGTCAAAAGATTAATTGTTTGTAAACAATACAGGCATTCGTACCCGTAGTAATAACCGTCAGATGGGCCTTATTCAAATAAGCCCCGCGATATGTTGCATACTGTCAAACGCTAGTAAATAGGACAGGGTTGCCAGGTCCCTGGAAACTTGCCTTCCTACACTCGGAAAAATAGGTAGTCATCTCTTGCAGGATTTTCGGATTTTCTTTCTCATACACGGGAAATAATCGTCACGTTGTTTGCAAGTGGAAAATCCGTAACGTTTTTCCTGTAGCAAATCCTGTAAGGATTACCTGAACTTCACGTAGGGTTTACGTGATTTCCACATCGGGATTCTTAGAGACAATCACATGACATCTACGTGAATGGTTAGATGACATCATCTGGAAACGTAGTTTGAACTGAGTTTTTTCAAAGCAATCCCCCAAATACGTTTTCGGATTTACATCCGCCTGAAATTTCTCGTAAAAATAACGTGTCGATTTTTTTGAGTGTAGAACATTCCCTGTCGTAATTCTTCAGCGAACCTAAAGATATGAATCCAAAATAATTCTTAGCTCATTGTGATCGCCTAACGCTTGTGCTTGATTATTTGCTTGTTCGCAGATCTTGTACTACCTTCACGGAAAGAATCATTCACCCAGTGCTGAGTACTTTCTTCAGAAGTTTTACCCAATTACGCTGAAAAGTGGAGTAAACCCATTTTTCAGCGAAACTGGGTAAAATTTCCGCAGAATCTACTCAGCGCTGGGTAAATAATTCTTCCCGTGTTGTCGTAACCCAGTAATCCGTTGCAATAATCGCCAATACCTGTCTAGTAATAGTACTGTAACCGTAGATCGTTGTTTCCAATTCAGTTCGGTGGCTTGCTTTTCTTTGCGTTAAAATTAAAACCATCGCACCTGGCTTCCTCTTCGTGTTGTGGGTCTTGAGTTCAGCGGGATGGCTGCCATTTTTCCAACTTCGCCGTACCTCGGAGTACCGCGCGAAATAACCCGCCTCTGAACTGTTCTGTTCCCTTTTTCGGATTCCCCCCTAATTGCAGGCGGACGTTGCCGCTGTCAAACAACCAGAACGATCCGCTCTTGGTGGCAGGTGGCGGAGGAGGAGGCGGTGAGTGTTCCTGCTCCGGAGACAGCTACGACAATAATGGATCAAGAGATGATTCCACTCTGAGTTATGCGGACATCGATAACTTGAACGCCCGCTTCGAGAAACTGAATGCGGTAAGGACGGGGACATTTTGTCGGACGGTCCCAATAACTAACCCATGTTTCATTGTAGCAGCAGAATGGAGCGAGTGATGACGAAACGCAGAATAAACGGCGAACGATGGACCAGTTGACAGGACTGTTCAGCGATCTGGAAAAGTCTTCCAGGCAGCGTAGTTTGAGCGATGGAGACGGTGGAAACGAGAATGGTGAGTGACATTTTTGAGGTATGAAAATTACAGGCGTTGATCGCTTCCTTCCAGAAACCCAACCGGATCTCCTCAACAACACCCCTCCGGTGCCGCCGAAACGAAGTCACCGTACCAGGCGGCATACACCTCCCCGGCCCGTCTCTAACGGGTTGCCACCGACGCCAAAAGTTCACATGGGTGCCTGCTTTTCCAAGATTTTCAACGACTGTCCGCTACATATACATTGTACGACTTCGTGGATCCATCCGGAGACCCGGGATCAGCACTTGCTGATCGGTGCCGAAGAGGGCATCTTCAACCTGAACATGAACGAACTGCACGATGCAGCCATTGAGCAGCTCTATCCCCGGCGGACCGTGTGGTTGTATGTGATCAAGGACATTCTGATGTCGCTTTCGGGGAAAACCTCGCAGCTGTACCGGCACGACCTGCTGGCACTACATTCCAAGCAAACGCATCGCTTCTCGCTACACATGAAGAAGATTCCGGAAAAGCTGGTACCGCGTAAGTTTGCCCTCACAACCAAGGTGCCGGACACCAAAGGTTGTACGCAGTGCTGCGTGACGCGGAACCCCTACAACGGGTACAAATATCTGTGCGGTTCGCTACCGAGCGGAATTTTCCTGATGCAGTGGTAATATTTTTCGACGGCAATCAGATTTAACTTTTGTTGAATTTCAAATACAATTTCTCAGGTACGATCCACTGAACAAGTTCATGCTGCTGAAACACTGCGATTGGCCGTCCGGAAACCTGCAGTATTACGGTGTGAACTCGAACGTGTTCGAGATGATCATCACCCCGGAGCTCGAGTATCCGATCGTGTGTGTAAACGTGCGGAGAGGACCAAACGATAGCCTCAAGCTGGATTTGATTAACACCAACAACAGTGAGTATCCGGCGACTCGTTTTGGGGCTTCTGTTAATAATGCGGTTTTTTTTATGTCAACAGCTTCCAGTTGGTTCAATTCCAACGCGGAGGAAATGGACGGCATGGCCACGGTGATCAACCGGAGGGACACGCTACGGCCAATCAAAGTGCATCAGGTGCGTTGAGCGAATGCTGACAGATTGATCAAAACCTGAATTTGTTATTTATTTTCCAGATTGAGCGGGATACTATTCTAGTGTGTTACGATAATGTCGTACAAATAGTCGATGTTGTAGGGTTTCCCAAACAGAGCAAAAAGTTCATTTCCCGTATGGAGTTAAGTTTTAATATCGATAGCATAGGTAAGATCGGGGACTGCAGCTGGGAACATGTTTAACAGTTGTTTGTTTCGCTTGCAGTTTGTCTTACCGACAGTGTACTGGCGTTTCACAAAAATGGTATGCAGGGCAGATCGCTGCGGAACGGTGAGATTACTCAAGAGATTACCGATACCAGTCGGATATACGAGCTGATCGGAAGCGACAAGTGAGTATCTATTAGAATAAACTGTTGATTGGGGAAACATCCTGAATTTCCGAACACTGGGGAAAACATGATTTGTAGTTGTTGTTTCGTATTTACATGACTTTCAGCCTGAGGCTGATTCAGTATAGCTGACTTGGGCAGTGGATAACTGGGATAAATGAGATAAAATAGCAATGTTGCACTTAAAGAAATTGTGTGGTTTAAGTTTACAGCGGTGCCAAACGGTTGTGTAGCCCGGCACTCCTCCTCAACTTTGTCAGTTGGATGTCTTCGATTTCTCCTTAACTCCGATGGCAGATCGGTGCCGTTCCAGCTTAAGTACAGTGCAAATGAGGGTTATATTGGTGATATCAATGCATAAAACTAAATGACA